>JAFEMH010000919.1:0-582040 GCA_022495995.1 Adenophora triphylla var. japonica
ATAATAAATGCAATTTTATATTTTGATTCAAAGCTTTATGGTACTAGTTATTTGTCTTATATTGATAATTCTATATTTACTTGACACTCGTCAATTCATTAAATGAGTCCCACAATAATGGAAACCTTAACTCTCGAGGCGTATAAAAGCTAAAGTTTTCAAGTAAAAACTCTTATACCTTGTGGCATAGGCGTTTGGGTCATATCTCCAAAAGGAGAATTGACAAGCTTGTGTCCGAGGGAATATTACATAAGCTTGATACTCCGGAAAATAACTTTTGTATTGAATGCCTTAAGGGAAAATTTACAAATAGTACAAACAAAAATGAATCCTTGAGAGCTACAAAAGTCTTAGAACTAATTCATACAGACATATGCGGACCGTTCCCTACCCCTTCATGGAATGGACAAACATATTTCATTACGTTCATAGATGACTTCTCTCGTTATGGATACATTTATTTACTTCATGAAAAGTCTCAATCATTGGATGTTTTCAAGTCTTTTAAAGCCGAAGTTGAAAATCAACTTGAAAAGACTATTAAGAACGTTAGATCCAATCGTGGTTGTGAATACTACGGTCGGAATGACGGTTCGAGAGAACAACGTCCGGGTCCTTTTGCTCGCTATTTAGAAGAGTGTGGGATTGTCCCTCACTACACCATGCCGGGGACACCTAGCATGAATGGTGTAGCCGAGAGACGTAATAGAACCCTTAAGGATATGGTAAGAAGTATGGTTTCTTGTACTTCATTACCTCACTCATTATGGGGCGATGCTTTGAAAACTGCAACCTACCTACTTAATAGAGCTCCTTCAAAAGCTACTGACAAAACCCCTTATGAATTATGGACCGATAAGAAACCGTCCCTTAATCATCTTCATGTTTGGGGTTGTCCAGCCGAAGCTAGGCCTTATAGACCTAACGAAGGAAAGTTGGACGCTAAGACCGTTAGTAGTTATTTTGTAGGGTATTCTCAAAGATCTAGGGGATATAAATTCTATGACCCAAAGACTAGAACCTTTTTCGAGATGGGAAATGCTTGGTTCTTTGAGGATGTTGAATTTAGAGGGGAAAATTTGAATAGTAATTTTGAATTTGAAGAGTTAGAGGAGGAATTTGTTTCATTACCTCTTCCTATAGTTCCTATCGAAAATCAAGCACTTGTGCCTGAAATTCGACAAGAACATATAATTCAAAATGACGTTAATTCTCCTATTATGGAACAACATGAAAATGTTGATGAGGAAATTCAACACCCTCAAAATCAAGAAGAACCTGTGCCCTTAAGGAGATCTAATAGAGCAAGAAGGAGTGCTATACCGGATTATTATGATGTGTATCTTGCCGAGAATGAGAAACCGTTAGGTTTAGTGAGAGATGAGCCAATCACCTTCCATGAAGCCATTAGTGATCCAAATTCTCATAAGTGGTTTAATACCATAAATGAAGAGTTAAAATCCATGAATGATAATGACGTTTGGGATCTTGTCCCATTACCTAAGAATGTGAAACCCATTGGGTGTAAATGGATCTTTAAGACCAAAAAGGATTCACAAGATAATGTGGAAAGACATAAGGCTCGTCTTGTCGCTAAAGGATTTACTCAAAAAGAAGGCATTGATTACAAAGAAACATTTTCACCGGTATCCTCTAAAAATGCTTTTAGGATCATTATGGCTTTAGTGGCACATTTTGACCTTGAGCTTCATCAAATGGATGTAAAGACAACTTTTCTTAATGGCGACATTGAGGAAACTATCTATATGAAGAAACCAGAAATGGTGACTGATTCGGATCAAACTAGTCAACTAGTTTGTAAACTTAAGAAATCCATTTATGGGCTTAAGCAAGCATCTCGTCAATGGTACTTAAAATTTAACCAAGTTATTCTTTCATTTGGTTTTGAAATGAATCTTGGTGAAAATTGTGTGTACCATAAGTTCTGTGGGAATAGATTTATATTTTTGGTCTTATATGTGGATGAAATTTTACTTGCTAGTAATGATAAGGACCTTCTTAAGGAAACCAAGAAATTTCTCTCAAACAACTTGAGATGAAAGATCTTGGAGAAGCTTCTTTTGTATTAGGAATCCAAATACATCGTGATCGCTCATGAGGTATGTTAGGATTATCACAAAAGAGCTATATAGAGAAGGTATTACAAAGGTTTAGCATGGAAAATTGTAAACCACATGACACCCCGGTCTCTAATGGAGATAAGTTCAGTTTAGAGCAATGTACTAAAAATAATCTTGAATCCATGTATATGGAAAATATCCCTTACGCATCGGCAGGAGGAAGCCTAATGTATGCACAAATCTGTACTCGCCCAGATCTTGCCTTTATTATTGGCATGCTTGGGCGATATTAAAGCAATTCGGGAAGAGAACATTGGGTCGTAGCCAAAAGAGTGATGAGATACTTGCAAAACATGAAGAAATACATGCTTACATATACAAAGTCGGATCATCTTGAGATCATTAGTTTTTCCGATTCTGACTTTGCTGGATGCCAAGATAGTCGCAAATCGACATCGGGTTATGCCTTCACTTTGGCCGGTGGAGCAATTTCTTGGAGAAGTGCCAAGAAAACATTAGTTACTACTTCCACCATAGAAGCCGAATTTGTTGCTTGCTACGAGGCATCCAATCAAGCTATATGGCTGCAAAAATTCATAGAAGGGCTGCGAATTGTCAAAGGTGTCGAAAGACCTCTCAAGCTTTATTGTGACAATCGGGCAGCAGTTTTGTACTCCAACAATAACAAGAGTTCATCTAGATCTAAACATATAGATATTAAGTTTCTTGTTGTAAGAGAAAGAGTACAAAATAAACAAATAGATATACAACTTATAGGGACAAACTCCATGTTAGCGGATCCATTTACTAAGGCATTATCTCCTTTAGTATTTCACGAGTATGTTGCTCATATGGGTGTAATGACTTATGATTATGCTTAATTCAGTGGGAGTTTGTGTTGTTTTTCATTTATTTGTGTTATTTTATTTTTGATCTCATTTGGTTAAGTATGACTAGTTGGAGAATATATATATGCATTCTTCATATATATTCATTAATATTCCATGCTACACATCTATACTTAATCTATGTCATTTAGTTGGATATATATATGTGTGATTAATGTGGGTTTAGTTGCGAATCAATTACAACGACTGCCCCTTTTGTCCTTATACTTATATGACTAATGGACGGGATTGGTTTCGAATGACAACAAAGTGCACATAAGGATTGTCATTTATGTTATAAATATGATCGAAGGATTTTATTAAGTGTAAATATATGTTATTGTAATCCAAGTGGGAGATTGTTAGAACATGGATTGTATAACATGTATTATTAATGAAAGTACTTAATAAAATAGTGATCAATATTATAATATTTAATATAAAGTATAGGATATAATATAATGTGTAGAATTCCATATTATAAGACTACCATTAAATGATGGGCATAATGATAATATCTTATACATCAATAGGTGTAGTCCCTAAATGAAGTGCCCCTTGGATTCCTTTATAAAGGCCTTTTCATCAGCCTATGAATCTACTAGTTTTACATTCTCATTTTTCATTCCAAAAATCTTCCTAAGTACTTGAAGACTAAAGAGAATAAGGGCACTCATCATTTATAAGATCTACTCTTCCCTACTTTGAAGACTATCTTCATACTTGCTCCTTTCTACTCAAGAACAAGACTAAACACATTATCATGGAATCACAAGGTACACGCTTCCGTCTTCATCTTCTTCTCTTCTTAATCTAGTTATGAGACGGTTCATGTTTAATGGATCATTTCGTTCCAACATATTAGTGTACCAACTAGTATACCACCCGTGTGTTAAACACACGAGAAGAACACTTTTTAAAATTTACGTTAAACAACCAAAAAAATTCAATTTTTTGATTAACATAAAAGTGAAACAGTTATGATCTTAATTAAAGAAAGAAATACTTAATTTTATATGAAACTCATAAATTTTAGTCTTTCGAATTCGAAGGTATAATTTCGTAGATCTCGTTTTAATCTTGCTGTAGTGTAATTTAATAAATTTCATCAGATCTAGGTCAAAAATTTTGAATCTCAGTGGTATTTAGGTATAATCTCTAAGAATTATTGAGAAAATGAAGCACGAAATATTGATACGATTTGATTTTGAATTCATTTGATTTAAAATAGAAATTTTTGACAAATAAATGAATCCATTAATTAGGAAAACTAGCAGTGTAATGAAATTTATAAAGTAATTTCTTGCATAAATAATTTGATCTAATTTAATCATATAATAATTATATTTATTTCATTGTTTATTTCTCATTTATATATTTAATTATTTGAATATAACCTAACAGATAACGGTATAAAATGAGACATATAAAATAAAAATAGATAAGAGAAAAGGACAGTAGACTAATATATATAAAAACATTACAAAGAAGAAAAAAAATACAAACTGACATAAAAAAAGAAATACAGAACAACAGAATTTTAAACTTGATTTAGACAACAAAAGAACCACCATCTTTACCATATGAGCCTACAAATGCCCCACCGCCACGGCCACCTGTGAGTACCCCGACCCGAACTCGTGTTTTTGGGTCCGCTTTCCTTGAGATGTATTTAATTTTGGGCTCATTTATTTGCTCAAGTGCATTTTGGGCCTAAATCATTCATTCATTCACCTTGATCCATTTGCTCCTCATTGGGCCTGCCTTCCTGCGGCTCAGCTTGTCATAAAGTTGACCGGTGTCGTCCGATACAGGACGACCCCAAGGCGGTGGAAGCTCCATGTCGGACGACATAGGAGTTCCTCTCAGCATGCCTATAAATAAAGGGCTTGGCTGATCATTTTAGGGGGGACTTAGGCAAGTAAGGCCACTCTGCTAAAATAGAGGCTCATATTCTCTCTCATACATACACACTCACCTCCCTCCTCACACACACACACACATCCAAGCCAAGGTCCAAAGAGTGATCTCCTTTGTTGGTGTTTTGAAGGGGTGAACACCATACTATTGGTGCTTCTACCTTGTGGACTATAATAGGTAGACCCTAGACTCTCTCTCTCTCTCTGATTACACCTTGCATGCTTATATTGTTCAATAACATGTGAATATTTGGACATTTAGTAGCCTTAGTTGCATTAAAGTTTGCATCTTGTTTACTTGTGTTTGAGTTAGGAGGTGATGGTTACATGATAATGGCCAAAAACATGTGATTCTTCACATTTGGTCATTAAAGCCATATGATCCTCCCATAATACTCACGTAGTGTTGTTATTATACTGCTTTCAGTTAATATCGTAGCTTAGTTTTGCATCTCGAGCAAGGTGGGATCAGTCTGCTGAAGGGCACTGAAATAGGACACCTATGTCGGACGACAAGGACACCTAAAGGAGTCCTGTGTCATACGACATAGAGCTCCCGGAAAGCTATTTGGCTTTCAGTGACTTCAGATCTACCCAGATTGACCCCCTTTGTGATTTAAAGTTGTATTTAAGTAGTTTTAGTTCATTTACCACTGTTTGGGAAGTTTGAGATCCATTTGGGTGAAACCTGATAATGGAGGCGGTTCTGTCGTCCGACACAGGACAACCTCATGTTTCCTGTGTCATACGACATCCGTATCACAAAAAGTCAAATTTGAATTTGCTCACTCCAATCAACCCCAAGCTGGTTCCAGACCCTAAATAGTGTCTCTCCTTAGTTAAAATAGCCTTGTTTTAATTCTAGATTAGCTTTGGTGGCTTAACCACCCCCTTTGTAAAAGTCAATCTAATCAGGAGGCCTTATGTCGTCTGACATCCCTCCTATGAGGAAGTCCTGTGTCGGATGACATCCGAGATTCCTGGACAGACTGTCTCAGCTCCTGCCTTGTAATGCAAGTCATTGTTTGTAAGGGTGTGGCCCCCTTTCATGGTTCACAAGCTGTATCTAGTTTCACTATCATTAATGAAATCCAAATTTGCATGCTTTATTTGTTGACACAAATTTCACACACTTAGAATGATTATAATTGTCCATTGTTTGATTGAAAGTCTCGAAAGAGGCGATGTGGGTGAGCTCCATATTCTCTTCCCAATCGTAACTTGACCCCCAGACCCATTTTCTCATTTCCAAAGGTTTTTCAATGTTTTCCTTTAAAAACGGCGTGGCGACTCCCAAAATTAAAAATAAAAATAAGTTGTGTTTTTAAAATCAAAGAAAAGTTGTTTTGATTTTCGGAGGGCGTTCATTCAGTGGCGACTCCGTTGGGGACTCTTAACATTGAAAAGCTTTTATTTTAATGAAAAGAGTGATACTTGGTATATAGGTGGAAACCACTAAGTTTCCCGTATCGCTTCCTAACCCGAGGCTTGGGATAAATTGTGGTCTAACAATGCCACGTACCGGTATCATTCTTCTTTTTTGAAAAGAAAAAAGCTTTTCTTAAGAGGGTCTAACTTTCTTTAAATCAACTTGGACAATTTTCTCATTCTCTTTGTGTATGATTTGTGTTGTTATGTGCTCCTATGTTCCATACCATGCTCCTGTGCCTTTATGCTTTATATGCCTTGGTATGTGGTATTTTCGGTGTTGGGGCTTCTCCCCCTTGCTGTTTGCTTGGCTCTATTGGTGAGAACTCCTATGTCGGACGACATCCCCTTCCCGGGATGTTCTGTGTCGGACGACATAGGAAGGCAGTGCAGGGACAATTTCAGTTGATCAGTTGAACAGGGCAGAGTGATTCTGAGATGCAGCTGTTGGTGATTTCTTGGCATTTGGGCCAGTCCCCTTTTGTCGTGCTTTGGACTCATTCTCTTGTTTTTCCTTTTTGCATACTTATAAATATTGCATTTTTTTGAAAAACTCTTTTTACAAAAAAAAACAAAAAAAGCAAAAATATTTTCCTAGGAGATACCTTCACACTACTCGCACACTACCTGCACATAGAGTTAGAACCCTTGGAGTGTACAGACGGCATCGCGGACAGTGACGTGTTTCGCTTTCGCTTGAGCGCCTAAAGTCCTCCCAGCCTGTAGAGTGTTAGAAACCACACTTGTCCGTGACACACTTTTTACCGTGACCGGTTGGTTTTTGGCCAAATACTTTTCAAAACATTTTCAAACTCGGTTTTCAAAATTTTTCTCACAAAGTCCGAGTCGTACTTCGTTCCCAAAGTCTTGGCATACTCTCCCTCTTCATGTCGAAATTACGACATAACTCAACGTGAGTACATGTCAAAATTTTGACATGTCTCGACGTGGGTACATGTCGATTTCTCGACTTGGCTTCGCAAGAAGTCATGACGCGTTTTCAACATGTGCTAACGCGAGATCATGTCGAATTTTTGACACATACTAACGAGGGGTCATGCCAAAATTTCGCCATGAAGCGACGAGAGGCTATGCTGGATTTTCGACCCGAAGTGAGGAGAGGTCATGCCGAGTTTTTTCCAGGATTTTACCTGCAAATTGCGGTCTCGTACATTCAAACGTACTTCCGACCCTCTCTCCTCCCGAGTCAAGACGTTGTTGACTTGGACTTGGTTTTGAAAATCTCGAGTTTGACTTGTTTTGACTTGTATGCCCTTAGGTCCGTTTTGCTTTTTCATTGGTGGGTTCCACGTGCCCTATAGGACCTCTGTCGGGATTGTCCGTCCCGGAGGTGCAATACAGGGGGTCTATAGACGTAGTAATGGAACCCACTAGTCCAGGAATAGTGTAGAATGCGAAAAAGAAGGTGTCCCCCTTTTCCAACCATTCTTAGGATTAATAAAAATCATTTTATTCAAATTTTAATAAAGCATATGCATAAGTCCATCCCGAGTCTATCCTCTCCCCTACCTAAAATAGTTCTCTCCCCCTTTCAGCGAGCAAGTATTGGGTCAGAGTTTCGAGTGGTCGGTTAATCAGTTTCTCTCCAGTCAAGGATTCGTTTCCAACAGCCTTAGAGATGGCGAATTCACAAGTTTAAGCGGGTTTGGGTCCGAATGCGGGTGTCGATCCAGCTCAGGGTCAGAATGTCAGTCAAGGTGTGGGACCCGATCAAGGTCAGAATGTGGGGCCGAACGTCGATTTTAATGCCTCTCCTAGTAGTGGTCATGGCATGGGTCCTCATATGACACCCCCGGGAAGTCCGTTTGTTAACCCTCATCCAGGTTTCAACTTCTCTCAAGAAGCTTCTCTCCGTGCTGGTCTCGAAGCCTCTCATGCCCGTGAGGAATTCGGTTGGGCTCGCTATGTCGAAGTGATGCGTATGCAAGGCGTTGCCGTAATTCGTCACCTCGATGGGTCATGTGAAGAAATTAGGGAGGAGCCCGATGTTACTATCACTGGCACCGGTTTTGTTCCCCCGTCCTCACCTAGGCAAGGCTTTCACAATGTGCCCCCGCCAATCTCCTATGGTGTGCCAGCTCTTTTCCGATGCCGACTTATGGGAATGTGCCAAGACCTCCCCCCCATCCCAGTGTCTACTTATGGCGGGCAATACGGACTGAGAGGCGAGTCAAGCTCCTTTCCGAAGGTTAATGCTCAGGACCAGTTTGTGTTTTATCCCCAGAATCAGTTTGGGCAGAATCAGCACAGTGATGTCAACCAGGAGCAGTTTGGGTTTGTTCAGAATCAGTTTGGGTCTCAAGGTCAAGGTCAGTATAGCAGCGCGGGTCAGCCTTTCAACCCGGCTTTTGGTGGTCAGTTTGTTGCTCCTCATGATCAGTCCAATCAGCAGCAAAGCGGTCAGTATCGTCTGTCAGGAAGCCAGATTTGTCAGGATCAGCTCCCGCAGTATCCTCAGTCCCAATTCCAAAGCAACTTCCCTCAGCCTGCAGTTTGTTCTCCTCTCACCCAGCATCTGTATGGTTCCACCCCATATTCAGCTCCATGCATCAGTACCGGGTTTTCTACCCATGGTCAGGCTGGAAGTCAATCAGTGCAGTTTGGTCCCCGGAATCCCAATGTTCAGTTTAATGGTTACGACATGTACGGGAATAAAATCCCCAGCTCGGCTAGTTTATTAGACAGCAATGTCAGCATGCCCAGTACTTTTGGTCTTCCTTCGGCTGCCTTGCCCATCAAATCCATGCCAGAATTTCCAGTGCCATCTTCGACGGTAGCTCCAACTGTAGGGCAACCCCCATCTTCTGAAGTTTCGAGTTTGAAGGAAGAGTTGAAGTATGTGAAAGAACAGTTGCACAAGATGACTTTTGGGTCAGGCGTGGTTAATTCTGTAGAGCTCAAGGACTCTAATGCCCTCCCGAAAAACTTTAAGATGCCCCTTATAGCTATGTTTGAAGGCTCCATATGCCCTAAAACTCATGTGAATAGCTATATCATGTCTATTGGTGCCAAAGGGGCCACCGAGGAGATGCTAGCCCTCTACTTTCACTTGTCTCTCGATGATTCTCCTTTGAGATGGTTCCTAGGTCTTAAGCCAGAGGCACGAGCTACGTGGTCTCAGATCAGTGATGCTTTTTTGGAGAAATACAAGGGAAGTGTCGAGTGGTACACCACCCATAGTGACTTGATCGGCACCATCCAAAGGCACGATGAGTCCGTAATAGACTTCTATAAGAGGTGGAACAAGAAGCTAAATGAGTTGGTTCATCCAATTCCCCTATCCGATGAGAAGTCCATTTTCCTTTCATGCGTCAAGCCAGCTGTTAGGGAAGCCATTGGGCGTGGGTATTAACCGAATCTGCGAGAAATGGTGAGTGCATGGGTCGAAAGCGAGAATGCCACCTATTCCATCGTTCCAGCTCCTGTCCCTAGTAATACTCCAGCTCCCCGCTACCGAGTTCCAAGCTCTACCCCTGCTGCTACAAAGGGTAAGGAAACTGCCGTCTCTAACACCGTCAACTATATCCAAGGGGAGAAGAACCAGTTACCCGGCTGCAGTGGAGGACAGCCTCAGCAACAGAAATTTGATGATTTAGGGATGCCGATTGAATAGGTATTTGATGGTCTGATGAGGACAGGAATGATCAAGCCTTTGGAGAACTATCCTACTCCTAGCATTCCGGGATTGGATCATAGTTTGAAGTGCCGTTACCACCAGAGCTCGGGCCATACCACCCACAATTGCTTCACACTCAAGAGGATCATTCAGGATTTGATCGACCAGCATAAGATTGAGAAGCCAACGTCGTCACCAATCCTCTTCCCAACAACAACAACAGGGTCAACATGATCGAGTTTGGAAATAATGAGTTTGCCGATGTCATAGAGTTTGGTGAGGAAGTCTGTGATGAGAGTAAGCTCATGGTAGGTGAGGCTAGTCCCAATGAGGGTGTGAATGAATTTGAGGCGATCGTGCCCGTAAACAATGATGTAACCAATGTTGATGGTGAAATGAATGCTTATTGCTGCTATATATTGTCTTGGTATGATATTCGAGCCGCAGCAAAATCGGTAAATGATGTCCAGCATGATAGTATTTCTCCCGATTCTCGATCTACTCCCCTCACATAGGAAGAGATTAAGTCCAACGCTAATTCAAGCTCGATAATCACTGTTAATCAATTGAGATAGGCGGCTTGGCCATACGCTACGCAGGGACCTCCACTGAGTTGGTCCGAGTTAAAGGCGGCCGGTGCGGATCATGACAAGAACCAGGAGGCTGAGGTCAATTTGCTTACTAGGTCAGGCAACATGTTGGGAACTGATGTTGTCGGACCATCAGGAAAAGGCAAAGAAGCAGCTGTTCCAGAAGTTGGAGCTAATAAAGGTCCGTACGCCAAGGGGGTAGTCGAAGAGGATTTGACAGGGGACGATCCAATTCTTGCACAGTTGAAGCGAACCCAGGCCAACATCTCTCTCTGGTCTCTCTTGACTTCTTTTTATCCTCACAAGTTGAAATTGGAGGAATCCCTATCCAAGACAATGGTGTCTGTAAACTCCACCCCTGACGAAGCGTGCCAATTGATAGGTACTGCCCAGTATGGAAATATAATCACCTTTACGGAATTGGATTTGCCAAATTTTGGAACCAGCCACAACGAGTCATTGCACATCATTGTTCAGTTTGATGGACGTCGGCTTCCCCACGTGATGGTAGACAACGGCTCGGCTATGAATGTATTGCCTGCCAGAATGATGAGTCGGTTGGACATTAAAGCCACCGATTT
This sequence comes from Adenophora triphylla var. japonica, assembly GCA_022495995.1. Lineage (NCBI taxonomy): Eukaryota > Viridiplantae > Streptophyta > Magnoliopsida > Asterales > Campanulaceae > Adenophora > Adenophora triphylla. The sequence goes on from JAFEMH010000919.1 coordinate 11,124, forward strand.
AAAACCATCCAATCAGACTATAAAGGCGTATGACTCCACGTCTAGGAAGGTTTTGGGTGTGATGCCGTTGACTCTGTGGTTCGGCAAGAAGTCCATGGTAGTTGAATTTCAGGTGATAGATATTTCGGTCAGTTTCTCTGCCTTGCTAGGAAGGCCGTGGCTTCATCAAATTGGAGGGGTCGCTTCAACCCTGCACCAGTGTGTCAAGTTTGTTCAAGACGGCGAGTTGACCATCATTTATGGGGATAGTGTTACCATCGAGGGCACCGATGATAAGGGGAGGCCGGTAATGGAAATTAAGCATGACGAAGCCAATTTAATGTTGAGCGGTTTCAGGGTCGAGAGCCCAAAAGCCCATATCTGTACGATTGACCTAACAACTTCCTCTGATAAGATTCCTCCAGCTATGGTGATGATGAGGCGCATGAAATACATTCCGGGGCTTGGTCTGGGTAGACGTCAGCAAGGTACCCACAAGTTTGAGGAGTTAAAGCCGAAGAAAGATAGGGAGGGTTTGGGATATGTTGAGAAGACCCCCAAGGACAAAGAGGCTGACAGGATCGAAGCTGCAGAGAAGAGAAAGGCTAGTGCTGCCGGGAAACCTTATGTCAAACCAAATCTCCGTCCTTACCACCCCTCCTTGGAGAAGTACTTTGTTAGAGAAAAGGGTGATGATTTTGTGTGCCTCGAAGGTCATTTCGAGAAGATGAAAGAAAGGCTGGCGGTCATCAAGGACTTTACTTCGACTGACGATCCTGTCAAGGAGTTTATCATCAACAAGCCTAACGCCCCAGGGGCTGTCACCACTTTTGAGAGCCAGTATCATTTCTGGGGAAGTCCTGATTTCACTGACCAGTTCAAGAAGTTGTCTATGGTCGGGCCTATGATTGGGGAAGTCGATGAAGCTACTGAGTTTGATATGGGTGAAGATGTCGCAGCCTTGTTCGAGGAGGCAGATTTATCAGAAACTGTCGGGGCTGACCCGTTGATTGAAGCACCATTGATCGATTTATGTGAGGAGGCGCCGCCGATGATTGGGGCTGTTGCTAAAAATCCTTTTGGTATGGTTGATCTGCTGACTGGGGATGATTATGTACCTGTGATTGATCTTCTGACTGGGGATAATTACGTATCAGTGATCGAGTTTAAAGGAGGCAAAGAGATTGACCCGTGCACCTTCGTCAGCACTTCAGAGATGCCACTCCGGAACTGGACTTCCTTCAGGGGACCAATCGCTAGCCGAGAAGTTATGATCGAGAAGCTCGGACTGACCCCCCATCCTGGTGTGTCTGAGTCTAAGTCTGTCCCTGTAGTCTTGAGTCAGTCCTCAGAGTCTCTTGTTATCGAGTTCGAGTCTCTAGATAGGTCTGATACTCTCACGGCTGATGATCATCGTCGTGTCCTTGAATCTGTCTTTCCTTTTGCGTTGAATAAAATGGTTGACCTTTCTGCGTATCCCTTAATTGCCACCTTAACAAATGATAAGTTAACTAAAACAAATCTTAATGACTTAAAAGTGGTTAATAATGATTCATTCGAAGAGGACATAGACCTTTTAGACTAAAACTTTTTAAATGATAATCTAAAGCAGGTTTTTGAGCGAGAGGACAATTGGGCCCAAGCTGCCGATAAAGTATTGACCACGGTGAATTTGGGAACTACTGAAGAACCCAAAGAGACACAAATTGGCAGTTTCTTCACCGGGGAAGAGCGGGAAGCCCTCATTGATTTGCTCAAGGAGTACGTGGATGTGTTTGCCTTGTCCTATAAGGACATGCCAGGGTTGGATACTTTGACCGTTGAGCACCGAATCCCCCTAGACCCAGAAGCCAGGCATGTCAAGCAAAAGCTTCACCGGATTAAGCCAGAATGGTCTCTCCAGATTAGAGAGGAAATAGAGAAGCTGCTCAGGGTGGGTTTCATTAGAGTAGTCGAATACCCAAAGTGGTTGGCCAACATAGTGACGGTGACCAAGTCGAACGGCAAAGTCAGGGTTTGTGTAGACTTCAGGGACCTAAAGAAGGCTAGCCCGAAGGATGATTTTTCCTTGCCCAATATCGATCAGTTGGTGGATACTACTGCCAGTTATGAAGTCAAGTCATTTGTGGATGGCTTTGCGGGTTACAATCAGATTAAGGTCGCCGAGGAGGATCAGGAAAAGACTACTTTTACCAGCCCTTGGGGAACCTTTTGTTATACGGTTATGCCCTTTGGACTGAAGAATGCCATCGCCACTTATCAGCGAGCAGTCACCGCGCTTTTCCATGATATGATCCATAAGGAGATCGAGGTCTATGTTGATGATATGATTGTCCATTCTAAGGGATCAGATGGCCAACACTTGGTCGACTTGAGGACATTCTTTAATCGGCTGCGGGAGCATGACATGAGATTGAACCCGGCGAAATGTACTTTTGGTGTAGTCCGAGGAAAGGTTCTGGGATAAATGGTCACGGAGCAGGGAATTGAAGCCGATCCGAGAAAAATTAAAGCCATCATGAAGATGAATCCACCAACGACAGTCACAGAGGTGAAGGCTTTCATGGGCCGTCTCCAATATATCAGCCGATTCATCCACCAGTTAACCTCTATTTGAAAGCCGATCTTTAAGTTTCTCAAGAAGAATCAGGAAGTTGAATGGAACGAGGAGTGTCAGATCGCCTTAGAGACAATCAAGGCCTACTTGGTCCATCCCCCAATCCTTTGTACCCCGCACAAGGACAAGCCCTTGCTACTATATTTGACGGTCACGGATACGGCTGTCAGAGCCATGCTGGCGCAAGAGAAGCCAGATTCAAAAGTGGAAAATGCCATCTACTTTGTCAGCCGAAAGCTTCAGGGCAGCGAATTGAACTATTCAGCTCTAGAGAAAACCTGTGCAGCTTTGGTATGGGTGGTCAGCAAATTGAGACATTTTCTGTTGGCGCATACAGTACACCTGGTGTCAAAGATGGACCCCATCAAGTGCCTATTCGATAAGCCTTCTTTGTCGTCGAGGCTTGCGAAGTGGTCCTTCTTCTTAGCCGAGTTTGATATCAAGTTTGCGACTCGCAAGGCAATCAAAGGCCAAGCTTTGTCAGATCATTTGGCAGATTTTCCGAGCTCAGAAGCGCTTGGACTCGAACCCCAGTTTTCGGATGATGGAATTTTCATGGTAGAGGGTACAGACCGTTGGCAGTTGTTCTTTGATTCTGCCGCCAATAAGAGAGGCAATGGTATCGGCATGGTGTTGGTTGACCCGAAGGATGTGCACACCCCCATTGCTATCAAGTTGAATTTCTCGGCTACTAACAACGCTGCGGAATATGAAGCTTGTATAGCCGATCTCGAAGCAGCTTTGGAGCGAAATGTCGAAGAGTTGGAGGTATATGGAGACTCCCAGCTAATTATCAATCAGGTGTCCAATAAGTGGAGAACCGTGGACCAGTACTTGCAAATGTACTATGCTTATATGGAGGATCTGATCAACCAATTTAAGGAGGTCACGTTCCATTATCTACCTCGGGATAAGAACAGGTTCGCGGATGCCCTGGCCACCTTAGCCTCTTTAGTAGAGATTCCGGAGGGAAAATCAGTAAAGCCGTTCAGGGTTGGGAGGCGTGAGAACCCCGCCTACTGTTGTCAGATTGAACTAGAAAAGGTTAATGATTTGTGGTACAACAAGATTTTCCAGTATCTCAAGCATGGCGAAGCCTCGTTCCCGACAGAGGAGGATGGTAAGCTGAAAGAGGGTCTTCGCGCCAAGAGCTTGCAAGCTTTAAAGAGGTTGTCTGCATAGTATGTTATTCTGGGGGATGACCTATGGAAGAAGAGGCACCGAGGGCCACTTTTGCTCTGTATCAGTAGGTCTAAAGCTAAAAAGGTCATGGAGGAAGTCCATGGTGGTGCATTCGGACCACATATGAACGCCCGAGCTTTGATGTTCAGCATACTCAGGATGGGTGTTCGGTCGAAACCTAACGGTTTATTTATATCCGCAAGCGCACGGGCTATTGTAATATAGTGGGTGCAAGTACGAGTCGATCCCACAGAGACAGGGTTTACTTTAGGGAATATTTTTGTCTTTAGAAAGTATAGAAAAGATTGGGGGGAGATAAAATTTGTTTTTAGAAAAATAGAGAGAACATAAATAGAAAGTATTTTGATTAAATTCTTATAAAACGAAGCATTCTCGGGATTGGAAATCATACACATAATTTTGTTCATCAAATCATCATTGTCTTAGAGATAAAAGGTTTTCATAAAAAGCAAGGATGGTATGTTAAGCCTACGCTACTTCGGGTTAAGACAGTAGCGTTTGTATTCTTCACTAATTATGTCCTAACTGTTTGAGATTTCCGTTTATGTTACCCCCGCCCTGTCACAAACGCGCATTCCGGCTTATCTCTAGCTGACCATAATTAGTAAGAATCCATTAAGAACGAGAGTCAACATACTTTCCATTAAAGGAACATCCCTAGGCCATTGAACTACTTTCGTGATCAATGAAACCTAGTTTCTTTATATGGTTCCGTCAATCGAGATTCTCCGCTAGGTACTTCTCTCAATTGACTGAATCATACAAATTGGACATCTCCAAAATGTAAGGCATTTAGAGAATAATATAAAGAAATTGTTTAGATGAAGAAAGAAGACAAGACTTTTCATTTTAGATGATGAACAAGTATGCTTTTGAGTTTCCAACCCCAAGAATAAGGGGGATTACTCACAAGACATTAATAACATATAAGCAGAAATAAAAGATTGAGTAAGAAGGACTTATGATGAATAAATACTGGAAATGATGCTTCACTTTTATTGCTTTTCCTCCAAAGTAACTCCAAGAACAAAACAATGACTTTGATCTTCAAATCTCTTTGGAAAATTGTTGTCACAAGTGTTTGTATTTTCTATCTATGAAGTATCAGTGATTTCTCTCTAAATTTTCGTATCTAAGACTGATTACAAGGGTCCTATTTATAATTGGGAGGAGACTCTTCAATTGGGTGCCATCAAAAGGTGCCTTTACATCTGCAGTCACGACTTGCACGGCCGTGTCAAGGATTTTGCACGGCCGTGTACTCTTTGGCGCCAGAATTGAATTTGAACTTGGAGACTTGCACGGCCGCTCCGAATATAGCTGCACGGCCGCTCCGAGGTTGGCACGGCCAGGACACTTCAGCGCTCGGCCACTCCATGGATTTTGGGGCCAAGATGGCCGGCCATGGCCTATGATGCACGGCCGCTCCCGAACTCGCTGCACGGCCGCTCCTACTGGTTTTCAGTTTTGTGTGTTTATTTTGCTTGGTGTTCCTCCATCCTTTTGGACCAAATTGCCCAAGTATCCTTTGGATATAAAAAGACCCTAAAACCTGTCTAAAATGTATGAAACATACCAAAAACGTAAAATCTAATAAAATAGCAAAAGTAAGTAAAAAGTACTAAAAACTAAATGAGAAATGATGATTTATTTATGTAAAAGTATATAAAATCTAGGATAATTGACTATATAATAGTCACTTATCAAACTCCCCCACACTTAAGCTTTTGCTTGTCCCCAAGCAAACTTAGAATGAAAATACGGAGAGGGAGAAAAAGCAAGATTGATCCCTCAGAAATAAAGTAGCAAGCCTTAATTGCCTCTTTAGATAATGCCTTTGTCTTTCTAATCATATTTTGAATACCTTTAAAAATTTATCTAGGAAGAAGCATTTTAGGGATATTTTTAAAGAGATAAAATGCAAGACAATAACCTAATATAGCATATATGGAATTTTGACCAAGTAAAGCATGCTAGAAGGATAAATCTTAGATTCATTTCTTGGTAGAAGAAAAGCTTTCACTTTTTTAGAGTGATTTTTGAGAAAAGATGAATTTATTTCTTTAAAATGTACAAGAGAAGGTATAAACATTTATTCACAAATTAGAAGTTCCCGAAGAATTGTATTGCATTCTTGAATCACAAGGGTGAAAAATGGATGATGATAGTGGAAAAATCTCATCAAAGTTAAACAAATTTATCTTATTTTTGCACGTGTTATATTTTTGCAAAAGACCTAAGTTATTTTTGATCCTTTCAAGTAGGAGACATTGTGGTCGTGAACCCCATGTTCCTAATACTTAGATCAAGAATACTTTTGGATATTACTCCCGTTTGGCAAGGAAGCATCGTCGCAGCGAACGCCGTGCCCCGAGTTACTTTAGGAAGTAATAGGTTTCTTTTTTGCTTTTAAGGATTGGTGACAAATGTCACTCTTTTTAGCAATAAGATAAATGTGTTTTACTTTGATTTGATTTGAGAAATGGAAAGGTGGAATTTTTGATGAAAGGGTGTGATTCAAGGGATGCAAACAAAAGGTGCTTCTAAAAAGGGAATAAACGTTTAATAAAGATAAAAGATGTACAACTTTAAAGAAATATTTTCAATATTTGCATAAATGACCAAGTATAAAAAGATTCCTTCTAATCAAATGCATTTTCCTTGATGAGACTCTATATTTTGCTATACTAACTTATGAGGCTTTCAATTATTTCCTAAAAAATATCCCTATATTTTTCCTCTTATAGATTTCTAAGTTTATGAAAAATATGAGAGGAAAGATAGATAGGCATTTATACTAGGGCAAATGGCAAGCATAGAAGTAATGATTATGGATCATCATAGGGATTTATATATATATATATATATATATATATATATATTTATATACTATTATACATGCATAAATGAAAAATGCAACTAAATTAAAAAGAAACTAGAAAGCAATTAAATCTAATCTAAAAAACAAGTAAAAATTTAAAACTAGAAAGCGAAAAATAAAATAAAAGGATAGATATACCCCCCCACACTTGAAATGAACATTGTCCTCAATGTTTCAAGGAACAATGCCAAATCTAGGGAGGGTAAAGAGAAACTTACTAAAATGGCTTACGGGTATGAAGGTGGCTGCGGAAAATCATCCCAATTGTTGACCCCGTAGTTGAAGATTGTGTTCACTTGCCTTTGAATCGTCTCGACACGATTTTGTATATCATTCCAGAAGTAATAAAATTCATTGTTGAAAGTGTCGAACCGAGTCATTATTTGATTGTTTTGAAGCTCGATCCGGTCAAACCTATCATTAAAATTCGGCGGCAATTGGGGTTGGTTGGGTTGATGTTGCTCTTCTTCTTCTCCTTCTTCTTCCTCTTGGTTTGCTTGACTTGATTGGCCTTCCCCATAGTTCATGGAATTAGGAAATATCCATGTTTGATGTTGGTAAGTTAGAGCTTTGGGGAGGATGGGACTAGGCAAAACAATGTAGGGCGTTTTACCCGGCCCTACCAACCAATTGTATTCTCCACGTCCTCTATCCGAGATCATTTGCATATTTTGCAAGGTTGGAATATCCAACTTTGTTGAACCCGAAACCGCAACTTTATTGTCGGGCATTGCCCGCCGAAAATGAAGACCAAACAAAGTGATTATACCTCCAATGTGAATCTCCCCATTGAAAGTTGGAGAGACGATATCACTAAACAACTCGATCAAGAAATGGCTCAAATTCACCCTCCTATGAGCCCTCACCAAACACCATAACAAAAACAACTCCTTCTTATTCACCGTGCCCTTATCTTCCCTTGCAAAAACAGTGCATGCGTAGAATCTATGAATAATCCGAAGAACGGGGTGGATAATAGATGAGGCTTTTGCGGTTCTAGATTTGAAGGATGGAATTCCGGTTATTTGCTCCCAAAACACATTTTCCCTAAACTCTATAGGAAAATCGGCTTCATAATTTGTGTAGGCGGGCCAACTCAAAATTTTGTTTATGTCAAAAGAGGTGAGGTGAAACTCCTCTCCACCAAGCCTAAAATATAAGTGTATCAATTGATATGGCTCCCCCGTATCTCCACAAATTTCCGTAGTAAACTCCTTCCTCATAGTGCACAAGAATTATAAGGTGATCCTTTCATAAGTCTTTGCATGCAACCCAAGAAAACCACCACAACCAAACCCCATGTGAAACCTTTTCACGTTTGAATAGATATCTAAGGTTTTGAGGGCATCAATATCTGGGAATTGGGTTGGCCTAATCCTTTTCTGACGAAGGGCGGTGAATCTAGCCACTTCGGAAGGCTCTCTAAACTCAATACCCAAATCATTGAGTGTTGGGTTTAGATTAGGGGTAGGAGATGGTTCCTTTCGGGACCTTTTCGAACCTCTTTCAGTAGCCTTTCCTTTTCCCTTCCTTCCCTCCATTGAAAATTTTCAGAAATAAACCCAAAAACTTAGCTAAAGGAAGAAGAAAGTAGATTACCTGGATCTGATCTTGAAAAGCTTGTAATCATCGATGAACATCCACTAGATACCCAAAAGCTTCTTCCTTGCACCTTAATTTGAAGTAATCCTTCTTTAATTTGTTGAAATGGGTTGAGGGTTTTGGAATTTTCGAAATTTGGGTTTTAGGAGGGTTTTGGGATGCTTTTGATTGGGTATAAGTGATGGACTGGAGGATTTGAGGAGGATTGAGGGTTGTATTGTGAGTAGAAATGGTGGAGGAGTGGGTTTTTAAAGTGGGTGGGGCGGAGGATTTGAGGGAGAAAGGTTGAAGATGAAGTAAATGAGGGAGGAGGGAGAAAGGTGCGTCTTTTGAATGTACCGACGCAACTCCCCAGACGCCTTGCACGGCCGTGTCAAGGAACTTGCACGGCCGCTCCCTTTTGCTGAGTCAACTCGTTCCAACTCGATATGAACTGCACGGCCGCTCCAAGAAGAGCTGCACGGCCGTGCGAACCAAATTTCCCATTTTAATTTTTTTTTTTTTTTTAAAAAAAATTTCTTTTTCTCTTTTATACCTACAAAAACAGGGTTAGCACAGTAATACTAAAAAAAATAGAAAAATAAAATAATAATAAAAATAAAATAATCCATCGGTTACCATCCCGATGATGCTTGTTTTAGGTCCTTAGCTCGACCCCTTCCCGGTAGTAGGAGATGCATGATATTTGGTTGGCCTTTTGTCATTGACAACTTTCCATTGCAATCCTTCCGGAGTAATGAGTATCTTTTGTGGTAGACATTTCTTCCATCCCGATTTCTTGGGTAGAACAAGCGACCTATAGTCTTTGCATCTTCGGAAATTCGAAGTGACCTCCTTCTTTGTTCTTTTTGAATTTTTCACTACATTGTTAGTTTCGGGACATGCAGAAATATCTAAAGCATTATTTTTATTGCAAATCAAAGGTTCAACATTTATGGGATCATTATCTATTCTTTTCTTTGATTTTGGTTCCTCACCCATTAAATCTTCTTCACTAGGAATCCAATTTTCTTCGCTAGGGGTGTAGGTCTCTTCATTTGGGGTCCAATTCTCTTCACTAGGTGTGTAGGCCTCGAGATAGGGATCTTCGAACGCTGACTTATGCATACTAAATTCGACCCTTTCTTTTCCTATATTTAGGGAAAATGTGCCATTTTTCACATCTATGATTGCCCCCGCAGTGGCAAGAAATGGCCTTCCTAGAATGACGGGAATATAATGGTCTTCCGCCATATCTAAGATAACAAAGTCGATATGGATGATCAAGTTCCCTACTCGACAAGGCAAGCTTTCCATAATACCAACGGGGTATTGAACGGATCGGTCTGCCAATTGGAGAGTTATGGTTGTGGGTTTAAGTTCCCCTATACCAAGCTTCTCGCTAACCGATAATGGCATTATACTAACGCTAGCTCCTAAGTCAAGGACAGCGTTATCTATGTTTATTCTGCCAACACAACAAGGAATGGTGAATGTACCCGGATCCTTTAATTTCGGAGGGTCTTTATTTTGCAAAACAGCGCTTACTTCCTCCGCCAACATAACATTCTCATTTTCTTCTAGCCTTTCTTTTTCAAAAATTAATTTTTTCAAAGGTTTAACGGCTAAAGGCATATCTTCATCTTTTCTAAAGTATGGAATGTTAACATTAATGGCATCTAGGTTATCAAGGAATTCATCATAATCCTTGCCTTCTTTTTTAGGGGATTCCGTCCCCAAACTAGTCTCAATCATCGGAGGGATTGGACTATGATTATTTCTAGGGCATTCATTTATCTTTTCTTGCTCATCCCTAGTTTTTACCATATTAACTTGCTCATTTGGCCTTTGAGGTTGACCGGGAAGACTCCCTTGTGGCCTATTCATTTGGGTAGCCTGTTGAGGTTGTTGAGTTTCTAGCATCTTATTATGCGCTGCCAAGTTATCAAACCTAGCATTAAGCAGTTTAAAACATTCCCTAAATTCATTATTGATCTTTTCTTGGGAATTTTTATTTTCCACTACAAAATCCATTATAAGATCCAATTTAGATTTAGGGGGAAAGGTACTTGCATTATTGTTGAAATTCTTAGGTGCAAATCCCGGGGGTTGTGTAGATGGTTGCGGGTTAAGAACGTTGTTATTCTTATAGGAAAAATTGGGGTGATTCCTCCATTCAGGATTGTATGTATTTGAATACATTCCCCCTTTTTTGTCGAAAAGAATTAACAAAGTTCACTTGATCGTTAGAAGTAACGTCAAGTAACTCGCAGTTATCCGTACTATGTGAGTTAGACCCACATAGTTCACATAACACATTTACACTAGCAATGGGATTGACATTAAGATTTTCAAACTTTTTCAAAAGCATGTCAACTTTAGAAGAGAGAAGAGTAACTGCATCAACATTATATTTACCGGGCGTACCTTGTTGCTTCTCCCTCTCATTTGACCATTGGTAATGGTTCAATGCAATGTTCTCGATAAGGTCGTATGCCTCATCGACTCCCTTGTTCATCAATGCTCCTCCTGCAGCGACATCAATGGTCTCTCTTGTCTTGAGTATGAGACCATTGTAGAAGGTGTGAACAATCAACCACTTTTCAAGCCCGTGGTGGGGGCACATTCTGAGAAGTTCCTTGAACCGCTCCCATGCATCATACAAAGCACTATCTGTTTGACAGAAGTTAGTGATTTTTATTCGTATCTGGGCAGTTTTGCTTGGTGGGAAAAATCGACCAAGGAATGCTTCTTGAATTTGGTCCCATGTTGTTAATGAATTCTGGGGGACCGAATTCAACCATTGTTTCGCCTTATCCTTAAGAGAGAAAGGAAAAAGGCGCGTCCGAATTGCTTCCACCATAACATTTTGAATACGTGTGGTATCACAGTATTCAAGGAATGTTTGGATGTGTAGATGGGGATCTTCGAAAGCGGTGCCGCTATATTGGTTATTCATAACCATATGCAATAACTGCGGCTTTATCTTGAAGTGTGCTGCTCCGGCATTTGGCACAACAATAGGGGATCTAGTTCCCGGGGTACTTGGGTTAACAAAGTCCCGTAGGGTCCTAGCGGGTGTTTGCTGTTCTCCTTCCATATGTTTCTTCAAAGTTTCTCTAAATCTTCTTAATCTCTCGTGAAAGCTTCTTTCGGGTTCCGGATCAAAGTTGTCAACGTATATCCGAGTCCGTTTCATAAACTATAAGAAAAACACTTAAAGAGAAACTAAACGCAACAATTTATCGGAAGAGAAAGCAAAATAGTAAAAATAAAATAAAAACTAAAAATTATGTAGTAAAGACAAAAATAAAAGTAAACCGTTGTCCCCGGCAACGACGCCAAAAACTTGTTCGGTCGAAACCTAACGGTTTATTTATATCCGCAAGCGCACGGGCTATTGTAATATAGCGAGTGCAAGTACGGGTCGATCCCACAGACACATGGTTTACTTTAGGGAATATTTTTGTCTTTAGAAAGTATAGAAAAGATTGGGGGGAGATAAAATTTGTTTTTAGAAAAATAGAGAGAACATAAACAGAAAGTATTTTGATTAAATTCTTATAAAATGAAGCATTCTCAGGATTGGAAATCATACACATAATTTTGTTCATCAAATCATCATTGTCTTAGAGATAAAAGGTTTTCATAAAAAGCAAGGATGGTATGTTAAGCCTACGCTACTTCGGGTTAAGACAGTAGCGTTTGTATTCTTCACTAATTATGTCCTAACTGTTTGAGATTTCCGTTTATGTTACCCCCGCCCTGTCACAAACGGGCATTCCGGCTTATCTCTAGCTGACCATAATTAGTAAGAATCCATTAAGAACGAGAGTCAACATACTTTCCATTAAAGGAACATCCCTAGGCCATTGAACTACTTTCGTGATCAATGAAACCTAGTTTCTTTATATGGTTCCGTCAATCGAGATTCTCCGCTAGGTACTTCTCTCAATTGACTGAATCATACAAATTGGACATCTCCAAAATGTAAGGCATTTAGAGAATAATATAAAGAAATTGTTTAGATGAAGAAAGAAGACAAGACTTTTCATTTTAGATGATGAACAAGTATGCTTTTGAGTTTCCAACCCCAAGAATAAGGGGGATTACTCACAAGCCATTAATAACATATAAGCAGAAATAAAAGATTGAGTAAGAAGGACTTATGATGAATAAATGCTGGAAATGATGCTTCACTTTTATTGCTTTTCCTCCAAAGTAACTCCAAGAACAAAACAATGACTTTGATCTTCAAATCTCTTTGGAAAATTGTTGTCACAAGTGTTTGTATTTTCTATCTATGAAGTATCAGTGATTTCTCTCTAAATTTTCGTATCTAAGACTGATTACAAGGGTCCTATTTATAATTGGGAGGAGACTCTTCAATTGGGTGCCATCAAAAGGTGCCTTTACATCTGCAGTCACGACTTGCACGGCCGTGTCAAGGATTTTGCACGGCCGTGTACTCTTTGGCGCCAGAATTGAATTTGAACTTGGAGACTTGCACGGCCGCTCCGAATATAGCTGCACGGCCGCTCCGAGGTTGGCACAGCCAGGACACTTCAGCGCTCGGCCACTCCAGGATTTTGGGGCCAAGATGGCCGGCCATGGCCTATGATGCACGGCCGCTCCCGAACTCGCTGCACGGCCGCTCCTACTGGTTTTCAGTTTTGTGTGTTTATTTTGCTTGGTGTTCCTCCATCCTTTTGGACCAAATTGCCCAAGTATCCTTTGGATATAAAAAGACCCTAAAACCTGTCTAAAATGTATGAAGCATACCAAAAACGTAAAATCTAATAAAATAGCAAAAGTAAGTAAAAAGTACTAAAAACTAAATGAGAAATGATGATTTATTTATGTAAAAGTATATAAAATCTAGGATAATTGACTATATAATAGTCACTTATCAATGGGCTATTATTGGATCTCCATGGAGACTGACTGTATACAATTTGTGCGAACTTGTGATAAGTGTCAGCGGTTCTCCAATCTCAACCATATACCTCCCCATGATCTCTACTGTATGAGCACTCCTTGGCAGTTCGCGACTTGGGGAATTGATGTTATTGGAAAGATAACTCCTGCCGGCAGTAATGGTCAAGAATTTGTGTTGGTTGCTGTTGATTATTTCACCAAGTGGGTCGAAGCAGCTTCCTACAAGGTCCTAAACTCCAAAAAGGTGGCTCGTTTTATAAAGGAGAACATTTTGTGCCGGTATGGAGTTCCAAATGAGATTATCTCAGATAATGGGTCGCATTTTGAGGGAGATGCCAACAGACTACTCGCAGAGTTCAGGATCAAGCGCCATAAGTCGTCCCCATATCGCCCTCAGACCAATGGTGCTGTCGAGGCCGCGAACAAGAACCTAGAAAGGATCATCCGAAAAATGGCTGAGCGGAATCGGGACTGGCCCGAGAAGCTTCACTTAGCATTATGGGGCTATCGTACTTCAGTGAGAACAGCCACCGACGAAACCCCATTCGCTTTGACATATGGGATGGATGCCGTCTTGCCCATTGAATTAGAGATTCCCTCTCTTCGGGTTCTGCTTGAAAATGAGGTCAATGAGATAGACTGGCTTCAAAGTCGGCATGATGAATTAGCCCTTCTCGATGAACGAAGGCTCAAGGCGATGGAGCACATCCGGGCTTATCAGAAACGTATGGCTAGGGCTTTCGACAAGAAGGTGCATCCCCGTGACATTAAGGTGGGTGATTTGGTCTTAAAGGAGAAGCCGCCGAACCAATTCAGTCCGTTGGGCAAGTGGGCGCCAGTTTGGGTTGGCCCGTACTTGGTGAAGGAAATCTTTTTTGGTGGAGCAATGAAGTTGACAGATTTGGATGGTAACCCCTTCATGCATCTGGTGAACGGCGGCAAGCTGCGCCGCTATTATGTTTGAATCGAGTCTCCCCCTCTCTAAAAATATATATATATATATATATATAAATAATAATAAAGCGCAAAAATAATGTACCCAGATGAGATTGAAAACCTCTTAAAAGGCAGTCCGTGCAAAACAAAGGGCGCGCTCGGTGCTAAAGAATATACCCAACTAGACTGAAAACCCAAAAAACGGGCGGTCTAGGTAAAAAATAGGGTTGCACCATTTGTCCCCCTTCTATCTTTCCCTTTCTTAAACACAAAATTAATTGGCCCAAACTACGGCGACATGAGCTCCTCATCACGAGGGGAACGTAGGCAACCATAATTGATCCGGTCGAAATCACAAACAAATCTCGAAAAATTCGGTCTCCTCAAGGACCGTCCCTATACACTTTCCATCCTTCCGAGCTTGATTCTTGATACCAGTTGGTTTTCTCCTTGTGATTAATCAAAATATTTGTTCATATCAGATTTAGTGTTTGAATAACCCGAACATTAATAAAGGGTTTTAAGCAGCCTTGTGATCATCACGAATAAGACAGGTTTTCAAGTGTCTCGATATGTCTTCTCTTTCTACATTCTAGGAAGATAGAACCAAACAATGTCCTTCTGTCAGCAGGGGCTTCCATACACTTTTCCACACCTTATTGTGCTTATACTCTCTCAAAAGAGTCAAACCCTAAAGCGAGTGTGTCATACACCAATTCGGGATCCAATCCCATTCTTCGAAAGATGTGCCCCTGCACGTATATATTTCCGAGTCTATGACTGATTGGCTAAGGTCTGAAAAGATGGGTGCCTCCTTGGTCGCGTGATGATTCTGCCTGTAACGGGACTGCATTGGATCTCTCATCATAACGTTCCATTTTGGGCCAAATGTTGGATCTTGGGGCTGATTTTGAGGTTGAAAATTGATTTTGGGGCTGCTGTGACTGCTGGAAGTTGCCTTTTGCGAACCTGTCCTTTTATAAATGCTGGGGCTGGTTCTCCAAGAAAGTCTGTTAATGTGACCATCCATCAGACATCAGCACTGGCTGCATCTGCAGCATTCCATCGGCGATCCGATACTTGCTCAAAACCTGTCCAAAGAAGCCCAAAACTGTATATATCCATTCCCCTTACTCGCCAGGCGCATGGGAGAGGATTTGGCACACTTTGCACCCAATACATTACCAACCCCCAACAAATGCCATTCTTTCTTGCCATTTCTTGGGACGGACTAATGCATATAAACAAATAAGTTAGATGCTATCAAGAGAATGCTTTAGTTGCAAAGTGCAAAAAATAAAATAAATAAATAATTGTTTTACAATTCAAAAATAATAAAATTAGTGCATGCATTGTTTTTCTCTCTCTCTATCTCTAAGAGTCCTAAAGTATGACAAAAGGGAACTTCCATGATCACTCCAACCCGGAGTCATCACCAGAATCCTCACCGCCCTCCCCGAAATCACTCTCTTCCTGGCCGTCGCCTCCCTGCGCCTCAAATCACAATCTGTACAAGGAATTCAAATCCTGCAGAGCCCTAGCTGCCTCAGTCTCCAAGCAATGCTCGTCAAGCTCATCAGCCTCATTGGCAAATCGTCATCAAAGGCCCGTCTTGCAGTGGCAAATGTTCATCGAAGGTCCGTCTTGCAACGTCAAAGTCATCAACAATGTCAGCCTCGTTAGCAAATCATCATCAAGAGTCCGTCTTGCAATGATAAATCCTCAGCAAGGTCCATCTCGCAATGACGAATCCTCAGCAGTACCCGACAAATCATCAGCAAAGCCCGTATTGCAACAGCAAAATGACAGCAAAGTTCGTGCTTCTACTCGGCAAATGTTACCAAAGTCAGCCAATCACTTCAAGTGATCCTCGTGTGTACAATCCCTATGGGTAAGCACAGCACAGGTATGAAAGTATATCTCATTTCAACTGCAAATCATCATATTTTATTTTCCTTAGGGTTTGTTTCCTTCACTTCTCGGTTTGAGGCACCATACGTTCTCACTTCTCGGTTTGAGGCACTATACGTTCTCACTTCTTCGATTTGAGGCACCATACGTTCTCACTTCTTCGGTTTGAGGCACCATACGTTCTCACTTCTCAGTTTGAGGCACCATACGTTCTCACTTCTTCGGTTTGAGGTACCATACGTTCTCACTTCTCGGTTTGAGGCACCATACGTTCTCACTTCTCGGTTTGAGGCACCATATGTGAATGTGCGCTCGCCCGAAAAAAAGAAAAGGAGTCGCCACGCCGTTTTTAGAGGAAACATTGAAAACCTTTTGTTTAGAGAAAATGGGTTCGGGGGTCAAGTTACGTGTTGGGAAGAACCGAGAGTTCACCCAACACGCCTCGTCCGTAGACGAGTCTTTCAATGTTCAACAATCAATTCATTCAAAAGTGTGTGCGGAATGTGTATGACAAGAATATGTATGAAATGCATAATAGTGCTTTGTTTTATTACTTGAGAAGGGGAATTACAATTTGTAGGCCATTGACTCTGGGAGGCCACATCCCACTTTACATCGAGGACATAATACAGATTACAACTGAAATGTGGTCTCTGCAGATAGCCACTTGTGTCGCGTGACACATGACTCCAACTGTCTAATTGTGTCGCGTGACACGAGTTGACCGTCTGCAGGTACCTTACAATGTGAGCACTGATCTAACAGAAATCAATCCAAATCCCAACACAATAACCATACAACTCAGAAACCAACGAATATACAATGAATTGACCAAGGGGACGTGGATATGGGGAGATCCACACTCCCTTGGCCAATAAACAACAAATCCCACACAATCACATTATGAATATCAACAATACCAAGTTAAGTAGTTAAACAGAGAGATCGGCAGTTGGGACTTGATAATTGGGGGACAGATGGAGTCTAATTATCAAGTCCGGGGGAATATATTGTAACGAGACAAACAATAGTAAAATGCGAGATAGAGGTGAGGGAAGAAATTCGTTACCCTCGTAGTCCACAAATTCGATACCAAGTTAGGTATCGAATTCTTCAATCAGCTTCACGGAACAGGTTCGGGTTCCAGATCCAGTAGCTTCGCAATTCCCAGTAGTGCGTGTGTTGGAGCGGAATTGGCTTGGACAGGGGAAGAGGTTTCAATCGGTCTAGGGGTAGAACACAGGTAACGACAAGGGAGTTGGATTGCTGCCGGTGAGGTTTTGGATAGAGAAGGTTTCGGTTGTTGTTTGGCCGGAGTAGGTGGAGAGGTCGGAGATGGTGTTGGTCTTGAGTTGCCGGCAATTGGAATCGGAGGTGAGGAAGACGGTAATTGAGATAGGGGAGGTAAAGCGGTGATGGAGGTTGAGGTTATTTGGTGAGGGAGACGGCGAATGGAGAGGGAGCTTCTACCTGTGTATAGAGAGAGGTTAGAGAGAGAGAGAGGTGAGGTCTGAGTGTGTGTTCTGTGTGTGAGAAAATGTGAGAGCTCCTCCACAAAATGAGGCAATTTGATATTTATATTTAGATTTGGAAATTGGATTATTTGGTCGCACGACCTAACGTATCCAATTTCCATGCCTCAAGCTGTCGCACGACTGGGAATGCCAATAACCGATTCTGGCGCCAAAACCAGATTCTGGAACATTCCGGGTTAATACCCAAAAGGTCCAAACTGATTAATTCCTTTTAGGTCCTTTTGTCCGGGAAAAATGCTAAAATACACTTCCTTCGCGAGAAACATATAAAATATTTCCGGAAGTCTCGGAACGGACCGGGAATTTACCAAAACGCCCCTTAGTGCGATTTTATCATTTAAAATGCACCTAAAAAGGGATCGCGAATTGGATTGGCGTACTTACAGAGCCCCTCGGCAACGTCACTTTTGGAAAAAGTGGGGTTGTCGATAAAATAAGACCTAATTCCAATGAGCATCAAGGGATAAGGTAACGGGCTAGAAGGGTGAGAAGGGGGAAATTATGGCTGGACCTTTCTGAGAAAGGATTCCTACGTATCCCTTGAACAAGGGAATCAAGCCAAATCGTAGTTCGGAAATACCAAAATTAAATTCATAAGCAAGGAAAGGAGTAGAGACGTATCTTCATACCTTTGCTGTGCTTACCTGTGGTTTCCTGCGGGGTCGATATTACTGCGGTTGGATAGTTGCTTTCTTTCTCACCAGGTTGTAGCTGCCGGAGGGTCTCATGCTGCAACTGGTACTTTTGCGAATAGCTGCCGGGGGGTCTCACGCTATCGCTTTGTTGACGAATT
Organism: Adenophora triphylla var. japonica; assembly: GCA_022495995.1. Lineage (NCBI taxonomy): Eukaryota > Viridiplantae > Streptophyta > Magnoliopsida > Asterales > Campanulaceae > Adenophora > Adenophora triphylla. The sequence continues at coordinate 29,498 of JAFEMH010000919.1, forward strand.
GTAGCTGCCGGAGGGTCTCATGCTGCAACAGGTCTTTTTTTGTGGATGCCAGGGGTCTCATACCACTTCTCTTATGCAGGATAGTTGCCGGAGGGTCTCACACTATTGCTGCTTCTCTTTTGTGGATGCCGGAGGGTCTCATACCACTTCTCTCTTTTGCAGGGTAGTTGCCGGAGGGTCTCACACTACTGCTGCTTCTCTTCGTGGATGCCAAAGGGTCTCATACCACTTCTCTTTTGCAGGGTAGTTGCCGGAGGGTCTCATACTACTGCTGCTCCTCTTTGTGGATGCCGGAGGGTCTCATACCACTTCTCTTCTTCTTTGCTGGGGATGAGCATAGCTGCCGGGGGTCTCACGCTATCTCTTTTCTGTTCTGTTGGGGATAAACGTAGCTGCCGGGGGTCTCACGCTACTCCTTCTGTTCTGTTCTCTGTCGTTGATAAGTATAGCTGCCAGGGGACTCATGCTATCTCCGCTTTTCTGTTCTGCTTGCGTCATTGATAAGTATAGCTGCCAGGGGACTCATGCTATCTCTGCTTTCCTTCTGTTCTGATAAGTATAGCTGCCAGGGGACTCACGCTATCTCCGCTTTCCTTCTGTTTTGTGGATGCCAAAGGGACTCATACCACTATGTCGGTGCAGGGTAGTTGCCAAGGGACTCACACTACTTCTGCTTCTGCTTTTCGATAAATGTAGCTGCCAGGGGACTCACGCTACTTCCATTTTGTTCTTCGTGGATGCCAAAGGGACTCATACCACTCAACCTGAAAGGATTATTTGAAGGTCTCTTGACCTAAACGAGATCATTTGAAGGCATCTCAACCTGTGTTGTGCTCACCTGTAGCTGTCGGAGAGTCTTAGACTACCGTTGCTGTTGGGAGATAGCTGTCGAGGGATTCACGCTACTGCTTTCCCGCTCTTTGTTGTTCTTTTGTCGGTCTTGTTGTTGGACTGTCCTTGCCGATTGTTCGTCTTTTTTTGTGTCCTGGGTTTTGCTTGGGAAACTGGGGACTTTGGTTCTTTCAAGTGCCTCGAGGCTACCGGGTCTCACGGGCATTTGTTTGTCAAGTGGGGATTCTGCTCTCTGGGGAATTGGCTTCTTTTCTTGAGATTGTGGGGCTGTTGGTATTGTTGAGCTCTTCTTGGGGGGCCGTCACGGATACACATGCCTTTTGCTTTTTCTTTCTTCTCTAGTTTGGTCGGAGGGCCGCCTTTGGGACTCAATTGATTATTGTACTGCGAGGGTTTTAGGTCAGAATCGCTTGTTGGTAGGTAACTGTCTAAGGTCTCAGGCTACCATTGGTTCTGCTGCGGTATAGGTTGTGGCCTCTGTCACTTGTCGATGCTTGCTGGGTGGCCATTCGCAGGACGGTCTTTGCAATACAGGCTTCGAAGTCGTCGGGACTGGTGAGCATTATTTCTTTGGATTCTGGGGCAGCTGGGGCTCTTTTCTCTTTGGGGTTGACAGATGCGGACTCTTTGTCTCAGCTTATCATGCAGAATGGGCTTTTGAAGTCGTCGGGACTGGTGAGCCTTGTTGTCTGGTTTCTAGGGCAGTTGGGGCTCTTCTTTCTTTTCTTTCTTTGACAGGCACTGCTTGGGGGCTGAGGCAACTGGGGTTCTTTTTCTTGACAATCATTGTTTGAAGACTAGGGCTGCTAGGGCTCTTTCATATGATGCTGGTGAGATCAGATGGCTGGACCTTTGGAGAAAGGTTTCCTACGTATCCCTTAAAAAAGGGAATCAAGCCGGTCGTAGTTCTGGGCCTTCTGAAGATAATAGAGGCGGGGTCTGCCACCTGCGGGGTTTGGATTTCCTGTCCAAAATTGCGATCTGAGGGGCAATCCTCACAATCAAAATATGATCACCTGATTATTGTACCCTGCGGGGGGAAAAACACAACACTCTAGGCACCTAGCACTTTATTTGACTCTTTGCTTAAGCATTATTAATCTTTGGTTGCACAAGTCCATCTCAGCTGGGGAGAATAGGGAAGTGAGGGTTTTTTGGCACAGATTGATGAGCAGATAAGTAGGTAGCCATTATGCTGTGAGGGATTGTGTATGGAACGAAAGGTGTTTATAATGAGGTTGACCCTCTCCCGCGAGGTGGAAAAATGATATGGTGCGGCTAGGCAAGTCGGTGACGCTCCCGGGAGTATGGGTTGCAGCAGGTCCATTGCTAGTGAGGACAGAGTGTATCCCGCATCTGAGACAGCAAGCAGCAGAGGGGGGCAAAGAGCAATCCTGGTTTGGCGAAGCCCCAGTTGACAGTGCAAAGCAATCTTGGAGGGAATCGATAAGGAGAGCCGGAGGGATACCTTAACCAAAGCCCCAGCTTGAGGATATTCCATGCACCTTCATCGCAGGCAGAGTCATCTTGTGGCCAAGGAGGTAACTCATCATTTCAAATCGCAGTCAATCAGTCGCTGAACAAGACTCGGAAATGCTTTACGCGCATGGGCACATCCTTCGAGGGTAGGAATGAATCCCGAGTTCGTGTATGACACTCTCGCTTTAGTTTTGACTCTTTTGAGAGAGTATAAGCATCACAAGGTGTGGAAAGTGTATGGAAGCCCCTGCTGACCGAAACGGTGTTTAGCTCTATCTTCCTATGATGTAGAAATAGAAGACTTGTCGAGACACTTGAAAACCTGTCTTATTCGTGATGATCACAAAGCTGCTTAAAACCCTTTATTGATGTTCGGGTTAGTCAACCGCCAAAGCTGATATGAGCAAATATTTTATATCAATCCTGAGGAGAAAGCCCACTGATATCGAGATCAAATTCGAAAGGATGGAAGGTGTATGGGCATGGTCCTTGAGGAGACCAGATTTTCTGAGATTTGTTTGTGATTTCGACCGGACCAATTAAGGTTGCCTACGTTCCCCTCCTTACGAGGAGCTCAGGTCACCGTAGTTCAGGCTTATCCCGAATGAAAAGAATGAACGATGAAGTTCGGGGATGTGAGGACCTTCAAAGATTTTAAGAATTGAAAAATATGTCCTCTTAGAGTGTCGATGGGAGACACAGATGCGAAGCCCCAGTGGGACGTCCACGGCGAGTGTTTGCGGAGTAGAAATGAAATATGCTCACATACAACGTCGAATGAACGGAAGGAATTTGCACAATCTTCACTTGATAATCTTTTGAGCCGGGATGGACTTGGCTCCGCTTTAAGCAATAATTTGTTTTAGATCTCGACGATATTGGAATGAAACTGCTATCCGGTAGTAACTGCGGCTGGGCTTCGGGATTTCGATCGGTCTTCGGGTGATTTGGGATATCATGACCTCTTAAAATGAGAGGTCGGCTAGGCTTTTTGCTGGCTGTACCTCTAAAAATGAGAGGTTGGCTCTTGGGTATGTGTTTGGGATTTCTATGGTGGGGGAATCCATGATTTCATTTTCAATGCCTCTAAGAATGAGAGGTCAATCTTGGCTTTGGTCAAGGCAAAGGTAAGGGTAATGGGATGGGAATGTCCTCTAAAATCGAGAGGACAGCCGGAATTGGTTGAAGTAGTGGTGAGGGACATCCGTGTTGTCTCTTTACTCACTCTGAGACTCCTCTTTGAGTAATGACCGGATCTTTTGACCTTCGCTTCCGAGAGGATCGCTGGGGACTAGGCTCTCTTTTTTTTTTCTTTTTTTCTTTTCTTTTTTTGTATTTTTTATTTTTTTGTATTCTTTTTTTTTTTGTATTTTTGTCTCTCTCTTTTTTTTCTTTTGAGAGGAGGATTTCAGCTAGTCCCCAGGATGAATCATTGCTTTCTGCCGTTATTCTTGAGCTTGGAGCCGGTTGATCTTTCTTTGAATCACGGGAGCCTCAAGGATGGTCCCTCTTCTTCTTGATGATGGTTAAACGGGTTTCAAAACATGCCGATCTTGAAATGAAGGGATATTATTTAGGTGAGGGTAAGGTGATGGTTTTCCTAGGGGTGAAAGGTTTCAATCGCAGTCCCTACTAGATACTCTGAACGATATTGAGTCTTCGTTTGCTTGCTTGAGCTTACTTTGAGGAAGATCCGTGCAAATTCATCGAGCAACGAGATAGCGAAGACGAAGGAAAGCGAGTGAGCATATGGGAATCGAGGTGGGAAATTGGTAAGCCCCACTTTGAGAAGGATATCAGTCGATTTTCTCACTCTGATCAATTTAAACATTAGCCATTTCAAAGCATTGGTCGGTGAGCAGCACAAGTGATCATTTGGAATAAGACCATTTCAATCGAGTGTAACGTAGGTATACTAGTGATGTCTCGAGTCTAGCAAGAAGAGAAACAAAGATTTTTATCACTGCAAAGCAAAATTGGTCCAACTTGGACTCGACAGACTCATGTCCGACAGTGGACATTCTAGATCCTACGAGGACTGATTGACTTCTTCAACATTCGGACGGGAGGAAGGGTATCGTTGCCATCGGTGCGGTGAGGACCCTTCTCGATCTTTCTGTCCTTCATAAGTCGCCCTCCTTATCTTTAGCAATCTGATCAAACAATCGGGCCACCCGCTTGCGAGGAAAAATATCTTCAAGGGTAGCTCTCTGCTCTTCAATGACACACCATTTGCACTCTGCTGCTGACCCATGGGATATGAACTTCTAGATTCGCGGGCCATAGTCTTCTCTGCACCGAGCATTTTGGATTCCGCATCAGATGGACGACTGTTCGGGCACTTGAACTGCTTCTGCCTTAGGAATATGGACCAATGAGCGCCGGGAACGAGAGCATACACCTAACTTGCCGTAGCCTTTGCAAAGGTAAAGAGGTGAGAGCGTGTATAAGGCTGAGGATAGAGAATCTTTGAGGAGGTACGGGAGAGGGAAGAATACGGAAGGAGACGGACTCGTGCAACACTTTATTAATCTTCAAGTAGAAATCGGTGTTTTAAGTCCTAGAGACGGTTGGAAAAGGATAAGCCTTTATTCACGCAATCTAAGTCTCGGGGGAACCTACGGACACATCATCCACAAATACACCAAATGCGTTGTTTCAAAATTAATAATAGGCAATAGTACCTAAACAAAACCAAAGCATTTATGGGACGGACGAGCAGCCCCAATTTCTGGAGAAATTTGGGCAGCATAACGGGTATTCCTGAAGAATTTCAAGGAAAAATCCGGCATGACCTCTCGTCGGTGCACGTTGACAAAGCGACATGATCTCTCGTTAGAGCATGCCGTGGGAACGACATGTCCTCTCGTGAAACCATGTTGCGATGGCAACATGCCCACACGTGCTAGGGTTTGGGGAAGGTACGAAAGCCTTTTAAAATTTTTGAAGCAATTTATTTTAATGTATTTTAAAAATGTCGTGTCAAAAACCAACCATTTTGGGTGAAGTTTAAAAGTGTGGCGCCACCTATAACGCACTAGGGGGATAGGTTTGATTTCAGGCGCTCAAGCGTAGGCGAATTTCATGGCCGTTCGCGATGCCGTCAATCGCACCCGAGGGTTCTAGATCTACGTGATGTAGTGTGCGGGATGGCTAGATTCCTTTATTTGCGAAAAATGATTTTTTGATTTTATTTTTTTTATTATTTTTTTTATTTGAAAAGGGGAAAAGGGAAAAACACACACACGCCCCCACAAAGTACAATAATCAAGGATCCATAATTGATCATGGGGGATTGCCCCACAATCACAAATTGTATCAAAATTCAAAGCCCTGCAGAATGACACCTTCTGTCGCGTGACACAGGATATGGAGGTCAGTTGTGTCGCGTGACAGAAGGAAGCAAATATCCAGAATCTAAAGCAGCAACAGCCCCAGTCTCCAAGCATCCAAAACAATGTCTCAAGCCCCAGCACCAAGCACAATATCAATAGGACCCAAAGAAGGGGGAGGGAATAAAACAAAGCAACAAGATGCATTTTAGGCACATAGAATGTCACACAACCATGCACACACAAATGAATGTAATGAATGTTGAACAATAACGAAAGTTTGACCCACTTTTGAAAAACAAGTTTCAAGTCCCCAGCAGAGTCGCCACTGAATGTGCGCTCGCCCGAAAAAAAAGAAAAGGAGTCGCCACGCCGTTTTTAGAGGAAACATTGAAAACCTTTTGTTTAGAGAAAATGGGTTCAGGGGTCAAGTTACGTGTTGGGAAGAACCGAGAGTTCACCCAACACGCCTCGTCCGTAGACGAGTCTTTCAATGTTCAACAATCAATTCATTCAAAAGTGTGTGCGGAATGCATATGACAAGAATATGTATGAAATGCATAATAGTGCTTTGTTTTATTACTCGAGAAGGGGAATTACAATTTGTAGGCCATTGACTCTGGGAGGCCACATCCCACTTTACATCGAGGACAATAATACAGATTACAACTGAAATGTGATCTCTGCAGATAGCCACTTGTGTCGCGTGACACAGGACTCCAACTGTCCAATTGTGTCGCGTGACACGAGTTGACCGTCTGCAGGTACCTTACAATGTGAGCACTGATCTAACAGAAATCAATCCAAATCCCAACACAATAACCATACAACTCAGAAACCAACGAATATACAATGAATTGACCAAGGGGACGTGGATATGGGGAGATCCACACTCCCTAGGCCAATAAACAACAAATCCCACACAATCACATTATGAATATCAACAATACCAAGTTAAACAGTTAAACAGAGAGATCGGCAGTTGGGACTTGATAATTGGGGGACAGATGGAGTCTAATTATCAAGTCCGGGGGAATATATTGTAACGAGACAAACAATAGTAAAATGCGAGATAGAGGTGAGGGAAGAAATTCGTTACCCTCGTAGTCCACAAATTCGATACCAAGTTAGGTATCGAATTCTTCAATCAGCTTCACGGAACAGGTTCGGGTTCCAGATCCAGTAGCTTCACAATTCCCAGTAGTGCGTGTGTTGGAGCGGAATTAGCTTGGACAGGGGAAGAGGTTTCAATCGGTCTAGGGGTAGAACACAGGTAACGGCAAGGGAGTTGGATTGCTGCCGGTGAGGTTTTGGACAGAGAAGGTTTCGGTTGTTGTTTGGCCGGAGTAGGTGGAGAGGTCGGAGATGGTGTTGGTCTTGAGTTGCCGGCAATTGGAATCGGAGGTGAGGAAGACGGTAATTGAGATAGGGGAGGTAAAGCGGTGATGAAGGTTGAGGTTATTTGGTGAGGGAGACGGCGAATGGAGAGGGAGCTTCTACCTGCGTATAGAGAGAGGTTAGAGAGAGAGAGAGGTGAGGTCTGAGTGTGTGTTCTGTGTGTGAGAAAATGTGAGAGCTCCTCCACAAAATGAGGCAATTTGATATTTATATTTAGATTTGTGTGAATGTGTGCCCAAATTTTGTTTCTGTTGGATTCACGCGAGTTTGAAGACATTCGGTTTAATTTGAAAAACGGAGTCGCCACGCCATTTTGATTGCCTCAAAACTTTGAAAAAAGGTTTTATGGGTTCGGAGGTTAAGTTACCCCTTGGGAAGAACGTTTGGCGTTCACCCAAGGTGCCTTGCCGGAGCAAGTCTCCCATAATTTCATTAATCGTGCTTGCTTGCGTGATTTCTTGTGTGCATGTGTTTGAAAATAAGGAGGGAATGTCCCAAGTCGTCTTCCGGACGTACAAACCATTTGTTGGTTGTCGCTCGGGATTTCTTGGAATTTATGTATTCGGGATTATGATCCCGCCCTCATCTTGTGACTTGTGATCATCGCATTTTTAACCTCGGGACCCTCGGGACTTGCGTGATCGAGAGAATGACTCTCTTTATGGTCAAAGATGAGGTTCTTTAGAAAAGGAAGGTCCTTAGCCCATCAATCCTACGCTTTAAGACGGTCGAGCTCGTATAGATGCTTCATACTCTTTCTTAAGCGATAATTGGAGATATAGGGTTCAAGGTTGTCCCTTTCTAAAGAAATATGGAACCTTTAATGGAAGGAACGATGTAAAGATAGGATCTTTTACACCGGTCCGTTCCTAGGTTGCTAATGGGGGGAATGGGGGAAATGTATGTAAAAATGACACTTTAATGAAAAGATGACATTTTTTGGTTGCAAATGATGCACTTAGTTTAAAGAAATGATCTTTATTGCAAATGATGCATAAAGATTTGATTTTTATGCAAATGATGCATTTTTGAAGAAATTGGCATTCATTATGCAAATGATGCATAAAGATTGCATTTTGAAAAGAATATGATGCTAGTTTATGGTAAAGACATGGTCTTTAAAGCAAATGATGCTTGGAAAAGTGATTTTGGATGCAAATGATGCATTTTGATTGAAAAGATTTGATTTTTATATGCAAAGGATGCATGAAGATGACATTTTTATTTGAAAATGGGGGTTTTAGGTGCAAAGGATGCACCTTTATGGGAAAAGACTACATTTTTATGACAAATGATGTCTAATGCATGCAAAAGGGAAGGGGGAATATGAAGATATGATCTTTAATCTATCAAGTCCCAAGCAATATAAAAGTAATGCAATGAGCAATTTATAAAGCAATTAGGATGCGACGTTAGGGCGTGCGAGGTTACCAATGGCTTCCTTCTTCTTCGGGCGGAGCTAGGAGGAGAGGTTGGTCTTGGATCTTCAAGGAGGAGGGAGGGAGCTTCTTGGCCTTCTTCTTCACCTTCTTGGATCTTCAACAGCCTCTTGGGAGTATTTCTTCGTATTATGTGTGGTATTGTTGGAAATTGTTGTTGTTAAATGGGTAGAGAAGGGCTCTATTTATAGGCAGTCTGGATAAGGCTAATGAAGCCGTGCGGCTAAGGACAGCAAGCTAATGCAGCCGTGCGGCATTATCCACAATGACTCAGCATTCTAGAACCATGCAAGGTGGCAAATTCTAGAACCTTCCCTCCTAATTAAGAAAAACGTGTTTCTTAATTAGGAAGGATCCCCTTCAGCCCTTATTTAATTAAAAACAGTTCCGGAATGTTTCCGGAACACTAGGAAGGTCTGGGGAATTACCGGAAAACTTACCGAAATTGCCGGGAAATTTAACCGGAAGGCATGAGCCAGATTTGGGTACTTACAGAAGCCCCTCGACAACGTCACTTGCAAGGCGAGTGGGGTTATCGATAGAAAAGGATCCGATCTGGCGAATGCCGAGACGGATTGGGAGACCAAGGTGGTCGAGTGGCTGAACCTCTTATGAAAGGCTACCTACGTATCCCGGAGGAATCAAGCCAGGTCGTAGTTCGGAATAGATCCGCTGGGGAATGGAGAAGAGAAACTGGTCTCTTGCTGGGGAAATAGAAGGGAAAATGACCTAGGAGGTCAAGCAATTGATCCTACTGGGGATATGCTAGGAGTGACCAATGTGGTCGGATATCTGGACCTTTATGAGGGACTACTTCATCACTGAGGAGCGATGAAGGAACAGGGTGACCAAAGTGGTCGGATGGCTTGACCTTTTATAAAAGGCTACCTACGTATCTCGGAGGAATCAAGCCTTGATCGTAGTTCGAGCATCACTAGATAGGTAGGAACGATGTCTAGGATCCTCGAGGGTTTGACAATTAATGGAGGATGTCACCTGATTGACAATTAATGGAGGTTGTCACCTGATTGACAATTAATGGAGGTTGTCACCTGAGAAAACTGGAGCTTACGTCACTATCGAGAAGATAGAGGTAGCTAAAGTTGAGAGAAACTTGAGCGTACGTCACTATTCGGGATAGAGGTAGCTTAAGTTGAGAGAAACTTGAGCGTACGTCACTATTCGGGATAGAGGTAGCTTAAGTTGAGAGAAACTTGAGCGTACGTCACTATTCGGGATAGAGGTAGCTTAAGTTAAGAGAACTTAGCATACGTCACTATTCGGGATAGAGGTAGCTTAAGTTGAGAGAAACGTGAGCGTACGCCACTATTCGGGATAGAGGTAGCTTAAGTTGAGAGAAACTTGAGCGTACGTCACTATTCGGAATAGAGGTAGCTTAAGTTAAGAGAACTTAGCATACGTCACTATTCGGGATAGAGGTAGCTTAAGTTGAGAGAAACTTGAGCGTACGTCACTATTCGGGATAGAGGTAGCTTAAGTTGAGAGAAACTTGAGCGTACGTCACTATTCGGGATAGAGGTAAGCTAAGTTAAGAGAACTTAGCATACGTCACTATTCGGGATAGAGGTAAGCTAAGTTTAGAGTTTTGACAATTCGGAGGTTGTCACCTAGCATTATCCCGTTATAACGGAATTAACGGAGGCGACTGAGAAGAAAGCTTAATTGCTTAAGAGATAAGGGATATCTTCTGAAAAAGATGTTATCTTGGTTAAAAGATAACGGAAATTGCATGCCCAAGTGGAAGGTCCAGGGGCAGGATTGTAATTTTCTGCTCAGAGCGAATGAGGCCGCCCGACATGAGATGGAGAAAAAGGAGCCGTACGGCTAGAGACCTGTTTTTTCCAGATTATTTAAAATCAGATTTGAACGGGCCATTGGCATTGCATTGCCGCCCAAGAACGCAGAGAGAGAGAAGAGAGGAAAAGAATTTCGAAATTCTTTCAATCCCCTTGATTTCCTTTGATTTGAGATGGATCCGGAGGGCAATCCCATACCGAGGCAAGCAAGAAGAAACATCTCGGCGGCCGCTCGGAGGAGGAGAAAGGAGCTCGTTCGAACGGAAAGAAAGTATGACTTTCTTACGCCTCCGTCGGAGCTTTACCCGGGGAGAAGGGAGCATAAATCAACGAACCCGCGATCGGTTGGGGTAAGCATTCTTAATTTGCTCAATTCCGTCGATTTTGATTGAATTTTGAATGATTTAGGTCTTGACCCGAATTTTAGGAAATTTCTAGGATTTTTGAATGACTTTGAGACATTGATGAATAACCTATGAGGCTAAGAATATGCAATGTGCAATTTGTTTGACAAAAATAATGGGAATGACCCACTTTTTTCTCGCAAATAAAGTAAGAATGAAAAAATTGTCTAAAGTGAGACGGAGTTCTTGCATGTGCTAGAACTAGGTCAAAATTTTTAGAAAACATGATTTTGGAAGATGAAAAGGATTCATGCATGCCATTTTTTAAAGAATAATGCTTATGTGCAAAGAATTGTGAAAATTGTGATTTTGTGCTTTAGAAAAGCAATGGGACTTGACATGACGCGTTTCAAGTGATGAAAGACGCTTTTTTGATGCAAATGATGCTAGAAAAACTTTTGTGAATGATTTTCTTTTGAAAAACATGTGCACTTTTTGAATATATGCATGCTTTTGAAAATGATGAATGATTGACACACTTCTTTTTGTGCTTGTCTACAGGAGAACAAGTCTAGAGGACCATCAGAGATCGTGGTCAAGCTTTGGCAGAGGATGCCGGATTTTGAGAAGAATGGGGCGAACCCCAAGGATTTGGTGAGGGCTACCGGCCTGGATTCATTCGTCGAGGCTATCGGCAGGGGTGTTCACATCACCTCTAAGAGCAAGGGCTTGATCCAGGCCCTTTACGAGTTACAGTGGGACAGTACACATAGCTTTCACCTGAGCTGGGGAGAGCTGACAGTGACTCCTGCCGATTTCACAGCTATTACTGGCCTACAGTTCACCGAGAGGCCCGTGACTTGGAGAGACCACATTATAGCTGAGGAGTTCCAGGCTTTAGTCGGGTTTGAGCTGATTCCCAAGGGGCTGGGGATGGAGACGCGGAACGTCGAGGTGGCGATTCCAGCTGCATGCAGAACTTTTCTTGCTAATGATGTGGCTTGCCAGTGGTGGCTAGAGCCTTTGTGTGGTTGATCTTTGTCGGTCACTATCTTCGCTAATTCTGGGACGCTAGCTATGACTTGCCTCCTCGACTCTCTGGAGGATGTTGATGGGATAGGGAGGTCTCTTGGGGAGAGGCCGGATTGGCGGAGCTCTACTTCTCGTTGGACATGTACAGTCGGAACAAAGCTGCTTCCATGGACAGCTTCTCATTTGCCCTTGAGGTAGTCTCCTTTCTTTTCTCTTTTCTCTTTCTGTCTTGAGACTTTTATGAGAGAGAGAATGACCTTTTTGATGCTTTGAACATGCGAGGCTGGTTACGCGAGGTGATCGGGTTCTTCCCTTGGAACCCAGCGAGTGATGTCACCATCTTCCCTGCTATGGTTATTTGGAGGGGAGATGCGAGGGATAAATTCACGGGAAGACCCGGATCACCTTCGACTACAAAATGGTGAGGCCGATCATCAACAAGGATGGGCACGACGGAGTGGACTTCTACCCTTGGGGCGGTATCCAGGAGATTTTCTTTGGGAGATGCCATTGAGGCGACTAGGCGAGAGGAGGTGGCTCACTGGGCGACATGTGATGTCATTTACTTGGGGACCGTTTCTCGAGCGGCATGGCCATGTCCCTCCATTGGACGCCATTACTCCTCGGGATCCTCCGGCACGGATGCTGCAGCCCGGGGATTGGCCGAGAGGATGAGATTGCCGGGTATCGGGCAGGCGTGGCCGCGAGGAGTACTTTGATATGGACACCCCCTACGCCGTGTTTGTGGAGCGGCGCTGAGGACGCCACGAAGCTAGTGAAGGCTGGCGGTCACTCGGGGATATGGGGAGGATGAGCCCTGCGGACCCGCCGATCCCTCCTGCGCATCTGTCTACGTGGTCCATGGAGTACCGAGGAGGATGAGGATACTGTCCCGACGCTAGGGAGCCCCGGTATACCTTGCCGCTTTGACGACCTTTGTAAGTATACTTTTTAGGGTCTTTCCCTTTTCGGCTTTGATTTTTACGCTTTTGCAATTTTGAGATTTTAGAGATTTTCTCGGGTTCCGGCTCGCACTTACGATAGTGGTCGGGCGGAATAGGGGCTGGAAGGACATGTGCGGTCCCTTCTGAGGAAGGCGCTGCGCTTGAAGGTGGCGGCGGATGAACAGGAGCACGGGAGCAAGAGACGGCATGTCGGGGGCACGGCGTCTACCTCATCGGCCTCGGAGTACTCTTCCGGTGCCATGCCTCGGGGCGGGGACCCAACGCCGGACATTCTGGAGCGGGCCGAGTACGGGCACGATAATGTCCATCTATCGACGTGAGCGACCGGGAGGACTTGATGAGGAGGCTAGCATTTATGAGCCGAGCAGCGATGAGGAGGAAGAAGAATCGGAGGCCTAGGAGGTCTTTAGAGTAGATTTGGAACAAAAACAAACAATGAACAATTTTTATGCACACATTGTTTATTTTTTGCTTTATTCTGGCGCCGATGGGGCGAAGACATTGTATTTATGTTTTATTTGCTTTTCTAATTCATGCTTTTTCAATTTGCATATTATCTGAGCCTTGGGGCAACTTTTTTGCTTGGAATCGGGGCTGAAACTGGCCCAAAATGATTTATAATGGCATATAAATGCTTGAATGGCTTACGGATATGTTTTTGTACGGGTTTTGGTTGAAAAAGTGGGGTGAAAACTCCCTTGGGCAGCAACTTTGGTTGCTTTGCAGAATTTCTGCGAGAGGGCTAATGTAGCCGTGCGGATAGGTCTGAGGGTAAATAGAGCCGTGCGGCTCACGGTTAATACGAACTGGTTATTTTACGAATAAAAGCAAGGCTTGGCCATTTCATTTCATTTTCAACTTAGACTTGTCCCAATTGTTCCCGAGCACATTTTGGACCTAAAAGCACCATCTTTGATCATTTTGCCATGGAGAAGCCCGTCGAGATTGCAAAGGGGAAGCGAGACCGTTTTTGTCCGATCTTCAATCTTGGTTGAGACACAACATCCAATCTCATAGGGGACTGCTTGATTCTTCCTTCAAGATCAAGTCTTTATGGCATTTGAGGGATCTCCCGCCCGATTGGGACCTTTTGAGAGCCGCAACAAAGTTACGGGGACGTCGGAGACATGTTTCTTGCTTTTCTTACAACGAGATCGTCCCGACGCATGAAGACTTCCGAGCCTTGATTGGGGATCCCGAGATTGAGGCTATATCTATTCCGCTGATCGGAGACGTGCCGGTGGACGGTAAAGCTTGCATCTTTTGCAGATTCCTTTGGGAGAGGCGAGAGGATGATGATAGCCCGGATAGGATTGACCTTTACGATATCCCGGGCGAGGTTTGGGTCTCCGAGATATGGCTGCGACCACGGTGGCTATGGATGCTTTCATTCTTTGCGTATTCTACATTACATTCCTTCTTTGAGTCCGTGGGGATCTGTCATAGTGGTCTCTTGGACATGGTTAGAGGCTGCAAGGAGTGGGAAGGATATTGTCCCGCTTGGTTTTGGGAGAGACACTTCATGGGATTGACGGGATGGCTCGGGGAGACCATTTCATGAGATCCGGGAGTCCCGCCGTGTTGACCTTATGGCTGTAGGAGAGGCTCGGGGCTTTGCCAGAGGGCTTTGCCGACTCGGTTCCCTTGGGTGATTTCTCGGAGAGGTGCACCGAGGCAACGAGGACCCGAGGGTAGGCCGGGAGCGACGATGGCTAGGCTATCCACTTCGGACATCCGTTGGTGGATACCTCATTGGAGGTTGCGGACCAGGAGGATATTTCGGGAGTCCTATCTTTGTGAGGGTTCCAGGATTCTCGCTGGTCATCCTTCTACATACCTGCTTAGTATCCGGGCGGTTTGGGGCTTTACGGGAGCCATTGAGTGATTGGGAGGACATCCGGACCATGGAGGTGGTGTCATTGGACATGAGGGATCCAACCGGCTTCTCTTTCTTCTCGAGGGCTTGGACATATGCTGCTTTCTCACCCAGGGCTATCTTCGGGAGCGGGAAGAGCACCATCTTGACCACTGTCTACTTGGGTAGTACGAGAGGGAGATGGGAGCGACTCGGGTCATCTTGGAGGAGAGACGTCGAGCTTTATTGGGAGCGGCTGCGACTCGAGTAGGACTTTGAGGGAGGCGAGGCTAAGGCGAGTCACCATAACCGGTCAGTGACTTGGTCGGGGATATGGAGGCTCGGTACAAGAGGTTGTCCGAGGTCGCTCCTTTGGCCCGAGGCTCGAGAGGGAGGAGGTGCGGACTCGTGCTCGGATAGAGAGAGCACTTATTGACACGGGTTTGGTAGAGGCTCCAGTGAGGATACCGAAGGTCGGGATGAGGGATACCGACATCATAGATAAAAAGAGGAAGAAGACTCGACGGGGCCGAGGAAAAGGGAAAAATACCAAAGAAGACTCAGCGAATGACGACTGGCAGATCTTTTCTTAGGATTCCCTTATTGCCATTTTGCAAACACATTAGTTTATTTAGGCATTTTATTGTATTTTAGATCTTTGTAGCAGGTTAGCAGAGTTAAGAGGTAGACCGTGCTTGAACTCATCAAGAAGTTTTTAACTTGTAATGAACAAGAAATACTATCTTAAAAATTAGTCAAGACACATTTCATGGAAATTCAAATGTCTTATTTATTGATTGGGACCCGTTTTATGAAAACTGAAATACCCTTTATTATTTTTTTTAGGACGCACTTCATGGAAGCTTGATTGTCCTTTTTATTGTTTAGGACACATTTCATGGAAACTTAATCGTCCTTTTTATTGTTTAGACCGAACCATATATGGCTGCCTACGTTCCCCTTTTACAAGAAAGACTAAGGGGCTCAGGTCTTCGTAGTTCATTCTGGTGAACTAATTTTTTCATGTGCAGCCCTGTTTTTTGCCTAGACCGCCCTTTTTGGGGTTTTCAGCCTAGCTGGGCATTACTCTTTTTGCACTAAGATTTTTTTCTCTTTTTTTTTTTATGTGCAACCCTGTCTTTTGCCTAGACTGCCCTTTTTGGGGTTTTCAGCCTAGCTGGGTATTACTCTTTTTGCACTCTTTTTTTTTATTTATTTTTTTTTCTTTTAGACATAGTATCTTTTGAGCTTATCACCGTTGACTGGGTGGACAAAGGGATTGCCGTCCAGGTCTGCAAGCTTCATGGCTCCTCCCGATAGTATCTTCTGCACCACATAAGGGCCGATCCAAACGGGTTCCCATTTTCCCAGGGGGTTGTCTCTGGTAGGGAGCTTTACTTTCAACACTAAGTTACCCTCTTTGATGTCTCTGGCCTTGACCTTTTTATCAAACGCTCTGGCCATTCGCCTCTGGTAGGCTCGGGTGTGTTCCATGGCTTTTAGCCTTCTCTCGTCAAGCAAGGCTAACTCATCATGCCGGCTGCGCAACCATTCCACTTCATTGACACTGTTTTCCAGGAGGACCCTTAATGATGGGATTTCCAACTCCACTGGTAACACTGCTTCCACCCCGTAGGTTAAGGCAAAAGGAGTTTCTCCTGTAGCTGTTCTGACAGACGTTCAGAGCCCCGCAGTGCCAAGTGCAGCTTTTCGGGCCAATCACGACCACGGGTGGCCATCTTCCGGATGATCCGTTCGAGCGTCTTATTAGCAGGCTTCCACGGCTCCATTAGTCTCGAGGTCCGTACGGAGACGACTTGTGGCGAGTGATCCTGAATTCTGCCAGCAACCTATCGCAGTCCCCTTCAAAGTGCGACCCATCATCGGAAATGATCTCGTTGGGCACCCCATATCTGCACATTATGTTTTCTTTGATGAATTGGACCACTTTTCTGGAAGTGAGGACCTTGTAAGACTTGGCCTCTACCCACTTGGTGAAGTAGTCGATGGCTACTAGCACAAATTCATGCCCATTGCTTCTGCCGGGCTATTTTCCCTATCACGTCAATACCCCAAGTTGCAAACGGCCAAGGAGTCGTCATGCGCACAGTGTCATGAGGCGGGAGATGGTTGAGGTTGGCAAACCGCCGGCACTTGTCGCATGCTCGGACGTGCCGGACACAGTCCGTTTCCATGGAAATCCAGTAGTAACCCATTCTGAGGATCACTTGCATCAGTGGCTCGCATTCATATGAGGGACCGCAGGGACCATTGTGGACTTTACCATCAACTCTTTGGCTTTTTCTTGAGTGACGCACAAGAGGAGTGGTCCTTGGTATCGCTTCTTGTACAGGTTGCCTCCTAGAATGACATAATGGGAGGCCAACCTTTTCAGAGCTTGCAAGCTCTTGGCTCTGACTCCTTCTTTCGGTCTACCTTCTTTGTCTCTGAAAGATGACTCCCCATCTTTGAGGAACTGGTAAATTTGATTGTACCAGGGTTCCTTTATAGGCTCGGGTCCCAGGTCTACTTCACAACAGAAGGCTGGGGCTTCTCTTCTACCCACTCGGAAGGGTTTTATGGCTTTTCCCTCGAGGATCTCTACCAATGAGGCTAGAGTAGCTAATGCATCTCCGAATCTGTTCTTTTCCCTTGGCAAGTAGTCAACTCCTCCATATGGGCATGATACCGCTACAGGTTAGGGTCCACAGTCTTCCACTTGTTGGAAACCTGATTGATGATCAGGGCTGAGTCTCCGTAAACTTCTAGCTCCTTGCCATTCCTTTCTAAGGCAGCTTCCAAATCAATGCAAAGCTTCATACTCGGCAACATTGTTCGTGGCGGAAGTTCAACTTGAGGGCTATGGGTGTATGCTCATCCTTCGGATCGACCAAGAGCATCCCGATACCGTTTCCTCTTTTGTTAGCAGCTCCGTCAAAGAATAATCGCCATCGGTTTTCGTGTTCGACCGCAAAGATCCCTTCATCTCGAGAATTGGGGTTCGAGCCCTCTCGTCTTCATTATCGGGAAAGTTTGCCGTGTGGTCTCGACAATGCTTGACCCTTGATAGCCTTTTCGGTCACATAGTTGATGTCGTACTCTAAGAAGAAGGACCACTTTGCTAAACGCATCGAGAGGGAAGGCTTATCAAAGATGTACTTGATGGGGTCCATTTTTGAGACCAAATTCACAGGTGGGCTTGCATATAATGCTTCAACTTGCCGACTACCCGCACTCGCCTCATGCACAGGTCTTTTCACATGCCGAGTAATTGAGCTCACTTCCCCGCAGCCTTCCGCCGACAAAGTAAATGGCGTTTTCTACCCGAGAGTCTTTCCTTTCCCGAGCAAGCATAGCCCCAACCGCCGTGTCGGTGACAAAGTGAGATAGAGCGTAAGAGGTTTCTCGTCTGTGTGTGGGGGCATAGCACTGGAGGGTGTACCAAGTATGCCTTGATCTGGTCAAAAGCATCCTGGCATTCTTCGGTCCATTCTGTGTCTACGTTCTTCTTCATGAGCTTGAAGATGGGCTCGCACATAGTGGTCAATTGATTGACGAAACGGCCGATGTAATCAGCTTTTCCCATAAAGCTCTTGACTTCGTCCTGGGTCCGAGGTGGCCTCATATCCATAATGGCTTTGATCTTTTGGGGGTCGCCTTCGATAACTCGCTCCGTGACCATATACCCAAGCACTTTTCCCCTTGTCACTCCGAAGGTGCATTTAGCGTGGTTTAGTCTCATGGAATGTTGTCTCAGTCTCTCAAAGAACTTCCGCAGGTCAACAAAGTGCTGCCCGTCCTCGCCTTTGAAGTGGATTATCATGTCGTCTACGTAGACCTCAATCTCCTTGTGGATCATGTCATGAAAAGGCGCGGTCGCTGCCCTTTGGTAAGTAGCCCCGGCGTTCTTAAGTCCAAATGGCATCACTGTATAACAGTAAGTTCCCCACGACGTGGTGAACGCTGTCTTTTCTTGGTCTTCCTCGACCATCTTGATCTGGTTGTATCCTGTAAAGCCATCAACGAAGGATTTGACTTCGTAGTTGGCAGTGGAGTCCACCAGGATGTCTATGTTTGGCAAAGGGTAATCGTCCTTGGGGCTGGCCTTGTTCAGATCTCGGAAATCCACACATCAGCGCACCTTCCCATTGGCCTTGGTGACGGTCACAATATTGGACAACCATGTCGGATATTCGATGACTCTGATGAATCCTACCCGCAGTAGCTTCTCAATTTCTTCTTTGACTGTAGAGACCATTCTCGCTTGATCTTTCTTAGTTTCGCTTTATCGGTTTAGCATCTCGGTGCTAGAGGGATTCTGTGCTCTACTATCGAACTGCCTAGCCCCGGCATATCCCCGTATGACCATGCAAACACGTCGACGTATTCCCGAGCAGATCGATCACCGTCCTGCTCAACCCCCTGGAAGAAGTTTCCGATCTCGTGTCTCTTTAGGTTCCTCGACAGTACCCAAGTTCACACTTGTCAAAACCTCCTCGGCGGCTTGGGCCCGGTTTTCCTCTTTTTCGAAACCTCGCTTAAAGATTTCTTTAATGTATTGTTCATTTAGTGTGTTTGCATCTTGTTCAAATGATTCATTATTAACCGTTGTTAAGTTTTGAGTTAATTTATCATTTGTTAAGTTGGCAATAAGAG
Source organism: Adenophora triphylla var. japonica (assembly GCA_022495995.1). Taxonomy (NCBI): domain Eukaryota; kingdom Viridiplantae; phylum Streptophyta; class Magnoliopsida; order Asterales; family Campanulaceae; genus Adenophora; species Adenophora triphylla. Next base: position 48,667 of record JAFEMH010000919.1, read on the forward strand.
GATACTCGTAAAGATCCGTCATTTCATTCAAAATAAGGGGAAAGATGACATCGATTACATTTTGATAGTCCTCAGCGTGAGGCCTTCGGATGACTCGCAGGACTCGGAATTCAAAGATTCCCGACTCAACCGAACAGACGCTACCGACTCTGGACCCTACACTACTTATTGACTCGAGGGTGGCTTGACAAAGGTTGGACCGGGATCTCACTCCTTCTTGCCGTTGCCACTGGGAGTAAGCAGCCTTGTCGGGCCGTCCTTCGTAAAGTTGGAGACTTCAAATTGATCAAAAACTTGCCGAAAATCATTGACAGCCGGTACCGTGGAAAGATAGCGAGGGAGCTAGAGTAGCTTGATGCAATCTCTCGGCGAGCTCGTCCGTGACAACCGGGCTCATTGACCGAAGAGTCCGGTTCATCTTATCAATGCACCGCTGATAATTCATTTTCTCTTTATTGATCTTGGACACCACGACCTTGTCATATAGCCAACAGGAGGGTTGGCCTCGGATAATGCCGATGAAGTCTTCTTCGTAGGGGATCTTAATTCTTCCTTGACTCGGCTACGTATTCAATAGGCTTTCGTATTCTCGCTTCTAGATCTCGCTAGCTTCTCATTGAACTTTACGATGGCCACAAATTCAGCACTTTCGCTTCAAGAGGATCACCGTACATGGGGGTATCAGCCGGACTATGCTTTGAATGATGGGTTCCTTGGCGGGCCGTTTGGCATAGCCGACATAGTAATCGAACTTGCCAGAAGGCTCCCCTAGAGTTCCGATGCTCTTGTCTCCGGCTTCATACCTTTTTTTTAGCTTCTGTTGTGTGTACTTTCTCTTTTTCTTCTTTCTCGAAGGAGTGTCTTCATTGATCCATTCTTGGTACTCATACTCCAGGACGGTCCTCACGTCGCATACATCATACCATATGTGAGGCTTGGGCTGAACTGGGATGGCCTCTCCGACTACTTGGTCATTACCATTGTTGACTACCATGTTGGCCATTTTGACACCGAAAAGCCGGCAAACCGAGGATTCTCGTGAACCTGTTCGAGAATTCTACGCTAACAAGTCGCTGACCCGGTGTTCTCACCCACTTCTTTCTCACTGCGGGAAAGGGATAGGAAAGGTTTAAACTCGGGGTAGGTGTTTAGGCTGAAGGCTCAGGCAATATGCAAATTAGAATCTTCCAGTTTACTTAAAACAGTGTCTTTTATTAATATCTATTTGGTTGGAAAAGGGGATTTGCCCTTCTTTTTCGTAACTACACTAGATCCTGGATCAGTGGGTTCCGTCACTACTTCTATAAGCCCCTCGTATTCCACTTGTATTTTGACCTCCCAGGGTGGACAGCCCCGGGCGAGGGTCCTATAGGGCACGCGGATCCCACCGACCGAGAGTAAAGAACGCTCCTAACGGGTCTAGCGGGTCATAGGAACTTTCAACGCGCGAGCGATGCGGATTATAGTCAAGGCAATACCGGGAAAGTCTCGTCTTTCTGCCTTGATAGGATTTTGGCAGAATTTCGCTTGAGCGAATGACGTTTTGACTTTCGGTAATGTCCGAGAACATAATAGGCATGGGTCGGGCGGCAAAAGCCGGATGACACAGTGTCACATTGAACTTCGTTGCATACGTCGGGCGTGAGTTAGAATCGAAGTCAATGCCGGGTCAAGATCTTGCCAATTTTTCCTTGTCGGAATTTTAGCAGAGCTTCGCTTGAGCGAAAGATCTTTTGATTTGTTGGCAAAGACTCGGTCTTGACTCTTACGCATTTCCGTGCAGGTCAAGGTCAATAGTCAATGTCGGAGTTGAGATCTCGCCAAGTTTTCCTTGTTGGAATTTTGGCAGAGTTCTTCTTCCGTTATGAACTAAGGCTTGACCTTTACGAGGGTATGCAACTGGGCTATATGACACGGACTAGACCAAAAACCAACCAAAAGTCACAGTTTTTGAAACGTGTGACACGGACCGTGCATTGGTCGACACCGGCTGCCATGGGGAGGTTGGGATGATTCCGTGCGCGCCCGAGCATCGTAAGGCTGTCCGTGATCGCACTGAACCACCCTCGGGTTTGAAGGACGTGCGTGCAAAAGTGTACAGATATATCGGGTGCGCGTAGTGTGCGGTCTCCTAAAAATGTTCCTTTTTGAGTTAAAACAGACATTTTCGTAAATGTGTTTTAAAGGAATGATTTTCGGGACGGGGAGAATGCAACACATAAGCACGTAAATTTTCTCGGGAGCCCCGGGCCATCATGGAGCCGAGTAGCCCCAAGCCGCTAGGACCGCTAGATTAGCCATGATTTTTCCCGGTAGAATTGCCACCGAGGTCGCCCGGTCGAGAATCCAATGAGGATTGAGCCGTACGACTGCATGGATCAATTTTCCAGGTTCCACTCCTTTTGCTATTTTTCTCGGGTTTTTTCCCGTTCAAAGTATGCATAGATTCCAAGATGCAAATGATGCAATGCATGGTAAAGAAGGCAAGCATGATTAATGAAATCGGCGACGGGAGTCTAACCCGCTCAAAGGGAAAAGCTTTCTTTTTTTTTTCAAAATTGTTTTTCGAAAAGGGATACTGGTACGTGGATTGTTAAACCACCGGTTATCCCAACTCCCACGTCAGGGAGTGTACAGGAAGGGTAAGTGGTTTCCACCTATATACCGAGTATCGATTTTTTTTTTTGTTTTGAAAATAAAAGCTTTTCTCCTTTGGGTGTCCCCAGCAGAGTCGCCAAACTGTGAATGTGTGCCCAAATTTTGTTTCTGTTGGATTCACGCGAGTTTGAAGACATCCGGTTTAATTTGAAAAACGGAGTCGCCATGCCATTTTGATTACCTCAAAACTTTGAAAAAAGGTTTTATGGGTTCGGAGGTTAAGTTACCCCTTGGGAAGAACGTTTGGCGTTCACCCAAGGTGCCTTGCCGGAGCAAGTCTCCCATGATTTCATTAATCGTGCTTGCTTGCGTGCTTTCTTGTGTGCATGTGTTTGAAAATAAGGAGGGAATGTCCCAAGTCGTCTTCCGGACGTACAAACCATTTGTTGGTTGTCGCTCAGGATTTCTTGGAATTTATGTATTCGGGATTATGATCCCGCCCTCATCTTGTGACTTGTGATCATCGCATTTTTAACCTCGGGACCCTCGGGACTTGCGTGATCGAGAGAATGACTCTCTTTATGGTCAAAGATGAGGTTCTTTAGAAAAGGAAGGTCCTTAGCCCATCAATCCTACGCTTTAAGACGGTCGAGCTCGTATAGATGCTTCATACTCTTTCATAAGCGATAATTGGAGATATAGGGTTCAAGGTTGTCCCTTTCTAAAGAAATATGGAACCTTTAATGGAAGGAACGATGTAAAGATAGGATCTTTTACACCGGTCCGTTCCTAGGTTGCTAATGGGGGAATGGGGGAAATGTATGTAAAAATGACACTTTAATGAAAAGATGACATTTTTGGGTTGCAAATGATGCACTTAGTTTAAAGAAATGATCTTTATTGCAAATGATGCATAAAAATTTGATTTTTATGCAAATGATGCATTTTTGAAGAAATTGGCATTCATTATGCAAATGATGCATAAAGATTGCATTTTGAAAAGCATATGATGCTAGTTTATGGTAAAGACATAGTCTTTAAAGCAAATGATGCTTGGAAAAGTGATTTTGGATGCAAATGATGCATTTTGATTGAAAAGATTTGATTTTTATATGCAAAGGATGCATGAAGATGACATTTTTATTTGAAAATGGGGGTTTTAGGTGCAAAGGATGCACCTTTATGGGAAAAGACTACATTTTTATGACAAATGATGTCTAATACATGCAAAAGGGAAGGGGGAATATGAAGATATGATCTTTAATCTACCAAGTCCCAAGCAATATAAAAGTAATGCAATGAGCAATTTATAAAGCAATTAGGATGCGAGGTTAGGGCGTGCGAGGTTACCAATGGCTTCCTTCTTCTTCGGGCGGAGCTAGGAGGAGAGGTTGGTCTTGGATCTTCAAGGAGGAGGGAGGGAGCTTCTTGGCCTTCTTCTTCACCTTCTTGGATCTTCAACAGCCTCTTGGGAGTATTTCTTCGTATTATGTGTGGTATTGTTGGAAATTGTTGTTGTTAAATGGGTAGTGGAGGGCTCTATTTATAGGCAGTCTGGATAAGGCTAATGAAGTCGTGCGGCTAAGGACAGCAAGCTAATGCAGCCGTGCGGCATTATCCACAATGACTCAGTATTCTAGAACCATGCAAGGTGGCAAATTCTAGAACCTTCCCTCCTAATTAAGAAAAACGTGTTTCTTAATTAGGAAGGATCCCCTTCAGCCCTTATTTAATTAAAAACAGTTCCGGAATGTTTCCGGAACACTAGGAAGGTCTGGGGAATTATCGGAAAACTTACCGAAATTGCCGGGAAATTTAACCGGAAGGCATGAGCCAGATTTGGGTACTTACAATTTGGAAATTGGATTATTTGGTCGCACGACCTAACGTATCCAATTTCCATGCCTCAAGCTGTCGCACGACTGGGAATGCCAATAACCGATTCTGGCGCCAAAACCAGATTCTGGAACATTCCGGGTTAATACCCAAAAGGTCCAAACTGATTAATTCCTTTTAGGTCCTTTTGTCCGGGAAAAATGCTAAAATACACTTCCTTCGCGAGAAACATATAAAATATTTCCGGAAGTCTCGGAACGGACGGGGAATTTACCAAAACGCCCCTTAGTGCGATTTTATCATTTAAAATGCACCTAAAAAGGGATCGCGAATTGGATTGGCATACTTACAATATGTTCTCACTTCTTGATTTGAGGCACCATACGTTCTCACTTCTTCGGTTTGAGGCACCAGACGTTCTCACTTCTCGGTTTGAGGCACCATACGTTCTCACTTCTTCTGTTTGAGGCACCATACGTTCTCTCTTCTTCGGTTTGAGGCATCATACGTTCTCACTTCTCAGTTTGAGGCACCATACATTCTCACTTCTTAATTTGAGGCACCATACGTTCTCACTTCTCGGTTTGAGGCACCATACATTCTCACTTCTTCGGTTTGAGGCACCATACGTTCTCACTTCTTCGATTTGAGGCACTATACGTTCTCACTTCTCGGTTTGAGGCACCATACGTTCTCACTTCTTCGATTTGAGGCACCATACGTTCTCACTTCTTTGGTTTGAGGCACCATACGTTCTCACTTCTTGATTTGAGGCACCATACGTTCTCACTTCTTCGGTTTGAGGCACCATACATTCTCACTTCTTGGTTTGAGGCACCATAGGTTCTCACTTCTCGGTTTGAGGCACCATACGTTCTCACTTCTCGGTTTGAGGCACCATACGTTCTCACTTCTTCGGTTTGAGGCACCATACATTCTCACTTCTCGGTTTGAGGCACCATACTTTCTCACTCTTCGGTTTAAGGCACCATACGTTCTCACTTCTTCGGTTTGAGGCACCATACGTTCTCACTTCTTCGGTTTGAGGCACCATACATTCTCACTTCTCGGTTTGGGGCATCATACGTTCTCACTTCTTCGGTTTGAGGCACCATACGTTCTCACTTCTCGGTTTGAGGCACCATACGTTCTCACTTCTTCGGTTTAAGGCACCATACGTTATCACTTCTCGGTTTGAGGCACCATACGTTCTCACTTCTCGGTTCGAGGCACCATATGTTCTCACTTCTTCGGTTTGAGGCACCATACGTTCTCACTTCTTCGGTTTGAGGCACCATACGTTCTCACTTCTTCGGTTTGAGGCACCATACGTTCTCACTTCTCAGTTTGAGGCACCATACGTTCCCACTTCTTCGGTTTGAGGCACCATACGTTCTCACTTCTCGATTTGAGGAACCATACGTTCTCACTTCTCGATTTGAGGCACCATATGTTCTCACTTCTCGGTTTGAGGCACCATACGTTCTCACTTCTTCGGTTTGAGGCAACATACGTTCTCACTTCTCGGTTTGACGCACCATACGTTCTCACTTCTCGGTTTGAGGCACCATACGTTCTCACTTCTTCAGTTTGAGGCACCATACGTTCTCACTTCTCGGTTTGAGGCACCATACGTTCTCACTTCTCAGCTTGAGGCACCATACGTTCTCACTTCTCGGTTTGAGTCACCATACGTTCTCATTTCTTTCGGGTACAAATGCCCTTGTTATCTCAATCCTCGGGTGACTCCCCAAAGAAACAGTCAAATCCTCGGGTGACTCCCCAAAGAAACAGTCAAATCTTTGGGTGACTCCCCAAAGAAACAGACAAACCTCGGGTGACTCCCCAAAGAAACAGTCAAATCCTCGGGTGACTCCCCAAAGAAACATTCAAATCCTCGGGTGACTCCCCAAAGAAACATTCAAATCCTCGGGTGACTCCCCAAAGCAACAGTCAAATCCTCGGGTGACTCCCCAAAGAAACAGTCAAATCCTCGGGTGACTCCCCAAAGAAACAGGCAAACCTCGGGTGACTCCCCAAAGAAACAGGCAAATCCTCGGGTGACTCCCCAAAGAAACAGTCAAATCCTCGGGTGACTCCCCAAAGCAACAGTCAAATCCTCGGGTGACTCCCCAAAGCAACAGTCAAATCCTCGGGTGACTCCCCAAAGAAATAGTCAAATCCTCGGGTGACTCCCCAAAGCAACAGTCAAATCCTCGGGTGACTCCCCAAAGAAACAGTCAAATCCTCGGGTGACTCCCCAAAGAAACAGTCAAAACCTCGGGTGACTCCCAAAGAAACAGTCAAATCCTCGGGTGACTCCCCAAAGAAACAGTCAAACCTTGGGTACAAAGCCCGTGTCCTCTCGTGATCGCCACCTCTTTGTTGAATTACGATTCATCTTGATTCCCTCACGGGATACGTAGGAATCCTTTTCATAAAAGGTCCAGCCGCTCGACCATCTTGGTCATCTCTTTTTCCCGCCGTTCGTTATCCGGTTCGGGATTCTCATTGTATCGACGACCCCACTTCCCGTGGAAGTGACGTCGTCGAGGGGCTCTGTGAGTATCCCGACCCGAACTCGTGTTTTTGGGTCCGCTTTCCCTGAGATGTATTTAATTTTGGGCTCATTTATTTGCTAAAGTACATTTTGGGCCTAAATCATTCATTCATTCACCTTGATCCATTTGCTCCTCATTGGGCCTGCCTTCCTGCGGCCCAGCTTGTCATAAAGTTGACCGGTGTCGTCCGACACAGGATGACCCCAAGGCGGTGGAAGCTCCATGTCAGACAACATAGGAGTTCCTCTCAGCATGCCTATAAATAAAGGGCTTGGCTGATCATTTTATGGGGGACTTGGGCAAGTAAGGTCACTCTGCTAAAATAGAGGCTCACATTCTCTCTCATACACACACACTCACCTCCCTCCTCACACACACACACATCCAAGCCAAGGTCCAAAGAGTGATCTCCTTTGTTGGTGTTTTGAAGGGGTGAACACCATACTATTGGTTCTTCTACCTTGTGGACTACAATAGGTAGACCCTAGACTCTCTCTCTCTGATTACACCTTGCATACTCATTTATTTACATTGCATGCTTATATTGTTCAATAATATGTGAATATTTGGGATTTTTGCATGACAAAGGTGGTGGAGATGTGAATCTTCAATATTCACATCTCCTCACTTCAGATCTGGACATTTAGTAGCCTTAGTTGCATTAAAGTTTGCATCTTGTTTACTTGTGTTTGAGTTAGGAGGTGATGGCTACATGATAATGGCCAAAAACATGTGATTCTTTACATTTGGTCATTAAAGCCATGTGATCCTCCCATAATACTCACGTAGTGTTGTTATTATACTGCTTTCAGTTAATATCGTAACTTAGTTTTGCATCTCGAGCAAGGTGGGATCAGTCTGCTGAAGGGCACTGAAATAGGACACCTATGTCGGACGACACAAGACACCTAAAGGAGTCCTGTGTCATACGACATAGAGCTCCCAAAAAGCTGTTTGGCTTTCAGTGACTTCAGATCTACCCAGATTGATCCCCTTTGTGATTTAAAGCTGTGTTTAAGTAGTTTTAGTTCATTTACCACTGTTTGGGAAGTCTGAGATCCATTTGGGTGAAACCTGATAATGGAGGTGGTTCTGTCGTCCGACACAGGACAACCTCATGTGTCCTGTGTCATACGACATCCGTATCACAAAAAGTCAAATTTGACTTTGCTCACTCCAATCAACCCCAAGCTGGTTCCAGACCCTAAATAGTATCTCTCCTTAGTTAAAATAGCCTTGTTTTAATTCTAGATTAGCTTTGGTGGCTTAACCACCCCCTTTGTAAGAGGCAATCTGATCAGGAGGCCTTATGTCGTCCGACATCCCTCCTATGAGGAAGTCCTGTGTCGGACGACATCCGAGATTCCTGGACAGACTGTCTCAGCTCCTACCTTGTAATGCAAGTCATTGTTTGTAAGGGTGTGGCCCCCTTTCATGGTTCACAAGTTGTATCCAGTTTCACTATCATTAATGAAATCCAAATTTGCATGCCTTGTTTGTTGACACAAATTGAACACACTTAGAATGATTATAATTGTTCATTTTATGATTGAAAGTCTCGAAAGAGGTCATGTGGGTGAGCTCCATATTCTCTTCCCACATCGTAACTTGACCCCTAGACCCATTTTCTCATTTCCGAAGGTTTTTCAATGTTTTCCTTTAAAAACGGCGTGGCGACTCCCAAAATTAAAAATTAAAATAAGTTGTGTTTTTAAAATCAAAGAAAAGTTGTTTTGATTTTTGGAGGGCGTTCATTCACCACCATCACCCTTATCAAAGGGTTTCTTCTTGAAATCATCCTTTTTACAAAGAGGGGGATCAAGAGAACCAAAAAGCTCTAGGATGTTCCTAAAGTATTCAGCTAAAGCTCTATGCTCTCCCCTAGATGCATTAGAAAAATTAGATGAGCGGTTAGCATCAATAGTGTGTTGTAAGAGTGAGTTGTGACCCATACGTCACAACTTACGTCCGGTGCAAGGCTTGAATGGCAACTGTAGGACATTTTAGAGCAGTAACAGTTATAGTTTGGTATACGAATGTGGCCAAAGTGAAGCTTCTTAGTGGTTTCGGAGAATGCATGATTCTACTCCTCCGTGTCAGAATCAATTTCTTCAGAAGAGGAACCATTTTCCTCAGCCATTTTTTGGTTCTTGAGAAAACTAAGTTAGGAATTATAGAAGGTATTCTAATGGAAGGGTAGATACATATATATACCCAAAAAATGACCAAAACAACATTGATGACAATAGATTAATTACCAACAACCTATTATAGGGAAATGGTAAAAATTAATGCCAAATACATATTAAATACACTTATAGCGTGAGTAGGGTTTTTAAGTGAAGATATCAGTCATAAAGAATTGGATTACATCTTGGAAACTTGAGTAATTATTACACTTGTAGACATAATGGACTTCTATAGAGCCTAACCTATGAGGCATTAAGTAATTTTTCTGATGCTTCTATTTAATTGATAATTTCCCATTTCAAGCATACATATACAGTGTATGTAAAACACTATTTAAAATTTAAAATTTGTATAACTATCATACACTCAGTTAAATTACTGAAGTAAATGTAAATGTATATTGTAATTACAATTGTAGAGAAAATGACTAACTAAAACATTAAATAGCAATCCATTATTAAAATGTAATTAATTTATAGAAATTGTTGATTATAATGAAAAACAGAGATAGAAAAAAAAAATTTAACTTGGAATTTCTATATAATGTTCATTCTCTTAAACTTGAGCAGAAAACTAAACAAATGATCAGTACAATGATAGAAAACAATAGGGAAAGTGTAGAATGTATTATACAAAAAATTATTAGTGAATCAAAATAAATAATGGTAAAAATAGAGGACATGCCAGTATGATCATTTTCAGACTTCCTCTTCTTGAATATTATCATTGACTTTTTGATCTTCATTGCTCTTGTAATGATTTATGCAGTTTCTTTTTTGTAAGATAATAGAATTTGATGACTGATTGGAGTTTAGTAAAAAAATATTTCTGGACTGTGATAGACACTTATATAAAGGATGGTCTAATAGTGTCAGTAATTATGTGAGGGGAATTCAAAGATTCAAGTGAACCTAGATATAAGAATTGAACTAAAAGTATTTTTAAAATACAATATTAGCTATATATCATTAAGTGTAATTGAACTATTACTGATGAAACCAACTTTATAATCACTCAGGTCTAAAGTATCTTACAATATAGATCAAAACACATTTGAGTTGGAAAATAATTATCAAAAAAAAGTTAATGACCATAAATAATTAAATAAAAATACTATATGACAATCATTCCTTGTCAATATAAGAATTAAAAAAAGTTAATTTTGATGTAATTTCGATTAACAGAAGTGGTTTTTATTAAGGACCGGAGGTAGTAACAGTTGTGGTCAATTACCATTGTAGTGAGGGAGCAAGTTTTTTTACTTTAATATTTAATATACGAGTTGTTGTTGTGAAATTCTCTACTAAAATTTTGACTTAACTCTTTTATATAAAGGATTTCAAGTTTCATTTCAAAATGCTACATCTATGGTGTATAGTAGTAATCTGTATGATGAACACATACAAAGTTCATTTAAAAATATTCTGTGTTGACACAGACCTTTTTAATAAACAATAATTTATTAGTAAGATCATTGGAGGACTTTATTTAGTTTTGATACAGGACAAAATGAAATTGGCAAGCATTGAAGCTGAAGAGAAGATATATGTGAAGAGTTACTAATTTAAAGAATGGCGTAAATGAAAAGAAGGTATTTTTAATGAATCATTATGACTTAGAATATCCGTAAATTAAAATCTATTTGAGAATTATATTATATTGGATACAATATTTTGTTTTAACATGTACTGTTTTAATAAACATTAATTTCTTCGTAAGATGATTGGATTCATGACTTTAGTTTTGGTACAGGACAAAATGACATTGCCAAAACATTGAACTGAAGACAAGAGAAATGTCGCAAATTACTTATTTAAAGACGGCGTACATGAAAAGAAGGTATTTTAATAGCATCATTCTAATTTAAATGATTTGTAACTTAAATTATATGACATAAAGAGTATAGATAATGTTTTTGAGTATTAATTTGCTTTATTCTAACAATAAGTTTAATTATCCATTTTGATTTCCAATTAATGCAGATAATTTTGGTTTGAAGGTCTTCTAGAGGCATCTTATGTTAGAGGACAAGTAAGTTTCTCTAATCTATCTTCCATTCTCTTCATTTAAATTACATGCTTTAGAATGTTATTTTTGAGAATGAATTGAATCTGTTTTGCTTAAAAGCATGATCAAGGATTTGATGTTCATGTATTTTAATTTGAAATGAATAAATTGGCCACATTTATTGAGATTTTAACATGATTGATTTAAGTTGCTCACATTTTGGTTTGAGAAAACTTATTTTTAGGATTTGATTTTTAAGATTGCCTTGAATCTGTTTAGAGGAAAAGCATGATTAGGGATTTTATTTTAAGGGATTTTTAAGTGAAATGATTAAAATGGTTATTTTTATTTACATTAAAATATGATTGATTTATTTAGTTCAAATTTTGGTTTAAAGAAACTGAAAAAAAAAACAAATTATGATTTGATATTTTTCATCTTATGGGACTTTGGAGTGAAGTAAATAAATAAATATAAGATTTTAATAAATGGTTTGCAATTATTCAAAAAAAAAATATGAGTGCAGAAATAAATGGCCATAGATTTAGTAGAAATAAGTTTAATGAGAAGATCTAATAACTTTTTGGTTCAAAAGAAGACCAAAATAATAACCCTACAAAAATTATACAGCCAACATTTATAGTTATTGATAAAACAATTATTCATACAATATGGTTCAATGGGGTATTAAAATAAACAATTCAGGTAGTATAAAATTAATTTCTCAAAAAACAAATCAAAAGAAAGTGTAAAAACACTTTAACATTGAAAGAAAGGATATAAGTTTAACCAAGACATAAAATTGTTATAAAGTTTAAATTAAAAAGAAATATATCCCAAAATAAACAACAAAACCACAAATCTGACCAAATAAGACAATTGTTCAAAATAAAATGTTCCAAGAAGATTTCGAAAAAAACATTTAGGCAGTATAAATTTCAGTCTTTCTCAATCTTGATCTCCTTTTGTAAATGAATCTCATCCTTGTTACTTGATCCACCATCACCTGTTAATGAGCTTGTAGCCGTGTCTTCAAATGACAAAAATCTTCTCTTCAAACCAACAGCTTCTTGGGTCTTTTCTTCATTATCACCACAAGAATCATCTATCTACATTACAAAATTGATAAAAGTAAGAAAAAAAAGAAAATTTGTTAATGAAAAAAAAAAGATAACTTAGTCAAGTTTCATACCTCAATAACTTCTTCACCAGCCTTCTTAATAGCTGCTAAAACATCAATCCTCTACAAAGAAGTGCACAACATTAATAAAGAAAATAATTAAAAGTACATTTGAAAGGGTATTTAAAAACCTAATACAAACTTTTTTTACTTTAATTTTTTCCTGAATATATTTATCAACCAAAGATTTCCCATGATAGCAGGTACCAGAAGAAAAATGTTGATCTTTACCACTTAAAATTACATCCCTCAAATGAACCTTGAAAATAGCAGTTTTGCCTACTATGGCAATGATTTCATCTGAACAATGTGGTAAACAATATTCTTTTTTTCCACTTTCTGTAATCTGAAAGAAATGAAAATAAGTGAAACTCTTAGTAGATAAAAGATTAAATAAATGACTTCAATTTAATAAAATGAAATAAAATTCATTTTAAATACCTTAATATAGTGGTCTTTTAGCTCCAAGGCAGATTGACCAACCAATGTTTCACAGCATCTATCCCATAGCATGAATTTCGCGGTCTCATCACCAGAGTGAACATTGACCTTCACTTTATATCTTGGAATTGCCTTGGTTATAGTGTTGTTACAACCCTTGCAAAAATAACCACTTTCTACAGAATTCAACTTATGCATACAAACCTTACAACTAATAAAAGACCAGCATCCATCAATAAATACTTCAGAAATTTGACCTATCACCCAATAGTATCCCTCCTTCAAAATATAAAAACAAATGAATGAAGATATTAATTCATTTAAACATGAACAAGAAACAGAAATAAAACAGCAAAATGTTTTTAAAAAAAAACCTCCTTGCATTCCAAAAGATCAGCAACAGTCAACACGTTAGCCAAACCACTTTCAAGTTCATCATAACTGGAATAAGCATTAGATGACTCAATTTGACTGATCTTATGAGAAGTTCCAGATTCAAGCGCAAACAACCTATGAAATTCGGAAGAGAAAATATATTAGCATATTAATAGAAAATATGAAAAGGAAAATAAAAAAATAATCAATGAACAAATTTACTACCTTTTCAGCTCAGCAATCTCTGGAACAATAGCATCAACATGTAGTTTAGTAGCAAAAAATGCATTTGAGATTGTAATTTTACCTAAAGTCATAAAATGATAGTTAGTTATATTCAAATGAGAATGAATGATGAGAAAATGAATATAGAACAATATGGTATAAAATACATTACCATCATAATTTTTTGGTTTACACAACTGAATCAAAACAACCAAAGGAGAATCACCACATGTTTCAATGAGTCTAAACATCTCATCAGCATAATCACCCCAAAGAGTACAGCTTAAAGTGTTGTTCCTAGGACAAAAAATTGTCAATAAAGCAACAAAAAAAAAATACAAATAGTACATCAAATCTGTGAAACATATATACTTCAAATGAAATAAGTAATTACCCAATGTCCTCCAATTCCACTTCTATTAGCTTTTCACCTAGACTTGTACGTTGCTTGTGAATATGTTTTACTTTGCTTTTTCTGACCAATCTCCCAACAACATCTAAAATAATCAAGGATTCATTTAAAAAATTAATGTAAAAAAAAAAAGGAAACTGGATGAAAATTAGTTAAAATAAGAAATATAAATACCTATCAAGCCACAATCATCAACATCAGTTAAAGCTAGTAAATCTGGAAAAGACATTAGGGAAAAAACCTTTTTTTGGAAAACTTAAGCCCGTAACTGAATAAATATCAGTACTGTTAAAGAATATAATTTTCAATGGATGTTCAGTGATTCGATACTTTCCCCTGTTTTCAACTACATTGAAATTAGAAATGTAATATACTGCAGATTCATTCATTTTATGACCATATTTATGCATAAACATTTTGGGAATTGTTGCTTGAATCCTTGCACCCTGAAATATAGAAATAAATGTTTCATAAGCTGATGTACAAAGAAAGAGTTCTTCCCACTGAGACTAAATCTTTTCAAATAAAATTTGTGTAGCTTACCTCTGAATCCACAAGTACTAACTCGAAACTTTCAGGTATCTTTACACCTTCTCTAACCTGAACTTTGTACTTCCTAGCCACACGAACGTTGATAACCCAGTCAGATCTTCCCCTACGAAGGTCTTTTAATAGTGATGCAGAAACTGACATTGTTGAATGTAGCTACAGGGGTGACAAAGAATTAAGAAGCTAAATGAAGATGAATGGAGAAGCACAGAGAGAAGTAAAAGAAGAAGAAAAAAGAACAAATTTGAAATGGTATTGTAAATCTATTTATATGTGATGTAAAACGTTTGGACTTCATTTCTTTTTTACATATTTTAATTGTTTATTGCCTTCGACTGTAAAATTAATTAAGGGACTGTAAGTAAATTGTTGCCTTCTTTCATTTTCGATTTGGAGTTGTAATAAGTTTTTAATTGTTGTTACTGTCAATAAGTAGAAATTAAATTAAATGTTCATTACAAATTCGAGAAAGCATGCATGTTAAATTAATGGTGAATCAGGTTAGTAATAATTACACAGATTAGGAATACGAAGCATTTTTGTTTCTATATTTAGAGGCCAGTTTTCCCGCTCAAATTTCTGTTTTAGGAAAGAAAGCGTATTCACTTCAGCCATTATATAGTTATTGATGGAGCGTCCCAACTAAGAACTTTTCAAAACGGCACCTCCGTCTACAAAGGCTACCATTTGTAGCTTCTTTCATAACGCATCAAAGAGAATGCCACAAATAAACTATTTGGACCAAATTAGCCTTTCATTTTGGAGTGAAAATAGAGTTTTAATTCTGAAATTTATGGAACCGAGAACGAGAAGATGAAAGAGGGAATTCAGATCCGTTGTCACTGGTAAGAAAATTCAACAAAATAACTTATAGAGAGAGAGAGATGGAAATTCATGAATATATGGAAGATTTCATCAAATTCCATGGTCGACTTTAAGAAGTGAGCTTCTGGGTTGAGAAGACAAAAGGAAGATAGATTATGTATTGAGAAGACAAAAAGGGTAGAGAGGGAGAGAGAGAAAAAAAAACCTTAGGCAACTTCCTCTAATGCCCCTCAAGCGAGATTTAAACCCAATGTAGGACACATAATTTTGAAAATTTGAAAAACACCCCTCACCCTCTTATAATATAATTATAAGATATTTCATGTCCTATAATTGACTTATAACACTACTTTGTCTCTTATAATTAATTTATAGAATTCAATTTTTTCCATTTTTCACATTATTAAACTCTAGTAAAATCATTTATTTACAGAAATGCAATCATTTAAGTTATTTATTTACAGAACTGTCATCTCACTACGGGTGCAACTCTTATAGCTGAAGTATAAGACCAATTCACCTGTTATAATTCAGTTATAAGATAATTATTTCTAATTTGAACAGTAGCCACTAATTAATCTCTTAATTTACACATACAACTCTTATATTGGAAGTATGAGACCAATTCACCTCTTATAATTCAGTTATAAGACAATTTTTTCAACAAAAAACAAACAAACAAAACTTTTAATAATAACCACAAATTAATCTCATAATTTATACATTAACAACTCTTATAATTGAATTACAAGACCAATTCACCTATGATAATTCAACTATAACTATGAGACAAATTTTTCAACCAAATACTATCAATCCAAGTTAGTTTGAACAAACATATAAAAAGCAAACAGTTTATTAATCACACAATTAACTCGAAATACAAGTCAAATATATCAATATACATAGTACGGTACTAGACACAAAATCAAAATCAAAATCAAAAGTATAGACTATTTAATTAATCTTAAAATGCAAAGAAAAAAAAAAGCAAAATCTACCTTTTAACCTTAAAATGCAAAAATCTGTTTTTAACACCCATTTTGAATCTCTTTAGCATTAATTATATTGTTTACCAAACTTTATAAGCATCAAGTTGGCCTGTAGCTTCACCAAATGTGGAAAAGAAGCTTAGCCAGAGTTGAAAGTTCGTGTTACTGCCATAATTCATTATTGGTCGGATCTGAAAATGCCATGTAGAGTGGCTAAGCTAGGGTTGAGGACGCCGTTGGATAGCGATTTCGATTTAGATCCGATCAGATCTGGATAGATCCAATAAGATTTGGCGAAGCTGAGGTGACAAGACTCCGAAGATGATGGGTTTAGAGAGAAATTGCGGTTAGAGATGACGGAGAGGAAGAAGAAAATTGTCACCGGTCGTCGGAGGGGGGGTGTAGGAGACAGAGAGAAAGAGAGATAGTTAGGGTTTGGAGAGAGACAAAGAGAAATAAAGATTAGAAAAAATAACGTAAGGGGATGAGGGAGAGAAAATGACGTGAGGAGAGGAAGAAGAGGGGGAGCCTATGTGCGTTTGGGGAATTATAATTTCAGGTGAACTCTCTATTTGAGATTTAAGAAATGCCTCTCATTAAATGGAATAAAAGCTGAATATGAGGGTCCTAAGGTAATTTTTCCAAAAATCAAAAATTTCAATAACAACAACGAATTAATCTTATAATTTACACATTACAACTTTTATAACTTAGTTATAATACCAATTTAGCTCTTATAATTGCATTCATTATTTTCTTAAGAGTACGATTCTAGCGTTCAGCTACTCTGTTAGACTGAGTTGCATACAGAGCCGTCATTTGATGAATAATGTCGAATTCCCAACATATATCTTCAAATGGCGCTACATTTTCTCCTCTTCTATCGCTTCGAATCTTCTTAATCTTTACTTTAAGTTGATTCTCAACTTCATTTTTATAAGCATGGAAAGCCCCCAAGGCTTCATCTTTACTTTTCAATAGATATACATAGCAATATCTTGTGCAATCGTCTATAAAAGTAATGAAGTACTTTTTCTCACCTCGAGTTTATACATACTTTAGATTACATATATCTGTGTGAACTAATTCAAGAGGTGTTGGTTGGGTTTTTTATTACCGAGGAAAATGATGACTTAGTCATCTTCGCTTCAACGCAAATTTCACACTTGCCAGTCGAGTCGAATTTATTCATAGGAATTAATTCTTGACTCACTAGCTTCTTAATTGTGTTGAAATTCACATTACCTAATATATCATGCCATTGATTAGGACTCTCCAATAAGTTAACATAAGAAACGCTTTTATTCTTCGCCTTAGAGCGAATAAAATTCATTACATTCATTTTGAAAAGACCTTTATCAAGGTACTCATTTCCCATGAATTGACTACCTTTAGTTATAGCAAACTTATTGTTTTCAAATAATAATCTAAAACCATCATTTCTCAATAAGGATCCGGACACAAGGTCCTTACGAATATCTAAGACATACAGCACATCCAAGAGCGTCAGTTTGCCGAAAGTCATTTTCATCACAACCTTTCCAAGTCATTTGACATTGAAAGTAGCAGAGTTTGCCATGTATACCTTCCTTCCATTGATAAGAGTGTATACTGAAAAGCTCTCCTTATTAGTACATATGTGGCGGGTAGCTCCGGTGTGTATCCACAATTCTCTTGGTTTGTCTTCCAACTTTGCTATGTTAGCTTCACACACCATAGCAGCTAAATCAAGCTCATTCATCATTTTCAATGACATTGGTTTGACTTATAGAGCTGATCTCTTGAATCATATAAACCCGTTCCAAAGGGTTCCACAACTCTTTTTTTGCCTCCACGAGACAGTTATCTCGTTAAAGGGCATCATTTAGCCCACTCAATATGTACATTTTACATTTAAGATTGTCATGATCCCAAGCCTCTTTGGCTATCCGCCTTTGGAGATCGGTATCATCATCCTGAATAGCAAGGTTGTTCTCTTCCAGGAACTTCTTCAAACTGAGTGTGGTCAAAGATTACAACATCTTTTGTTGCCAACTTTGTAGTCCACCCCTTTGAACTTCATTAATTCCTTGCCAAGTCTTGGATAAGTTGAAGCAAGATCATGTGCAACAATCTAGTTCATAATAGTTGACTGTTAACTTGGTGTAGCCCTAGATGATATAGAGGTTTTGTTTTCATTTGCCATTTCCTCAAGAAAACATAAATTACTTCTTACGATTGTTAGGAAAATAACTAAAATTCGAAAAGGATTTCTTAAAGGATTAACAGAAAATAAATAAAACCTGAAATAAATGAAACTGGAATGCGAAAAGTTGAAGCTTGTGTTGGACACAATCTCCGTAAAAAGTAATTGCCCCGCACTGGTGCTAATGATTACTAATAATCTTCTCATAATATGCAACGACTTTAACTATCGTTTATAGGAGCACTCCAAATTAATGACTTCGGTGAACAAATATGAATGTTTGGAACTTCTAGACTTGAAAGGAATTTATGCTTCAATATGCTCTCTCTCTCTCTCTCTCTCTCTCTCTCTCTCTCTCTCTATAAATTGATAATGAATGCTTGAATGAATAAAATTGTCAAACCTGGGGGGTCCTTTAATAGTATTCCAAGAGTTGTGCTGCCTTTTAGGGAATAGACACAATTTAGATCGAATGGATCTGGACCGTTCGATCTGATCCTGATCAAGGCACCAGATTGAGCGGAGCGACCCACGCCCATCCGAGGAGACGCGAATCCTCCATCTAAATTGACCCATGTCCATCCGTATGGACACATTCGCCCATTATACCTATTCGGCCCAACCCGTCCATCGGGCACACTTATTCACCCTAGTCTACGGCTAACCTTACATGGACTACCTTGATCGAACCGTGCACCATGCCGAACCAGACCGACCTTACTAACCCGAACCAATGCCTGAACCGAACAACCACATGCACCTGAGCTAGATGAGCCATGAACCTTGACTAAATTTCTCAAAAATTTAAGGCTCAACAGCTCCATGCTAAATACAAAGTGCACCTCTAAAGTGCCCAATGCGCCCTTTGCGTGCTGCACGGGCTCGGGCTCGGATGGTGCTTCGCACGATCCTCGTGGTTCAAATTTGAACTAGTCCAAAACTAGCACAATTGGGCCATTGGTTGCATGGTTAGCCCAATAGACCACTAGGTTACATGGTAAGGACGATAACACTTGATTGTTACCTCCTTGAAGTGGATGAGTTTAAAAACTCTCCTACTTTGTGCTTTCTAGGCAATGTGGGATATGGCTTTCCACATTCACAAAGCTTTTCATAAACTCATTTTAAATTGCATATTTTAAGCATTAGTTTCTCATTCATTACAATTTGGTTTTGAGAAAATAAATACTTCAAATTAATCAACTCCAAATGTAGATTACATATACGTAATTTATTTTCATTTACATAAAATGAAATTACATTTAATTTTTTGTCAAAGATTGGTCAAACTCAATATTTGAAACCAAATTTCAACAACATTATCACACATCGAAAATTTACGAACCTTGCCTATAACATATAAAGATCTTTTGCCACTCCCCTTATAACCAATTGGTTTTAAGGTGGAACCTCATACTTTAAGACCAAGCAAATTTATAGCAAAAATGATATGTTTTAGAAAGCTCTATTTCAAAGTTGCTCTGCTTTTAGAACTCTTCATTTTTAAAACTGTGTATCAAACGAGTCATAAGGTGTTATGAGTGTGAATAATGGAGTGTAAGGGAGTATTAGAACACAAACTATGTAGAAGATAGAACAAGCTACAATCACACAACTCATCTAGTGCACGAATTCTTAGACACAAAAATTTCTATTTGTGCAAACCCTAGATTTAGAAAACAGACTGAGCAAGAACTCAATTGGTTAGGGATAGTTGGTATTAATAGTGCCTACTCCAAACCCTTTAGGGTTTTCAAATCCTGCTCTTATTTATTGCAGAAAAGCCCAAATTCGGACCTAGGGCGCGATCGCCCTCTTTGTACAGAGGTTTGCGCGCGGTCGCCCCAGGAATGGGCCCAATCGCCCCGTTTGTACAGTCCCTTGCACGCGGCCGCTCCCTCAGCATGGTGTGGTGGCCCCTAGCTCTGCACAGGCGTGTCTTGATTTCTTACACGACTGTGTCACATGAGATATTGAATTTGTTTGTTTAATCCCCTAATTTAGGTGTCCTCAAACTTAGATGGCACCAAACCCAATCTCCACCTTGACATCTAACCTCTAGATCATAACCAAAAATCCCCCTCTACCTCAGATGCTGTCTAACAGCTGCGAACATTCACCAAGTCCAAGCAATGTTGGAACTTGCTAGTAGGAACGGACTTCATGAACATGTCAGCAGGATTATCCACAGTACCCACTTTCTTCACCTTGATCCTTCTCACTTCTCAGAAAATGATATCTCTCATCTATGTGCTTGGTTCCCTCATGATAAACTTGATCCTCGGCCAAACAAATTGCACTTAAACTGTTACAAATATTGTAGTCTGATCCTGATGTAACCCAAGGTCGCTGATCAAACCCTTTTGCCATATTCCCTCCTTAGCAGCTTCTTTCAATGCCATGTACTCCCCTTCCATAGTAGACAATGTCATTGTAGATTGTATAGTAACCTTGTAACTAACAATTGACCCACCAAGAGTAAATACGTACCCAATCATAGATCTTCTCGTGTCAACATCCCAAGAGTAGTACAAATCACACTAACCCTCAACTGCACATTCTATACCACTTACATAAATGAGCCCAACATCAGATGTACCTCTAAGATACTTCAAGATCCTCTTCACTGCTTGTCAATGTACCTTACCAAGATTCCCCATGAACTTACTAACAACACTAATAGCATGAGCAAGATCCGGACTATTGCAAACCATAACATAAATCAAACTACCATCTGTACTAGCATAAGGTACTCGAGCCATATACTCTTTCTCTTCATTCGATTTTGGTGCAAAAGCAACAGAGATAAATGTGCATTCGCTGCACTTGGAGAATCTATAGGCTTTGTTGTAGACATGCCAAACCTATCTAAAACTTTCTTGATGTAACCTTTCTGGGATAAGAACATTTTTCATTGGCTTCTATCCCTATAGATCTCCATACCCAAAATTTTCTTAGCCGCACTCAAATCCTTCATCTCGAACTCTGTAGATAGTAGACCCTTCAACTTCTGAATATCAGACTTCTTGATAGCAGCTATCAACATATCGTCAACATAAAGAACCAAATAGATGATCGAACCATCCACCAACCTATTGTGATACACAAAACATTCATACATTCTCCTCGTCTAACCAATCTCTGTTATATAGTTGTCAAACCATTTATACCACTGCCTAGGTGACTGCTTCAGTCCATACAAGAACTTCTTCAACTTACACACGTAGTCTTCTTTCCCCGGAACCTAAAACCCATTTGGTTGTGTCATATAAATCTCCTCCTCCAACTCTCCATGTAGAAAGTTGTTTTTACGTCTAGTTATTTGAGCTCTAAATCCTGATGTGTAACCATTGCTAATAGCACTCTAATAGAAGTGTGTCTAACACAGGTTAGAAAATCTCATTGTAGTCAACCCCCTCTCTTTGGGTGAGACCCATAGCAACCACACGAGTTTTATACTTGACCCCCTCTGATGGTGACATACCTTCCTTTTTCTTGAAAGCCCACTTGCAAGTCACAATCTTCCTGCCTTTTGGTCTTTTAGTTAACTCCCATGTATGATTCTTGTGAAGTGACTTCATCTCATTTTCCATAGTTGCATGCCACTGAGCAGACTCTGATCATGTAACTGCTTCCTTGAAAGTGGTTGGCTCCGAAGGATCGGGCTCTACCTCCTAAGCAACCTAAAATGCATAAGACACCAAGTATTCAAAACCATACCTCACAGGAGGCTTTTTGAAATTAGCCCGTCTAAGCCTCTCTTGAGCTAACCCATGTTCTTCGGGTTGGGTTTTGGGGTTACATGCGCAACGGAAGATTTACATAATTCACAAAACCCTAGCCATGAATCCGTCTAACATGAAGAGATTAAAACTATGAACATATATTTACTATCCTTGGTTGCGAGTTTGTCTTTCGTACACGATTCATAATTCACCTTTGAGTCGTAGACAAAACTTTGACCTTCTTCCTTGTTCTTCCTTGTGATGAATTAACAATGCCAGGCCTTCAAGATTTAGGTGATAAAGCAATCACACTCTATCGGTAATCCACACGCGAATGAACCAAGATCGAATCTTGTTGGATTGCTAGATGATACTCGATTGTTGAAACACTTTTCAACAATCTATGGCTAATATAGAATTGAATCTAGGGTGTTTTGTTCTTTGATTCGTAATCAAAATCAAGAGATTTGTGTTTCTCAAGCCCTAAATTTTGTGTGTCTTGGCTGAGGCAAAAAGGGCTATTTATACTTTATAAATATCCCTAACTATCAGGGAGAAAATCCCTAATCCAAAGCCAAAACGGAGTTGCTGAAACGGGGCTGGGCGGTCGCCCACAAAGGTTCTCGGCGGCCGCCCAGTTGTACAACCTTTTTATGAACTTTCAAAAAATGTTGTGAGCGGTTGCCCACAGCTTCCCGGCGGTCGCCCATCTGTATAGAGGTTTATGGGCGGTCGCCCACTATCCCCTCCGACGGTCGCCCAGTTGTTCAGTTCCATATTTGAGCCAATTTCAATCCGTTCTTTGTGTGTAACCCTTTAGGAATTGTATTTTATGTTTGTAGTGTGTTGAAACATCAACCTCACAAGACATAAGTGATCTCTAGTAAGCCATTATGTCCATCCAATTAAATATAACATCAAATCTTGATTCCTTGATAGATCTATGCCACAATCACTTTGTCTCACGATGTCATATTGAACATAAGTCATGGTCCACGTCAACTTATATTGTTCAATGCTTTCTTGATTTCGAATATGTTGATAATCCAAGTGCATTTGATCTTTTATCAAATCTCTTGAGTGTGGCCACACATTTCATCAACACTATTAATCGAGGGGCCCAAGTAGACATCTCTCTTAACGAGGGACAAATCCCATCTTGACTTATTATTCTTTCCTACATGAATCCAATCGTGCCAACATAGCCCTTATTGTTATCCTATTAAAGATAGTGTTAGACTACATCAAACACAACATTCATCATGTAGAAGACGATGATAATCTCAGGTATTAAGGATTCCAATGACACGACTATCATGAGATTTAATCATGACATATATGACCATAGACCATGTCATACTTTAATCCTCCTAGTTTTAGCTTAGAATTGATTGATACCATAACCTCATATCTATTTTAAGGACTTTAGGCCCATATGTAATGAAGCTTAGACTTCAATTTTTTAGTATAAGTCCATTTTATAGAATAGGATAATTTAGGCTTGAAGACTGGCACAAGGCACATTGGACATGAGGTTTCAGTTCAAGAAGTTTCAAACCGCACTCAAGAAACTGCACATGCAAACCACTTGTGGAATCTTACCTTGAAACTACCCTTTGACAAACTCAGTGCAACCGCAGTAGTGAACCGCTCTAGCAAACCGAATTGCAGTTCAAACTTGAGACCGCACTAAGAAACCTCATCTGGTGAAACCGCACTTACTCAACCGCTTTACACCAGACTGCATCCAATGATTGAAGACTTGAAGTTGAACCATTTTTACTGTTGGATTCCACGTCAGCAATGTCAAAAGTCAACCACCAAATCTTGTCACGTGACTAAGTGTCAGACAGAATCTGCAAGGATCTTGAAAAAGTGACAGATGTCCTTCATACCTTATTTGCAGCTGAGGTCTGATCAGTTTTATCTGCAACTGCTGTACCAAAGGACAAAAGTGGATTTGTGGACCAATCAGATTGCACCAGTACAGTACTCCAATAGCTGTATCATAACGGCTACTTTCTTGGTGCTTGGGGTACAAATACCCCTAATCTTCAACACTTGAAAATTGCTTGAGAAATTGAAATTGCTGTGAGTTCACAAGAAGTTGAAGCTCTGCCCAAAAAATATTCAGTCCTTTGAATCTTCATCTTCTTCCTTCAAGGAATATTTCTCAGCCCAGAAATCAATCCTTTAACACATCAAGAATCATTGTGCTCTACATCATACAGATTCAAAGAGCCTTGATCTTGTTAAACACACACACACCTCACTTGTTTAATCACATAGATTATTAATTTGAGATACACTGGTTATAGTCTAGAATTGATCTTCATAGAATAGATTTTAGATCTGAGTATTGTACTTTGTACTTTATAATCTCTCATACTCAATATAAAATCTAACTCTTAGAAAATCCAAGACTAACCATCTTAGTAGTGGATGTAGATCATTTACGATTGAACCACTTCAAATATTGTGTTCTTTCTTTCTGCACTTTTATTTAAAGTTCATTGCTAATTATTTATCTTTATCTGTTTGATCTTATTCTCAGTTATCCGTTATTGTGAATTGTGTTTACAGTTAGCTTTGTCAAAACCTCACTTTTAAGTTTTGTAAAACCGCACTGAAAACCGCTTACAAAACCACACCTCATAAACAGCACCATTTTACTCTGTAATTCCGCTGTGCATTTTGCAATACCACTTGTGGTTTATAATACACTGCAAGCGGATTGTAAGCAAGAGGTTTGGTTTTTCAAAAGAGTGTGAAAATTTTGTAACAGCTATTCACCCCCCCTCTAGCTATTTTTCACCCTTGTTGCCACCTTTGGAACCAACAAGTGGTATCAAAGCAAACACATTTATAAAACCACTATTTTTCATGCTTAACAGCTTGTGTGCTGATTCGCTATTCACACATTCCTATTTTGGACGAAAACCACTTCGACATCTGGAAAGTCCGAATGCTAATCCATTTGGAGACCATCGACGAAATGCTGGTGGAGTGCGTGACAAATGGCCCATTCGTTCCCATGAAGGCCAACACCAATCCAGCCACCAGTGCAGAATTTCCAGAAGTCCAAAAGCCAAAATTTGAGTGGTCTGATGAAGAGAAAAGATTAGCTGCGTTGGACAACAAAGCGAGGTTCATCATTTCTGGAACCCTACCCGTATCAACCCTTCAAAAAGTGATGTATTCCAAAATTGCAAAGCAGATGTGGGATGCCATAGAGAGCTACCTCGAAGGTGACGATCTATGCAAGGAAAATAAAAGATATGCTGTTGAAAGATCCTACAATAACTTCAACAGAAAATCCAACGAAACCTTGCGCCAAACCTACGATTGCGACATTGAGGTAGTTAATGCTTGTAGATCTCTTGGCAAAACTTTAACTGATAAAGAAGTCAATATGACTTTCTTATCTGCATTAGGTTCGAGATGGGTAAATAAATCCACATCTCTTGAGGACTCAAAAGTTTTGAATACTTGGACGTTAAGTAACTTGTATGCAAATATTAGAGTCTATGAACTTAAATTAGATCATATTGAAGAGGTTGAAGGGAAAACCAAATCACTTTCCATGTCCGTAGTGGAACATGAGGAGAAACCAACCACATCCAATCAAACCACTGATTCTTTCATATCAACCGCATCACTCATCAAAATGGATGATAATGATTTTGCCATGTTTGTGAAAATATTTCAAAAATTTAGAAAATCTTCAAAACCATTCACAAAATCATTTTCAAAAGGCAAACATCCAGCAACTTTTTCCAAGGCTGCTGATACAAAGAAAAAGAGTGATCTAGTTTGCTACAACTGTAGAAAACCTGGTCACTTTGCATCTGAGTGTCCACAGCCTAAATTTGAGTATATGAAAAAAAAACCTCTCATGTGAAATTTTCTCGTCGCAAGGGAATGGTAGCTGAAGAGGAAGAGAACTCAAAGGAGTTAGCTACTTGGATTAAAACAGATTCTGATGAGGGAAGTGATGATGAAACTGAAGAGGTTAATCTCTGCTTAGTTGCAGACGCTTTCGATGATTCAGACACTGAGTCAGTCGAGTCGCTGGATATGGATGATGAAGTAGTTCCTCAAAGGATTTCTAAATTTAAATTGGATGATGACGTGCAACTTACTCCTAGTGTAAAAATTGGGAATAGTTCTTATTCATGTCCCATTTTTCCTTCCAAAAATGCCACACCTGCATAAGAAATTCCAAAGAAGAAAATTTTGAAAAAGGTGGTGGAAGAAGTTTATCCCATGGAACATGAAAGGATGTTCAAGGAAGCTGAAATGATGATACAAAAATTCCATAATGTTAAGAAATCTTTAGCTTTAGCACATGATGAAATTTCTCAGTTTAATACGGAGAAAACTGTAATGAGGTCTGAAATTTCTAATCTTAAAGACCAAGTTAAAAGTATGTCTCCTATTACAGATCAAAACCACATCCTAGAAACTAAGGTTGCTGCACTTCAACTTAGGAACGATGATCTGGTTGCTCAAAACAACGATATCCAGAAGATTATTGATGAGTGGACCAAATCACGTGTCACCTTGGATCAAATTTTAGAATTCCAAATGACCAGTGGAATTAAAGAAGGTCTGGGATTTCAAACAGGTGAAAAGGAGAAGTGTGCATCCTGCTGTGAAAAGGAAGAGGAAATTTCTAAACTAACTAAAGAAATTCCTAAGAAGAAGCATTCTATTTCTAAGGATAAAGGACAGGAACAAAAGGCTCCACTTAACTTCCATTATGTCTACCCAAAGAAACAATTTGAGAAAAATTCTCAGATGAAAGGAAAAGAATCTGAGGTTGAAACCGCAGAGGAGGTTTCTTATATGGCTAACCGCACTTCTATTTCAACCGCACTTGGTGGAGTAGGTAGTGCAGCCAACCGCACGACTGACCGGCCATCTTCTTCGACCGCACCTCCTGCCTTCAAAAGCAAGAGGAGCGTTCCCAAAAAATCCGCGGTCAAACCGCAAGTGCCTACCTTTGTGAAGGCTAAAACCGCAGTTCCCAAACCGAATGATAATCTTAAGAAGAGTAAAGAGTTAGTAAAACCTCATGTTGCTCAATGCTTTCATAAGTGTTCTGTGTGTGATGGTTTAGGTCAAAAGGCTGCAGAATGCCTTTTGAGGTTCACACCCAATGCCAGGAAGAATAATCCTCCTTCTGTCAAACAGGTGTAGGTCGTCAATAGGTGCTAACCTCAGGACCCAAAGAATAAAGGGGACCTCGTTTTAAATGTTTATCTTTCAGGTCCTCTGCTTAATGGCTGGTCACTCCAAGAAAAATGAATGATATCTTGAAAGTGGCTGCTCAAGACACACTACCAGAAACTTAGGCTTTAGCGACGGAATCAACAGCGATGGAATCATTCTGTCGCTATATAGCGACGGAAATTATGCTATAGCGACGGAATAATTTTGGCGTCAAATTTATCGACGGAATTCAATTCCATCGCTAACGTCCGTCGCTAAAAATGAATATTCCTCGAATATTCGTTTAATTACCGCCAGTATTTTGGCGCCTGATTTACCGACGGAATACTCCGTCGCTAATTCCTTCTCAGCGACGGAAATATTCCGTTGTTGAAAATTTAATATTTTTTTTTAATAAATCAGGGACAGAATATTTTCGTCGATGATAAATTAATTTTGTTTTTTATTTTTTTTATTTATCAGCGACGGAAATATTCCGTCGGTGATTATAACATTTAATTTTTAATTATTTTTAATTAATCAGCGACGGAATTATTCCGTCGGTAGAAATTAATTATTTTTTTAATTTTTTTTAAATAAATCAGCGACGGAATATTTCCGTCGGTGATAATTTAAATTTTTTTATTTTTTTTATTTACCAGCGACGAAAATATTCCGTCGGTGATTATAACATTTAATTTTTAATTATTTTTAATTAATCAGCGACGAAATTATTCCGTCGGTAGAAATTAATTATTTTTTTAATTTTTTTTTAAATAAATCAGCGACGGAATATTTTCGTCGGTGATAAAATAATTTTTTTTATTTTATTTATTTATCAGAGACGGAAATATTCCGTCGGTGATTATAATATTTAATTTTTAATTATTTTTAATTAATCAGCGACGGAATTATTCCGTCGATAGAAATTAATTATTTTTTTTAATTTTTTTAAATAAATCAGCGACGGAATGTTTCTGTCGGTGATACAATAATTTTTTTTATTTTTTTTATTTATCAGAGACGGAAATATTCTGTCGGTGATTATAACATTTAATTTTTAATTATTTTTAAAACTAATTAACAAAATAACTAACTAAAAACATTTAAAAATTTAACTTGAATCGTTAGAAAATTGACTGGAATTTCAAAAAACTAACTGAAATTTTAAAAAACTAACTGGAAACGTTAAAAAACTCAGCGATTGAAATTCTAAAAACGAACTGAAACGTTAAAAAACTGATTGGAATTTCAATAAACTAACTAAAAACGTTAAAAACTGATTGAAATTCTAAAAAACTAACTGAAAACGTTAAAAAACTGACTGAAATTCTAATAAACTAACTGGAAACGTTAAAAAACTGACTGAAATTCTAAAAACTAACTGGAAACGTTAAAAAACATACTGAAATTTCAAACGGTTATAAGTATATGAGATTTAAGATTTAGGGTTTAGGGGTATAGGGTTTTGGGTTTATGGTTTAGGGCTTAGGGTTTAGGGTTTAGGGTTTTGGGTTTATGGTTTTGGGTTTAAGGTTTAGGGTTTAGGGGTTAGGGTTAGGGTTTAGAGTTTAGGGGTTAGGGTTTAGGGTTTAGGGGTATAGGGTTTAGGGTTTATGGTTTAGGGATTAGGGATTAGGGTTTAGGGTTTAGGGTTTAAGGTTTAGGGTTTAGGGTTTAGGGGTTAGGGTTTAGGGTTTAGGGGTTAGAGTTTAGGGTTTAGGGATATGATTTAAGGGTTGGGGTATAAGTATATGAGATTTGAGATTTAGGGTTTTGAGTTTATGCTTAGGGTTAGAGTTTAGGGTTTAATTAGGGGTATAAGTATATGATTTAGGGTTTAGGGGTTGGGGAAGTATACTAGCGGCAGTGGTGGTGGTAGTGGTAGTAGTAGTAGTAGTAGTGGTGGTAGTGGTAGTAGTAGTGGTAGTGTGATAGTAGTGGTAGTAGTGGTGGTAGTGGTAATAGTGATGGTAGTGGTGATAGCGGTAGTGGTGGTACATGGTGGTGGTGGTAGTATGTAGTAATAGTTGTGGTGGTATAGTAATGGTGGTAGTGGTTGTGATAGTTGTGGTGGAGTGGTGGTGGTGGTAGTAGTGGTGGTAGTGGTGATGGTGGTAGTAGTGATTGTAGTGGTGATAGTGGTGGTGGTGGTGCGTGGTGGTATAGTGGTGGTAGTAGTAATAGTTGTGGTGTGGTATAGTAATGGTGGTAGTGGTTGTGATAGTAGTGGTGGAGTGGTGGTGGTGGTAGTGGTGGTTGTAGTGATTGTAGTGGTGGTAGTGGTGGGGGCGTGCATGGTGTGGTGGTAGTAGTGGTGGTAGTAGTAATAGTTGTGGTGTGGTATAGTAATGGTGGTAGTGGTTGTACGTGATAGTAGTCGTGGAGTGATGGTGGTGGTAGTGGTGGTAGTAGTGATTGTAGTGGTGTTAGTGATGGTAGTTGTGCGTGGTGGTGGGTAGTAGTGATTGTTGTGGTGGTATAGTAATGATGATAGTGGTTGTACATGATAGTAGTGGTGGAGTGGTGGTGGTGGTAGTTGTGGTAGTGGTAATTAATAGTGATGGTAGTGGTGATAGCGGTTGTTGTGGTGCGTGGTGGTGGTGGTAGTAGTGGTGGTAGTAGTAATAGTTGTGGTGGTATAGTAATGGTGGTAGTGGTTGTACGTGATAGTAGTGGTGGAGTGGTGGTGGTGATAGTGGTGGTAGTAGTGATTTTAGTGGTGGTAGTAGTGGCGGAATAATTATGTCGGTGTTAATTACATTTTTTTTAATTTGTTTAGCTCTATTTCTATTTTATTTTAATTTATGATTTATTTATTTTTCAAAAATAATATTTATTGACGCATAATTATTTTTTTGAGAGTAATTTAAAATAATTTTATTTAAAATAATTTTCATGTTTTATATAAATAAAAATAATGATATTTATTAAATTAAAATTAATCAACATCAGCGACGGAATAATTCCGTCGCTAAATATTAATTCTAGCGGCGGAATTATAATTCCGTCGGTAGATTATTTTTTAGCGGCAGAATTATTCCGCGCTAGTGTTAAATATATATACAAATTTTTCCTCTCTGAAATCCTTTACGCCCTAATTTCCCTCTCTCTCTTCTCGCTCTCTCTCTCTTCTCGATGATCTCATCTCTCTCTCTTCCCTCGCTCTCAGACCGCCGCCATCCTCCCTCTCCGGAACACTGCCACGATGTTTCGCCGTCCGTCCACCTCTCCACCGTCTCTGATTCTCCTTCCCTCCTCTCTCTAGCCGACGCTCTCAACCTCACTCAGGTATTAATTTCTTGATTTTTACTTAATTAATTCGAAAAATTTGCTGAATTAGGGTTTAAATTATGATTCTAAAGCCTTTAGTTTGACCTCATTGGTTTATATTTCTTGTTCATTTATTTGATTTTCTGACCTAATTTCTGTGTTCTGTCAAAATGACATCTCGCCTCTTGAATCACCTTTAACAATTATGGCTAGGATTGTGAGATGCTGCTAGGTTTGAGGACTATGAATTATGAACGCTTAAGAATTCGGGGTGACTTCTATTTATAGGATTCTTTGGAAATTGTATCCAGTTTTCTTCCTATGAAACTAAAATTCTGGTATAGCCCTAATCTATCCATTTTCATTGCCACATCAACACTTTAAGTGATAAAGAGAGAGCATAAGCGTTTAGCCTTCCATCATTGTTTTATCCTTTTGAGTAACCATAGGGAACAAACTCACAGCAGTTGCTTGCAAGTAGGCCTTTTACCACATGATAATAGGGAACAAACTCACAGCAGTTGCTTGTAAGTAGGCCTTTTACCACATGATACTGGGGAGTGAAGGGTCTTCTAATACTGAAAAATATAGCATAGTTTGCTCGTGCCATGACACTAATCTCTTGTTTTATACACATAAGAGCATAAGCTTGAAATTGAAATCTAAGATTCTTAGATAAGAAGGATTATGAAGTAATCTCTGTTGGCATGTACATACAACGATTCAATTCTTAATCCTTTTATCTTTCTGTATAACTTCAAAAGTCCTTGAAAATCTTCATGGCTTCATCTAAGCACAAATGGGAGATCTCTCTAAAGAGCTGGGAGATGATTCTAGGTAATGAGAAATCTTGTAATGAGATCTCTAGAGATTCCATGGTTGTAATAAGACTAAAGGTTTTCAAGTAATAAGTATATCTAAGAAAAGTATGTAAATGATCTTTTAAGACTTGTTGACCTTATGTGAAAGTAACGAACTTTGATGAAAACTTCACTTCGGTTACTATGGTGATACAAGGAAGAAATTTTATTAC
Source organism: Adenophora triphylla var. japonica (assembly GCA_022495995.1). NCBI lineage: Eukaryota > Viridiplantae > Streptophyta > Magnoliopsida > Asterales > Campanulaceae > Adenophora > Adenophora triphylla. The sequence goes on from JAFEMH010000919.1 coordinate 80,288, forward strand.
CTTCATCTTTTAAGACTTGATGAAAACTTCACTTCTGATTCTAAAGCCTTTAGTTTGTGCCTTAATTCGTTCTATTAACATAAGTTTTTTCTTAATTTGTTCCTTAATTCGTTTTGTATACACATGCCATTTTTAAATCTATTAGATTTAGCGTAAATTACTGACAACTAAGATGTTTGCTTGTAATGGTGTTTGCTTGAGTTTCTTCTCGGATCCATAAAGCGATGTCACTGGGATAGTTCATCTTCCTAAACATCTACTCTAGGATCGAGAATTTGTTCGTAACACCTCTATCTCACACCTAGGTAACAAACTAGAGAAATAAACAACCGTACCCATAATCAACACAATTACCACCCATAACATAAATGGAAAAAATGGAAAATGTGATGTATATAAATTAAGTTACTAAATATCTAATTTTAATAATTTCAACACGAATCAATACATTAGATAAGTTACTAAATATCTAATTTTCAAGTCTTTTAAAGTCAAAGGGGGAGGAAGGGGGGTGAATGTCTCAATAATGTAACATATTCAACCGCACACTACCTTACTGGTTCTAGATCCCATTTTTGGGCAATTGACGGCATCGCGGACGGTGATGTATGTCGCCTTCGTTTGAGCGCCTGATATCAATCCTGGCACCCTAGATGCACCTTAGATCGGATCTTGTGTAAAGTCAAAGGGGGGGGGGTGAATGTCTAAAATTAGGAAGACTTGTATGGAAGTATTGTTAAGGAATTAGACTCCTATTCATTGTCTAAAATTAGGAAGAAAACACTTAGTGGCACTGCTTATAGGGTATTGTGGTTGGTGGTTAACATCTGAAAATATAAAGAAGATGAGAGACTTTCTTATCCACAGCTATCAAAATCCGTCCATCTTTCGTTTCGAAAGACAGAGCAAACAAGTTCTCCACTGTTTGAGCAAAGGATTTTTTGTTTAATAAGAGTTTTTTTTCAGTTTCACTGTCCTCTTCTCTCTAAGGATCTCAAACATCACAGCCATGTTTGTGACAGTGTCCGTTTTCTCTTCACTGGTGTTATACTGTTACCGTGTTTTTACTTGTGACCGTATAACACCAGTGAAGAGTAAAACAGGCACTGTCACAAACATGGTTGTGATGTTTGAGATCCTTAGAGAGAAGAAGACAGTGAAACTGGAAAAATTTCTTATTAAACAGAAAATATTTTGCTCAGACAGTCGAGAACTTGTTTGCTCTGTCTTTCTTGGTCAAAGATTGGATAGGGTTTTGATAGTTGTGGATGAGAAAGACTCTCATCTTGTTTATAAATGTTAATTTAATTCATCATTGTAAAATTATATATTTTACAACAAATAATTAAATATTAATATTTAAAATTATTCACAATAGTAATAATTTAGGTCTATCCAAAAGCCGAAATTTCTTTATTTTCGATTATAAAGCAAGTAGACAAAGTGATATTTGCATTTCATATAATCGTGCATTTCGGGATGGGATAGGTTTATCAAACAGGCAGTTAAAAGTACCTAACCAACTAAGCTGCCTGAAACATATATTAATAAAGTGCACAATAATTATATTGCTATAACAAGAGATAAAATAAATTAGTAAATGTTCTGGCTTAATTAGGTTTCATGCTGGATTAAAGCTGGTTGGAAGCATATACTGTTTGCTTAATAATTATATTGCTAAAGAATTGTAAAATTTGAAACCTATATGACAATTAATTTGTATAAAGTTATATCTAGGGGCGTAAGTGGTTAGGTAGGGACACCATTATCCTTTAGTTTAGTTTGAACTAGAGCTCATGATTTGTTGATACTATGAACCCAACCCCAATTCTAAACCTAATTTTAAATATTAACAATTTACAATTATTAACAATATTAATAGGTAAAAAATTCCAGCAGCCCCAATTTAAGGCAACATGGAGCATTACAATGGAGAAATTGTTTCCCGAGAGTATCAATTTCAACAAGACATTCTTGAAATCTCGCGCTTTCACCAAAAACAACATCGGAAACTTATTGATAGGAGGTATAGCATGCCATGCATCTGGTCTCTAAAAGATTGGAAGATTGATTAGGATCTGCTCCGAGCTGCTTCGCGCTTTTGGGATTCGGAGCGACATGTGTTCACCCTATCGTACAACGATCTGATGCCAATGATGGAAGATTTCCGAGCACCGGCGGGTGTGGGCCGAGTCGAGGCGTGGCATTTCCGCGAGACAGACGATCAATTACGGAGCAACTATCTGAATTCTTGGGATTATCAGCAGACTGGGTATCGGACATTGTCGTTGACGATAGATTCATAGACTTGACTCATATAGCCAGTTTGAGTCGGACCAGCCCCAGACTGTTTGATCTATCCACTTCCTTAGATATATTCATGTTACTCATTCTGTCTGCGCGCTACTTCTGCGGCTACATCGGAGTGTGTCCAGCTACGCTGTTAGAGATCATCAGTCAGCTGAGAGGTGATCGAAGAGTTGACATCCGACATATTCAATCTGGATAGGGAGCGATGGATATCATTCCACTGTTGCTAGTGGAGACATACCACGGCATTGATAGATTAGCCGAAGGATCCGAGTACATGGGTTCAGGCAGCCCCAAATTACTATCATTGTGGCTGTATGAGAGATTGCGCTTGATCTCGCCACTGCCAGAGGGGCATATGGCATTACCTTGGCCGATTGGATAGCGCAGGATATTGAGGGATGCCGCTGCCGAGAGTTGGCATAGGAGGTTGACCTTGGCCCGATATGAGACCGCAAACCTGTACCATTTGATTCCGGTATGGGGATTGCAGACTATGAGAGATATTCAGGATGAGTCAGTGATTGTCCGACTTCCGGGACTACATGTATCATCCTTTTGCATTCCATCTCTAGTGAGCAGACAGTACGGATACCCGCAGCAGACCATTTGGACTTTGAGAGAGCAGTTGACGACTAATACCATGCCGATGATTATGACTGAGCCTCATACTACACAGTTCTTTGGCAGAGCATTTCTAGAGGGCTTTCTTCCGATACGACCACTACTCCGTCAGACTAGAGGTAGCACATTTCTGACCACCGAGTATCTGTTATGGTATGAGGAGCAGCAAGGTCCTGTACAGCTGATGATAGAGGCTCGAGGTCGAGAGTATTTTGGGGCAGACTATTCTTCCAGCCGGACATTAAGAGACATAGAGGCCAAGAGCAACCCTGATGAAATCACTGGAGATAATACAGCAGATTATGAGAGACGGGAGCTTCGGAGAGCTGCTTTGAGAAATGATCCCGAAGTGATAGCTCGTAGAGAGGCCTTGAGGCAGGAAAGAGCAGTACTGAGAGCTACCAGAATGATTGATCCACCGGCTCACACGATACCTGAGCCAGGACGAGGTCAGACTGACTTTTTTGACATACCTAGACCAAAGACCTCCCGGGGACCGAGGCAGAGGAAGAGAAGAGATTCGAGTTCGGTAGCAGGAATGAGTTCCTAGACACTTTAAGAAGATCAGTTAATATATTTTTAATAAGTTTGTAATTCAAATTTAGGGAATGGTAATATGTTAATTACTTCTAAACTGTTAATATACTATGAAATAAAATAATTATTAACATCCCAATTTTGTTTCATCTATCGATTAAATTGAGTGTACGTATAATATATGGATTGCAATGCAGGAGTGATGTCTGTCAACGATGATCGTAGTTGGATGTACAATCGAAAGTTGCCGAATCATAGCTGTATCAATCCTGAGTTTATAAGAGGGTTGAAGGGGTTTGTTGAATTTGCTGAATCAAATCCCAGTCACATGAATGATGGTAAGATTAGGTGTCCATGCACCAAGTGTTGTAATACCAAGTATCACAGCTTGATCGATACTCAGAAACATATTTTGCGTAACGGGTTTGATGTTGGGTACAAACGGTGGACTCATCATGGTAAGCAAATGATATTGCACACAAATGTTGCGAATAATCCCCCCAGGAATATTCATGTACCTCCCGAACCCGAACCTATTATTCAGGATAATGAAGAACCACCTTTGAATATGGAAGATATGGTTAGGGATGCAGCCGGTCCTGAATTCGATTGGTCAGAGAACCAACAGCAAGAACCAACCCCTGCAGCCAAGAAATTTATTGATGTTATGGACTCTGCAAAAGAGAAGGTCTATCCACGTTGCGAGATCAGTGTGTTGTAGGTTGTGGCTGAGCTCCTTAACATAAAGGGTGATTGCAATATTAGCCAGTCTGCTTATAATCGTATCATGAAAGCAATTAAGTGGATGTTGCCGAAAGAGAATAAGATGGTTACAAACTTTTATGAGACAAAGAAGTTGGTTGGGCAGATTGGGCTATGTTATGAAAAGATTGATGCGTGTAAGAATGATTGCATGCTATTCTACAAGGAAGATTCACAGAAGACAGAGTGTTCAATTTGCGGACAAAGTAGATATAAGCCAAATCGGAGGGGTAGTTCAAAACATAAGAAAAACAAACCACATAAGCAGTTGTGTTACATGCCATTGATTCCAAGACTGCAATGCCTCTACGCGTCTAAATTTACTGCAGAAGCAATGTGTAGGCATAAGGAAAGATTGCGTGAAGAGGGTATATTGATTCATCCCAGTGATGGGGAGGCATGGAAACACCTTGATAAGACTTATCCTGACTTTGCGTCTGAAGCAAGAATTATACGGTTATGCTTCTGCTCTGATGGTTTCAATCTGTTGGTCCTGGGGCAAAATCTTACTCTTGTTGGCCGGTTATAGCCACTGTCTACAATCTTCTGCCCTGGTTGTGTATGAGTGATCCCTACATGTTCTTGTCGTTATTCATCCCCGGACCAAATAGCCCTAGGAGGAACATTGACGTCTATCTTCGACCTTTGATGGACGAATTGAAACAGCTTTGGGAGGATGGGGTCGAAACGTGGGATGCTTTCAAGTGAGAGAATCTCAGCATGAAGGCTGCGTTGATGTGGACAGTTAATGACTTCCCTACATATGGGGTGTTATCGGGTTGGAGCACCCACGGGAAGTTGGCCTTTCCGTATTGTATGAGTGACACAAAGTCTTTCATGCTCAAGCACTCTGGAAAAACCATGTTGGTTCGATTTCCATAGACAATTTCTTCCGGAGGACCACCCATTCAGGACCCAGAAGAATGCATTTAAAAAGAACAAGATTGACCATGATGAGGCCCCGATTCGTTTAAGTGGTGACACGGTCTATGAGAAGGTATCTAGATTGCCCGATCTTCGGTGGGGGAAAAAGTTTTCGAAGAACAAAATATAAGGGTTTGGAACTTCCTATAACTGGACCAAGAGGTGTATATTTTGGGAGCTGCCATACTGGAAAACAAATCTCATTCAACATAACCTTGACGTGATGCACATTGAGAAGAATGTATTCGATAATGTTTTTAACACGTTGATGGATTTCAAGGCAACAACTAATGACAACGAAAAAGCTCGAATGGACCTTAAGGAAATCTGTAAGCGGCCGGCCTTAGACTTGGCATACGTCAATGGTAAACCAGTTAGACCGGTGGCTCAATACGTGCTTACAAAGGAAAACAAACTCCTCCTGAAATGGATCAAGGATTTAAAGCTTCCAGATGGTTACGCGTCTAACATTGGTAACTGTGTCAATGTAGAGGAGGGGAAAGTGCAGGGTTTGAAGAGTCATGATTGCCACGTTTTGCTGGATAGACTACTTCCGATTGCTCTCAAGGGTCTCTTGCCTGACAATATCTGGGTGGCGTTAACAGAGTTAAGTGTGTTTTTCCGAGCGTTAACATCGACCACACTGTGTGTTGATCACATGAAAAAATTTAAGGAGAGCATCGTAGTGACTTTGTTGGACATGGCTCGTTCTATGATCAGTCAAGTTGAGCTTCCTTTATCCTTTTGGGGACATGCACTAGAAACTGCTGCTTTCACTATAAACAGAGTTTCTACAAAATCGGTTCAAAAGACCCCATATAAGATGTGGCATGGAAGAAAACCTAGTTTGTCTTTCATGAAGATTTGGGGTTGCGATGCATATGTCAAGAAGTTAACTTCTGACAAGCTAGCACCTAAGTCTGATAAATGTGTTTTCGTGGGTTATCCTAAGGAAACTAAAGGATACTATTTCTACAATCGAAACGAGAACAAAGTGTTTGTTGCTCGAAATGGTACCTTCTTAGAAAAGGAGTTTCTTCGCAAAGGAACCAGTTGGAGTAAAATAGATCTCAAAGAAATTCGAGAACCAGAAAACAGATCTCAAAGAAATTCGAGAACCAGAAAACAACATTGAACCAATGGTAGAGACTGAACCAAGTTCACAAGTAGTTGTGGAACCGGTTCAAGATGCACAAATCCTTCGCCAAAGTGGTAGGTCACGATCTGAACCCGAGAGATATGGATTTCTGGTTACGGAAAGTGATGAAGTGGAGTTAATCAAAAACGATGAACCTATTTTCTATCAAGAAGTGATGTCCTCTCCCGATTCGGAAAAATGGCAAGAGGCCATGGAGTCCGAATTACAATCCATGGCTGATAATCAAGTTTGGAACTTGATTGATCCACCCGAAGGTGTAAAAACCATAGGGTGCAAATGAGTCTTCAAGAAAAAGACCGATATGGATGGGAAGGTACACACCTATAAGGCTAGGCTTGTAGCTAAGGGATATAGGCAGATTTATGACATCGACTATGATGAAACCTTTTCGCCTGTAGCTATGCTTAAGTCTATTAGAATTTTAATTGCCATAGCCGCATATTATGAGATATGGCAAATGGATGTCAAGACAGCTTTCCTAAATGGGAAGTTACTTGAGGATGTATACATGATACAACCTGAAGGTTTTGTCACTCCAGAAAATTCTAACAAGGTGTGTAAGTTACAAAGATGCATTTACGAATTGAAGCAAGCTTCTAGGAGTTGGAATCTACGTTTTGATGAAGAAATAAAAGAGTTTGGCTTTATCAAGAACGAAGATGAACCTTGTGTATACAAGAAAATTAGTGGGAGCCTAGCACTATTTCTAGTGTTGTATGTCGATGATATCTTACTCATTAGAAATGACATTCATGTACTACAGACTGTCAAGTCTTGGTTGGGAAAGTGTTTTTCAATGAAAAATATGGGCGAAGCTGCATATATCCTTGGTATCAAGATCTATAGAGATAGATCTAAAAGGGTGATTGGTTTAAATCAAAGTACTTACATTAACAAGGTTCTTAGAAGATTCCAAATGGAAAATTCTAAAAGAGGAAACTTGCCAATGTTGCATGGAATATCTCTTAGGAAGACTCAAAGTCCTAAGACTAATGATGAGCGAAAGAGAATGAATGGTATTCCATATGTTTCGGCAATTGGGTCTATCATGTATGCTATGTTATGTACTAGACCTGATGTCTCGTATGCTTTAAGCATGACGAGGAGGTACCAATCAGATCCCGGCGAACCACATTGGATAGCAGTCAAGAATATCCTCAAGTACTTACGAAGAACTAAGGATGTATTCTTGGTCTTTGGAGAAATGGAAGAAGATCTTATAGTGAAAGGCTACACAGATGCTAGCTTCCAAACCGATAAAGATGATTTCAGATCGCAGACAGGATTTTTGTTTACGCTGAATGGAGTCACTGTTAGTTGGAAAAGTTCCAAGCAAAGTACCTTCGCTGATTCTACAATAGAAGATGAATACATAGCGGCATCTGATGCAGCTAAGGAAGCTGTTTGGATCAAAAAGTTTATTAGTGATTTGAAAGTCGTTCCAAGCATCAAAGATCCTATTGAACTTTATTGTGATAATAATGGTGCCATTGCACAAGCAAAGGAACAAAGATAACATCAGAGATCCAAACACATACTTCGACATTTCCACATTATCCGAGAGATATGCGAAAGGGGAGACGTAAAGATATGCAGAGTAGACACTGATGACAACGTGGCGGACCCATTAACTAAGGCTCTCCCACAAGCTAAGCATGATGGTCATGTTAGGTCCATGGGTATTCGATACATGGGAGATTGGGCCTAGTGCAAGTGGGAGACTGTTAGTGTTATGCTCTAGGCCTATAGTTGATAGACTTAAGTGTTGAAATTATTTATTATTATATGAAAAGTTTATTATTTGATTATTATATGTTTTGCATATTTATCTGTAATAATCTCCGTCCCTAATTATTAAGTGAATAATTAGTATAAATATTAATGGATAATCATATGATGATTATATGCATAGAGATGCACATTAAATTTATGGGTACTTGTTAGAGAACAAGTGACTGGACTTGACCCTTATGAGATTTATGTCATGGTCAAATGTCATAATTAAATCTCATATGGTCACTTCATTTAGTCCCTAGACCTGAGATTATCATGACCTTACATATGATGAAAGTCATGTTTGATTTTAGTCAAACGATATCTTAACACGATATCTATAAAGGCTATCTATGGCAAGATCGGATTCATGATGGGAAGGACGATAAGTCAAGATGGAATTTGTCCCTCGAAAGAGAGATGTTTTGCTTGGGCCCCTCGATGAGTGATAATGATGAAAGTGTATGGCCATACCCCAATGCGATTGGATTATCATTATACTCAAGATCGAGAAAGCATTGAACAAGTACAAGTTGACACGGACCATGACTTGTGTTCAATATAACATCGTGAGACAAAGGGAGAAATGAAAGTGTACCATTGGAAACGTGAACTCTTACGTTATATTATTTGGGTAGACATAATGGCTTGCTAGAGTTCACTTATGTTTTATGAGGGTCGATATGATCGAGCTCATTGCCAACATAATATAATCCAATTGGGTCACACACAACTAGAATGAATTGATTAAACCAGAGGGAGAGTGATTGAGATTCCTGATGTGGCATATGTCATCGCGCGACACAACTTGGCCATGGGCTTCGTGTGGTCGTGCGACATCATAAACCTAAGGCGGTTTTGACAGAAAGTTTCCTAATTTGATTAGGAAACATATACCTATACTATTGTAGTATAAATATAAGGTCTGTGAAACCCTAAAGATCTAGCCGAATTTCTGAAAAGAAAATCACAACAAAATTCTCAATATTCTTCAAGGTTTATGATCTAGCAATCATCAAGAAATCATTCTTGGTTCATTCAAAGGTGTGGATACCATAAGAGGGTCTTCGCTCATACGACGATCAAGGCCTAGAGTTCGAATTTTGTGATTCAATATCACATCAAAACACTGTTCGATAGCTCAAGAACGGAAAGCGTTCAATGTTGGTTATTTCTATCTCATAGAATTCAAGTTAATTGTATAGAACGGATCCTAGGCTCTTTGGGTTTTATGTTATTAGATGCTTAATTCCGCTGCGCATGGACCCGTAAAACCCAACAGTGGTATCAGAGCCCCGTTCGTATGATTAAGTTTGAATAAACATGCTAAGAAATATTGATATAAATTGTTTATATGGTTTTTGCATGTTTAATATGCGATAGTTTGATTATTTTTGAAACAATATGCCTAAATCATGTTCTATTGATATTAAATTAAATCTGTTAAAAGTTGTTTACATGATTTAATTGCTCTGTGATTTAGAATTGATTGAAACTGGAAATCTGCAATCTGGTAACCTTGTGTCACGCGACAAAGTATGCCAGTGTCATGCGACAGAACATGCTTGTGTCACGCGACAAAGCTTGCCTTTGTCACGCGAAAAAACTTGTCCAATCTGGGAAGATTCAGTTTGTTGAACAATTCTGCTAATCTGTGAATGTGTTTACAATCTGATATGTTTATGTCTTAATCTGGATGCTATATATTTCTGGAAATTAAGTTTATAGGGCTATGCTAGATTAATTCATTGTTTATGCATGCTTAGTTAATTAAAATATGATTTTATTAATTATTGCGATGCATGAATTATGTGTTCTTACGTATTAAGAATTTTGTTAGATGTCTAGTTGAAACATAATATTGTAATTTCCTGAATGTTTAAATTGAAACATTGAAATTTTAGTTTTCTGATTGTTTATGAGAAACAAGTCATTTTACGCAAAATTTAAAAGGAAACTGATTGTTTATACAAAGTATTGATTATGTTGCAAATCAGAGCTGATTTCTGGTTGTGCATGTCTAGGAGAGTTCTGTCGAAGGAGAGATTTGGTACTTAAGTAGTCCTTGTGGCTCACCTATCTTCCTGGGAACTTACCTGGTGCGCGATTATGACTATCTTTGCTGATATGCTTATAATCTGTTTTAAAGAACCTTCATTTAACTTTTAAGTTCTTTATGCCAATTCATGATTAAAACACTTGAGACCATTCGGATAGTTTTGGGTGGGCTTGCCATAGCAAGGTACTTTGATTCTATTCGTTTGCGAGCAAGATGAGGAAATGGTGGTTCCTATACGTTTAAAGTGAATGAACTTAATTGGGTTATCAAAATGGTTTTGGACCCAAGGCATAAGATGAGATTAAAATATGCTTAGACATATGATGTCTTGAATAAATCTCATAAAAGATTTACGAGTCATATATGTGATATGATTGATGTTTCTACCTAATTAATTTAGTTTTAAGCAGTTTGCCATAGCAAACTTGAAATTAAATTAAAGTTGGATCTTAGCCCATTAAATGTATATTATGCTTATTTGCATTGGAAGGTGTATAATTTAGTGGGAGCATTTATTTTCATGTAAATGCATTATACTTCTCATATAATATGTTTACTTATATGTGTTCATATTTTATGTATATCCTTTTGTAGAATAAATGGCATCAAACAATAATCATCTGTCACTGCGATCTGTCCTTGAGAAGGAAAAATTGGAAGAGAATGGTACAAACTATTGGATCCGTAGCGTGAGAATTGTTCTCAGGCAAGAGGAGAAATTGTACGTTCTCGAGGAACCTATTCCACCTGAACCTGCTGCCAATGCTACTAGGGCAGTGAAGGATCAATATCTGAAGCATAAGCATGATGCTACTGATGTTGGTTGCCTCATGCTCTCCACCATGTGCAAGAGCCTTCAGAAGGATCTTGAGCACTTGGGGACAGTTGATCTAAACAATCAATTGATGGAAATGTTTCAAGTTCAAGCAAGGCAAGAAAGGTATAACATAGTTAAGGCCCTAACCTCATGCAAGATGAGTGAAGGACAAGCTGTTAGTCCCCATGCTCTAATGATGAAGGGCCACATCGAACATCTTGAGAGGCTCGGTTTTCCAATTAGCCAAGAGTTGCTACTAACATGATATTGAATTCATTGCCCGAAGGTTTTAGTAATTTCATAATGAACTATAACATGGGGGGCATGAATAAGAACCTTTTCGAGTTAGTTCAAATGTTGAACACTGCAGAAACTAATATTGTCAAGAAGAAAACCGATCAAGTGTTGATGGTTAACAAGGGGAAGGGTTTCAAGGGTAAAGGAAAGGCAAAAGTTGCTAATCCTAAGGCAAATGTGGCCAAACCCAAAGAGGGTGCCAAACTCAAATAGGCTAAGCCCAAGTCCCAAGAGGATGCAGTCTGCTTCCATTGCAATGAGATTGGACATTGGAGGAGAAAATGCTTAAAATACAAGGAAGCACTGAAGAAGAGCAAAGGTGTTGCTTCGACTTCAGGTATCTTTGTTATAGATATATTCCTATCTACTTCTAGTTCTTGGTTATTGGATACCGGATGTGGATCTCATATTTGTCTAAATGTGCAGGGTCTAAAGAACAGAAGGATGCTTAAAGATGGTGAAGTGGACCTACGTGTGGGGAATGGAGCAAGAGTTGCTGCATTAGCCGTAGAAACTTATGAAGTTACTTTACCTAGTGGACTAATACTTGTTTTGAACAATTGTTATTACGTTTCAGCTTTAAGTAGGAATATTATTTCAATTTCATGTTTGGATAAAGAAGGTTTTAATTTTCTTATACTCCCTCCATCCCTGAAAGATTGTCCCATTTACCATTTTGACTTGTCCCAAAAAGTATGTCCCATTTCTAAACTTAGGCATGAATGTTAGTGCAAATCTACTAAGGTACAAGAAGGTGAAGCTCTTCCTTAATAATTGCAAAATGTACAATAGGACAATCTTTTAGGAACGGAGGGAGTATGTGATAAGAAGTTTTCCATTTACAAGAGTGATATGCTATATTGTACTGCTATTTCATTCAATGGCCTTTATATCCTTGATGTTGAAAATCGTGATAATGATGTCTATAACATTAACAAGAAATCTAAACCCAATGATGTAAACCACACTTACTTATGGCATTGTCGTCTTGGCCATATAAATGAGAAATGCATTTCTAAACTCCACAAAGATGGATTTTTAGACTCACATGATTATGAATCGTATGAGACATGCGAATCTTGTTTACTTGGCAAGATGACCAAGGACCCATTTACCAAAACTGGTGAAAGGGTGGGCGACTTATTAGGCCTCATACATACCGATCTGTGTGGACCTATGAGTAGCAATGCTAGGGGAGAATTTCAGTACTTCATAACATTCACTGATGATTATAGTAGATTTGGATATGTTTATCTAATCAAACATAAAAGAGAATCTTTTGAGATGTTTCGAATATTTCAAAATGAGGTACAAAATCAACTTGGCAAAACTATTAAGGTACTTCGATCCGATCGAGGTGGCGAATATTTGAGCCAAGAAATTGACAGTCATCTTAAGAGTTGTGAAATCGTTTCAGAACTCTCTCCACCCGGAACACCACAATCGAATGGTGTGTCTGAAAGGAGGAATAGATCTTTGTTGTACATGGTTCGTTCTATGATGAGTCAAGTTGAACTTCCTTTATCCTTTTGGGGACATGCACTAGAAACTGCTGCTTTCACTATAAACAGAGTTCCTACCAAATCGGTTCAAAAGACCCCATATGAGATGTGGCATGGAAGAAAACCTAGTTTGTCTTTCATGAAGATTTGGGGTTGCAATGCATATATCAAGAAGTTAACTTCTGACAAGCTAGCACCTAAGTCTGAAAAATGTGTTTTCATGGGTTATCCTAAGGAAACTAAAGGATACTATTTCTACAACCGAAACGAGAACAAAGTGTTTGTTGCTCGAAATGGTACCTTCTTAGAAAAGGAGTTTCTTCGCAAAGGAACCAGTGGGAGTAAAATAGATCTCGAAGAAATTTGAGAACCAGAAAACAACATTGAACCAATGGTTGAGACTGAACCAAGTTCACAAGTAGTTATGGAACTGGTTCAAGATGCACAAATCCTTCGCCGAAGTGGTAGGTCACGATCCAAACCCGAGAGATATGGATTTCTGGTTATGGAAAGTGATGAAGTGGAGTTAATTGAAAACGATGAACCTACTTGCTATCAAGAAGCGTTGTCCTCTCCTGATTCGGAAAAATAGCAAGAGGCCATGGAGTCCGAATTACAATCCATGGCTGGTAATCAAGTTTGGAACTTGATTGATCCACCCGAAGGTGTAAAAACCATAGGGTGCAAAAAGGTCTTCAAGAAAAAGACCGACATGGATGGGAAGGTGCACACCTATAAGGCTAGGCTTGTAGCTAAGGGATATAGGCAGATTCATGGCATTGACTATGATGAAACCTTTTGTCAGTCCAGAAAATTCTAACAAGGTGTGTAAGTTGCAAAGATCCATTTATGGATTGGAGCAAGCTTCTAGTAGTTGGAATCTACGTTTTGGTGAAGCAATAAAAGAGTTTGGCTTTATCAAGAACGAAGATGAACCTTGTGTATACAAGAAAATTAGTGGGAGCGTAGCACTATTTCTAGTGTTGTATGTTGATGATATCTTACTCATTGGAAATGACATTCCTGCACTACAGATTGTCAAGCCATGGTTGGGAAAGTGTTTTTCAATGAAAGATATGGGCAAAGCTGCATATATCCTTGGTATCAAGATCTATAGAGATAGATATAAAAGGATGATTGGTTTAGATCAAAGTACTTACATTGACAAGGTTCTTAGAAGATTTCAAATGGAAAATTCTAAAAGAGGAAACTTGCCAATGTTGCATGGTATATCTCTTAGCAAGACTCAAAGTCCTAAGACTAATGATGAGCGAAAGAGAATGAATGGTATTCCATATGCGTCGACAATTGGGTCTATCATGTATGCTATGTTATGTAATAGACTCGATGTCTCGTATGCTCTAAGCATGACGAGGAGGTACCAATCAGATCCCGGCGAACCACATTGGATAGCAGTCAAGAATATCCTCAAGTACTTACGAAGAACTAAGGATGTATTCTTGGTCTTTGGAGGAATGGAAGAAGATCTTGTAGTAAAAGGCTACACAGATGCTAGCTTCCAAACCGACAAAGATGATTTCAGATCGCAGACAGGATTTTTGTTTACGCTGAATGGAGGCACTGTTAGTTGGAAAAGTTCCAAGCAAAGTACCATCGCTGATTCTACAACCGAAGCTGAATACATATCGGCATCTGATGCAGCTAAGGAAGTTGTTTGGATCAATAAGTTCATTAGTGATTTGGAAGTCCTTCCAAGCATCAAAGATCCTAGTGAACTTTATTGTGATAATAATGGTGCCATTGCACAAGCAAAGGAACAAAGATCACATCATAGATCCAAACACATACTTTGAAATTTTCACATTATTCGAGAGATATGCAAAAGAAGAGACGTAAAGATATGCAGAGTAGACACTGATGACAACGTGGCGGACCCATTAACTAAGGCTCTCCCGCAAGCTAAACATGATGGTCATGTTAGGTCCATGGGTATTCGATACATGGGAGATTGGGCCTAGTGCAAGTGGGAGACTGATAGTGTTATGCCCTAGGCCTATAGCTAATAGACTTATGTGTTGACATTATTTATTATTATATGAAAAGTTTATTATTTGATTATTATTTGATTATTATATGTTTTGCATATTTATCTGTAATAATCTCCGTCCCTAATTATTAAGTGAATAATTAGTATAAATGTTAATGGATAATCATATGATGATTATATGCATAGAGATGCACATTAAATTTATGGGTACTTGTTAGAGAACAAGTGACTGGACTTGACCCTTATGAGATTTATGTCATGGTCAAATGTCATAATTAAATCTCATATGGTCACTTCATTTAGTCCCTAGACCTGATATTATCATGACCTTACATATGATGAAAGTCATGTTTGATTTTAGTTAAACGATATCTTAACACGATATCTATAAAGGCTATCTTTGGCATGATCGGATTCATGATGGGAAGGATGATAAGTCAAGATGGAATTTGTCCCTCAAAAGAGAGATGTTTTGCTTGGGACCCTCGATAAGTGATAATGATGAAAGTGTATGGCCATACCCCAATGCGGTTGGATTATCATTATACTCAAGATCGAGAAAGCATTGAACAAGTACAAGTTGACGTGGACCATGGCTTGTGTTCAATATAACATCGTGAGATAAAGGGAGAAATGGAAGTGTTCCATTGGAAACGTGAACTCTTACGTTATGTTATTTGGGTAGACATAATGGCTTGCT
The DNA here is from genome assembly GCA_022495995.1 of Adenophora triphylla var. japonica. Taxonomy (NCBI): domain Eukaryota; kingdom Viridiplantae; phylum Streptophyta; class Magnoliopsida; order Asterales; family Campanulaceae; genus Adenophora; species Adenophora triphylla. The sequence continues at coordinate 95,760 of JAFEMH010000919.1, forward strand.
AGAGTCTGCTTATGTTTTATGAGGGTCGATATGATCGAGCTCATTGCCAACATAATATAATCCTATTGGGTCACACACAACTAGAATGAATTGATTAAACCAGAGAAAGAATGATTGAGATTCCTGATGTGGCATATGTCATCGCGCGACACAACTTGGCTATGGGCTTTGTGTGGTCGTGCGACATCATAAGCCTAAGGCGGTTTTGACAGATAGTTTCCTAATTTGATTAGGAAACATATACCAATACTATTGTAGTATAAATATAAGGTCTGTGAAACCCTAAAGATCTAGCCGAATTTCTGAAAAGAAAATCACAACAAAATTCTCAATATTCTTCAAGGTTTATGATCTAGCAATCATCAAGAAATCATTCTTGGTTCATTCAAAGGTGTGGATACCATAAGAGAGTCTTCGCTCGTACGACGATCAAGGCCTAGAGTTCGAAGTTTGTGATTCAATATCACATCAAAACACTATTCGATTGCTCATGAACAGAAAGCGTTCAAGGTTGGTTATTTCTATCTCATAGAATTCAAGTTAATTGTATAGAACGGATCCTAGGCCCTTTGGATTTTATGTTATTAGATGCTTAATTCCGCTGCGCATGGACCCGTAAAACCCAAAAATTTCCTCCTTCATTCTTTGATTCTATGGAGCATTTACCGGTCCACTTGGCATACGAAGCTAGTGTCGGTGGTCTAGTTCAATACAGATGGACGTATCCATTTAAGAGGTAATTGAATTTATTCTATTTCTAAATAATTTGAGCGTTAACAATATACCTTCTTTAACATTATTTATGTTTTAATCTACGAATGACTTTTAGGTATCTAGGCCAATTGAAAAGGAAGATGAGCAATAGGGCCATGGTCGAGGCCTCAATTTCAGAGGCTGTTATTATAGATAAGATTGTTGTCTTTGTCGAAACATATTTTCCTCCTGATGTTGATACGAGATTGACTAGGGTTGGCCGCAATTACGATGGTGGTTGTCCGTCTAAGGGAAACATCTTTGTATTTTCATCCCCTAGTCGGTTCCTCGGCAAACGGGTTGGTAAGCATACGTTAGCCGCTAAAAAGTTTACCGCGGTCTCACTGTATGTTCTTCTTAACTATGATGAGGTTGGGGAATATATCAAGTAAGTCATTGATGTTATGTTTATGCCTCGTCGATTAAATTATGCATGTTTAATTACCTGCATATGAAATGCCTTGTTTAACCCTATTGCAGAATGTTTGAAGATTTAGCTCAGGATTTATCTCCAGAACTCATCGCAACTAGGACAGACAGAGAATTTCCAATCTGGCTAAGGAAATATGTAAATATTTCGTTTTATTCAAATTTATTCTATACACTTTTTTAAATATTCAATCTCAAAATTGTATTAAATTGGTTACATATTGTCTTATAGATAGCTAAACATCCGGGTGATGCCAAAGCTGCGAGGTTAAGACATTTAGCAGCAACTCCGTACTTGAACGTTAATTTATACAACGGTTATTTCGTGAATGGCTATGTGTTTCATACCAAAGCTTATGAGGGCTCTAAATTAACGTGGAATAGCGGTGTGAAGATTAAAGGAAATCTTGATTATTATGACGTCCTGAAAGAAGTAGTCGAGGTGGAGTGTTTGGGTGGAAACAATGTTATCTTGTTCAATTGTGATTGGCGAGATGCTGTGTGAGGTGTTAAGAAGCACACCATATTTGACCTCATCGATGTAAAGGACTCGTCCAGACATAATGGCGACGATGTCTTCATCTTAGCATCTCAAGCACAACAGGTATACATGGCTCCCTACCCTCGTCGGCGACCCGACGGATGGTGGGTTGTCTGGAAGACCAAGGCTAGGAGCATGATTGACAACGTACCCTCGTCGACAACTACAGAGTCGTCATTAGAAACACCCTATTAAGAGGATGAAATGCTAGTGCCACCTAACGTTTCATCAGCTAATCATCCATTAGATGATGTCACTCATATTCCTCAAAATGTTGATGAAACCGAGGAGGATTTCTTACCAGTGAATTTGCCACCTCCTCCGCCTCGTTCAGGTCATCGCGCGCACATTGATATTGATGAATCAGAGGAAGAGGAAAAGGAAGAGGAAGAGGACGTCGAACCAGAGTTTGATTCATCAGAGTCCGAAGGCGAAGATGAAGAACTTGAGTTTTCTAGTAATTCAGAGTCCAGTGATGATGATGGGGACGAAGATTAATAATAGTTTAAAGTTTTATATGTATTGTGAATGCTTTAGATTATTAGAACTTTAAAGTTTTATATGTATTGTGAATGCTTTATATTATTAATAGTTTAAAGTTTTATATGTATTGTGAATGCTTTAGATTATTAGAACTTTAAAGTTTTATATGTATTGTGAATGCTTTATATTATTAATAGTTTAAAGTTTTTTTATATGTATTGTGAATGCTTTAAATTATTAGAACTTTAAAGTTTTATATGTATTGTGAATATATTGTTTCCTATTGTTAAAGTTGTATATTTTAATATTTTTAGTGTATTTAGATATGAGTTCTAGTAGAGCGGGCAGGAAGACACGCCCCGTGTACACATCTATTACTGGGACGCAATCGTCCCGATCCAGTACAGGTGCTACTGGTACTGTTGATGTCGACCCTTCACTTAGTAGTACCAGCTCCACCTCTGGGGCCGATACTCCTACTCCTGTCGATTCTGAGGGGAGGACGTTTCTCCAGATATCGCCACTTTATGACTAGTAAGTAACTCTTCATTAATTTGATATAAGTTGGTTCCTTTTTGTTTTTATATATAATTCATTGTTTAAGTTAAAATGTTATTGTATAAATATACTTGGCAGGTTTGTAGGTGCGCATACCCTACACCAGTGACAAGGATTGGGCAGTATTGGCGGTCTCGGGTCATGCCAGAGTTTTGGCCCAACTGAAAATCATTGCCACGGGAGGAGAAGGAGAATGCTTGGGAGGAGTTTATATATAATTCATTATTTAAGTTAAAATGTTATTGTATAAATATACTTGGCAGGTTTGTAGGTGCATACCCTACACCAGGGACAAGGATTGGGCAAGGATTGGGCAGTATTGGCGGTCTCGGGTCATGCCAGAGTTTTGGCCCAACTGAAAATCATTGCCACGGGAGGAGAAGGAGAATGCTAGGGAGGAGTTTAAGGTAATGTGTTAATGGTTTTTATTTAAAACTTAAATGTTAGTTTGTTATTAAAATTTTATAATTAATAATTAATGATTATACTCTTTTAGTTTTGTAATGTTATCATTATATGTTGTAGGGAAAATTTACATGGGCGCCGGATATCGACGAGGTGACGGTTAAATTTATTTTCAAGCAACAGTGTTCGAAGTTATTTCGGCATCATATTGGTAACATATTTATCTATCCTTAACTAGTTTAATTAACAATGATTATTCTCTTTTAATTTTATAATGTTATCATTATATGTTTACGAGATATTCATATTTTTTATAGGTATGACGATGTCTAAATTTTATATTAAGCGGCTCGAGGCGAAATTACAGCCCTTGACACCTCCTTGGATGACCGAGGAGGTGTTTCTTCGCTTTTGCGAATATTGGTCGTTGGATGCGGCGATAGTTATCGCCCAACAGGCTCGGGCAAATAGAGCAGGCTCCTCGGGGTCGGCGACAAAGCATACGATGGGGACGATCGGGGTCGGCGAGCATCACCACCGTATGGTACGTATGTTAGTTTAAATGTAGTATATGCATTCTTTTAAATAGGTTTATGTACGTATGTTAGCTGGAAGCCATGTTGATGCTATGAAATTCATGATTTTAGTGTAAATGTAGTATATGTTTTCTTTTCTAAGATTATCCCTAAATCCTAATGAATTAAGTAAATATTATACTCAAAACTTTAGTGATTAAAGAGAATATTTTTTTATCACAAGGATAATATGGGAAGCTAAATGTTGCATTTATACAATTTCAAAATAATAATCTCGCTTCTTTTATTTATAGGAAAAGGAACATGGCCCAGATGTCAGTTTTTTGGATGTTTTCGTTAGCACCCATGTTCGAGCTCCTACATCTCCCGATCAACCTCCGCAATGGGTTGACGATCGCTCTGCTAATGCCTTTGTAAGTAAACTATCATTAAATGACTTGATTTTGAATATGTAAATTTATTTATGTACATTACATTGTGTATATGATTATATTTGTTTGTTTTATTTTGACAGAGTACATATCAAGCCGCCGTTGTTCCCGAAGGTACGCCTCCTGGCCAGCCCGTTCCCTTCGTGCCTGATGTTTGGCACTCGATCACCTCAGATGGACATCCAAAGAGAGGAGACCAAGTGTTAGGGATGGGGGATTACGGGCGGCAATGCCCATCGACGTCGACCGGCCGTCGGCCATATGTTTTCACGCCCGATACTCGGAATGATTCGAGGATCGACACTCTGGAGGCTGAGTTGGTTGAGGAGAGACGCGTGGCTACAGAGGCTAGGGCAAAGCTTTCGAAGGCTTTGGAGGCTCAGACGCAGATGCAGGCGGAGAATGATCGGCGTCAGGTGGAGAATGATAGAAAATTTGCGATGTTGATGGCCCATATGGAGAATCTGCAGCACCTGGGTAATCTCCAGCGTCCCCAATTCCCCCCGAGTTGATTTGGTACTATTTTATACTTGTTTGTAATAACATTTGTGATATTTGGTACCCACGGGAGCCCCGGACCCCCCCTCCCCACCCTCCCCCCCCTCCCGATTTGGTACGGCGATTTTGGTTTTTAGTTTGGTACGCTGATTGATACTATTTTATACTTGTTTGTAATAACATTTGTGATATTTGGTACCCGCGAGAGCCCCGGCCCCCCTCCCCCCTCCCAATTTGGTACGGTGATATTTGGTTTTTAGTTTGGTACGCTGATATTTGGTTTTTAGTTTTATAGTTTTAGTTTTATCAATTGAATTGTTATATCAGGTACAAAAAAATTGGTTTATTGATATTTTAAATTTTTTTTTATTTTATTGCATTATCAGCGACGGAAATTTCCGTCGCTGTATTAATAATATTTTAATAAAATTTTTATTCCAGCGACGGAAATTTTCGCCGCTATATCAATTAATTTTAATTTAATTTAATTAAATTTTTATTTTCACCGGCGGAATATTCCGTCGCTGGAATAAAAATTTAATTAAAATTAATTAATACAGCGATGGAAATTTCCGTCGCTGAATTAATGTAATTTAATTTAATTTTTATTTCAGCGACGGAAATTTCCGCCGGTGAAATTAAATATTAATTAAATTAAATTATCTCAGCGACGGAAATTTCCGCCGCTGAATTAATTCATTTTAATTAAATTTTTATTTCACCGGTGTGAATGTGGTGCCCAAGATCGCGGCTCTTTTTCTATTTTTATGTTGGAACCGCTTTCTCGTGTAAGGGGTCACCGCCTCACACCGATTTGAAGACATCCGGTTTAAATTAAAAAAATGGAGTCTCCACGCCATTTTGATTTCCTCAAAACTTTGAAAAAAAGGATTTGGGTCCGGAGGTTAAGTTACCCCTTGGGAAGAACGTTTGGCGTTCACCCAAGGAGCCTTGCCGAAGTAAGTCTTCCAAGATCCGACTTTCGTGCTTGCCTTTTGTGCTTTCGTGTGTGGGATGTGTTTTGATAAAAGGGGGGGGGGAATGTGCCAAGTGGTCTTCCGGACGTATAAACCATGAGTTGGTTATTGCTCGAGATTCCTTGGATTTTGATGTGTTCGGGACTACGAGCCCGTGCTCATCTTGAACTTACGATCATCATTATGAGACCTTGGGTCACATGTGATCGATATAGGGACGCCTCTTTTATAGTCCAAGAATGAGACTCTTTATAAAGGAAGGATCTTTGCCCATCAATCCTACATCTTGAGACGATTTAACCTTGATAGGGACATTTGTGCTTGTCTCAAGTGATGATCGGAGATGTAGGGGCTCAAGTTCATCCTTTTTTAAAGGAATATCTGGCTATGGCATCTTTATGTGGACGAAATGATGTAAAGATAGGACCTTTACACCATTACGCCCCAAGAGATGCTTCAAGTACCAAAGGGACAAAGGGGAGGGGTATAAAGATTGGATCTTTATGCTTATCCTATGCCTTTTTGTGCCTTATGAAGGTTACTAGGCAATCCTTGGAGAGTGATCCAACCATGAGGGACATGGAGAAATGCATTTTAAAAGTAAAGATGACATTTTTAATATAAAGATGACATTTTTATGGAAGTAAGTGTAAGGAACACTATGAAAACTAGATTATGAACATAAAGGGAAGACCTTTGAGGCTTTCCTATGTCCTTTAAGAACCATTTAGGTGGACAATCCTTGAAAGCAAGGTCAAGGGAGTGGGAAATGACATAAGGATTATAAAGATGACATTTTTAATGTAAAGATGACATTTTATATAGTAAAGATGACATTTTCACATCATCATGGGAGAGATCCATCCTAGAACAAGCCATTTATGGTCTTATTGTTCATCCTTGGGATGGATCCTCCATGAATCCTATGTGATAGGGGAATGGGGGTATTATGATCTACATAACAAAGACTTGATCTTTATGGCAAGAAATCACATACAAATCAAGTAAATGGCAATATAAATAGCAAGGAGCAATATAACAAGAATAACAAGTATATTTTAAAGAGAAGAGGAGGAGAGGTTACCAATGGTGGTGTTCCTCTATCTCCCTTGAAGGTTTCCTAAGGAAGGAGCAACTTTGGAGGGATTTTGGAAAGGAGGGAGGTGATTTTGGGATGTTTCTGATTTCTGGAAATTCGTGGTTTGAATTTGGCAGAGTAACAAAGCCAAAATTGTATATCAAAATGGGTAGAGGGGGCCTCTATTTATAGGCAGTTTTGTGTTTTCTAATGAAGCCGTGCGGTCTTATCCATTAGTGACTCAGCCTATTTCTAGAACCATGCAAGGTGGCATTCTAGAAGCTCTTTCCAATGAGGGACTACGTGGAATTTTAATTCCTAACAAGTCCTTCACCCCTTGGAAGGTTTGAAAAAGTTCTCAAATTGCCCCTGAACTTTTGGAAAGTTCGGGGAATTGCCAGGAAACTTAACCGGAAGGCATGAGCCAGATTTGGTTACTTACAGAAGCCCCTCGGCAACGTCACTTGCAGGGCGAGTGGGGTTGTCGATAAAAAAGGATCCAATCTGGCGAACTACCGAGATGGATTGGGTGACCAAGGTGGTCGAGTGGCTGAACCTTTGGAAGGCTACCTACGTATCCCGAGGGAATCAAGCCATGATCGTAGTTCGGAAAAGATCCGCTGGGGAAAGGGGTTTCATATGTGATGAATTAGCTGAACCTAAGGTAGGCTACCTACGTATCCCGGAGGAATCAAGCCTGGTCGTAGTTCGGGATCCACTGGGGAATGGCGAAGAGAAACTGTTCCCTTGCTAGAAAGATGGAAGGAAAGTGACCTCGGAGGTCAAATGGCTGATCCTACTGGGGATATGCCAGATGAAGAAAGTGACCAATGTGGTCGGATATCTGGACCTTTATAAGGGGCTACTTCACCACTGAGGAGTGATGAATGAAGAGGGTGACCATTGTGGTCGGATGGCTGGATCTTTATGAAAGGCTCATACACCACTGAGGAGTAATGAATGAAAAGGGTGACCATTGCGGTCGGATGGCTGGACCTTTATGAAAGGCTCATGCACTACTGAGGAGTGATGAATGAAAAGGGTGACCATTGCGGTCGGATGGCTGGGACTTTATGAAAGGCTACCTACGTATCCCAGAAGAATCAAGCCTTGGTCGTAGTTCAAGTCTCACTAGATAGTTAGGAAATTGTCTAGGATCCTTGAGGTTTTGAAGATTCATGGAGGAGTCACCTAATTTGACAATTAATGGAGGTTGTCACCTGATTGACAATTAATGAAGGTTGTCACCTGATTGACAATTAGTGGAGGTTGTTACCTGATTGACAATTAATGGATGTTGTCACCTGATTTGACAATTAATGGAGGTTGTCACCTGATTGACAATTAATGGAGGTTGTCACCTGAAGAAACTAAAGCTTACGTCGCTATCGAGGAGATAGAGGTATCTAAAGTTGGAAAAACTGAAGCGTACTTCACTATCTATGGGATAGAGGTAGCTACAGTTGGAGAAACTTGAGCGTACTTCACTATCTATGAGATAGAGGTAGCTAAAGTTTGGAGAAATTGAAGCGTACTTCACTATCTATGGGATAGAGGTAGCTAAAGTTTGGAAAAACTGAAGCGTACTTCACTATCTATGGGATAGAGGTAGCTAAAGTTTGGAAAACTGAAGCGTACTTCACTATCTATGGGATAGAGGTAGCTAAAGTTTGGAAAAACTGAATCATACTTCACTATCTATGGGATAGAGGTAGCTAAAGTTGGAAAAACTTGAGCGTACTTCACTATCTATGAGATAGAGGTAGCTAAAGTTGGAGAAACTTGAGCGTACTTCACTATCTATGAGATAGAGGTAGCTAAAGTTGGAAAAACTTGAGCGTACTTCACTATCTATGAGATAGAGGTAGCTAAAGTTGGAGAAACTTGAGCGTACTTCACTATCTAGGAGATAGAGGTAGCTAAAGCTTGAATTTTGAAAATTTGGAGGATGTCACCTAGCGTTTATTCCGTTATAACGGAAGTAACGGAGGCGATTCGAGAGAAAAGTTTATTCTCTTTAGAGATAACGGATATCCTTGGGAAACATCGTTACTCTAGTTAAGAAATAACGGGGATTATATGCCTAAGTGGAAAGTCCAGGGGCAAAAGTGTAAATTCAGCTCAGAGCGAATGAAGTCGCTCGGCATGTGGTGGGGGAAAAAGAAGCCGTACGGCTTTGAATCTATTTTCACCAGATTATTTAAACAGAATTTGAAACGGGCAAACAGCCATTGCTGCTTGTTTCTGCCGAGGAAGAGGGAGAGAGGAGAGAGAGAAAATTTCAAAATCCTTCAATTCTCTTGCTTCCTTGGCTTAAGATGGATCCGGAGGGGAACATTGTGCCTAGGCAAGCACGAAGGACCTTGTCAGAAGCCGCTAGGAGGAGGAGGAAGGAGCTCATTCGAACAGAGCGGAAGTATGACTTCAACACGCCTCCTTCCGAGCTCTATCCCGGTAGGCAGGAACACAAATCGATGAAACCTCAATCTATTGGGGTAAGCACTCTTGATTTGCTTGATTTTGTCAATTTTGATTGAAATTTTGATTGATTTAGGGCTTGACCCAATTTTTAGGAATTTTTTGAATTTTCCTATGGTTTTTGTTGATTATTTTGGGAGTTTGATGATTAACCTATGAGGTTAAGGACATTACTGAACATGCATGTGCAATTCATTTGAGAAAAATATGAGAATGACCCATTTTTTGAAAATAAAGTAAGAAAAATAATGTCTAGAATGTGACGGAGTCCTTGCATGTGCTAGAACTAGGTCAATTTCTGATCATGGACGGGAAAGCAAGATTTTGGACGATGAAAAGGATTCATGCATGCCATTTTGAAAAAAATTAATGCTTATGTGCAAAGAATTTTGCGAAAATTGGAAATTTGTACTTAGGAGAGCAATGTGCTCGACATGACGTGTTTCAAATGATGAAGGACACGTTTTCTAGGCAAAGGATGCTAGAAATCTCTGATGAATGCTTTTCTTTGAAAATATGTGCACTTTTGAATATATGCATGCTTTTGAGATGAGATGAAGGACTGACACATTTCTTGTTGTGCTTTCCTACAGGAGAACAAGTCGAGGGGACCCTCTGAGGTGGCTGTGAAGTTGTGGGATAGGATGCCCAACTTCGAGAAGGATGGGGTGAATCCCAAGTAGCTGGTGATGGCAACCGGCCTTGATCTTTTCATTGATGCTATCAGTAGAGGTATCTATGTAACCTCTAAGAGCAAGGGGCTAGTCCAGGCCCTCTTGAAGTTCTAGTGGGACACCACTCACAAATTTCATCTCAGCTGGGGAGAGATTAAGGTGACTCCAGCCGACTTCACTGCTATCACTGGCTTGCAGTTCACTGGGAGGCCTGTGACCTGGAGAGATCACATCACCGCAGAGGAGTTTAGAGCTTTGGTAGGTTTTGACCTTCGTCCTAAGGGGCTTGGGATGGAGACGAGGTATGTTGAGGTGGCGGTTCTGGAGTGTATGCAGGGGGTTTGCCGCCAATGAGGTGACTGCCCACCAGCTCGCGAGAGCTTTTCTGTGATTGATGCTGTCAGTCACCATATTTGCTAATTCTGGGACGCTGGCAATGCTTTGCCTTCTTGACTCTTTGGAGAATCTGGATGAGGTTGGGGCGGTCTCTTGGGGTGAGGTCGGATTGGTTGAGCTGTATTTCTCTTTGGACTTGTACAGCCGTAACAAGGCTGCTTCTATGGATTGTTTTTCTTTTGCTTTGGAGGTATTCCCACATTCTTTTCTCTCTTTTACTTTTCTGTCTTGAGATTTTTAAGAGAGAAATGACCTTTTGTTATGAACATGCAGGTCTGGTTCTGTGAGGTGATCAGGTTCTTTCCGTGGAACCAACAGAGTGATCCGGAGATCTTCCCGGCCATGATTCGTTGGAGGGGAGAGGCTAGAGATAAGTTTACCGGGAAGACCTGGATCACTTTTGATTATAAGATGGTGAGGCCGGTCATCAATAGGGATGGTCATGATGGGGTGGATTTTTATCCTTGGGGGAGGTATCGGGAGGTTTTGCTAGGGGATGCCTTGGAGGCGACTAGGCAGAGGAGGTGGCTGACAGGGCTGACCTGTGACATCATTTACTTGGGTGATCGCTTCTCCAGGCAGCATGGCTTTGTCCCTCCTTTGGATGCCATTACTCCTCACGACCCTCCACCGCTTATGCTGCAGCCCCGGAACTGGTCAACGGATGAGATAGAGAGGTATCAGGCTGGCATGGCGGCCGAGGAGTATTTTGACTTAGCTACCCCGTACGCCACCTTTGTGGAGCAGCGGTTGAGGACGCTGCAAAAGCTAGTGAAGATGGTCGTACTCAGGGGTACGGGGAAGTAGAGCTGACTGATCCGCCTATGCCACCTGGTCATCTCTCCTACGTGGTAAGCTGGGTACCGAGGAGGTTCATGGTGCCTATTCCCGACACGAGGGAGCCCCAGTATACTCTGCCACCTGACAGCACTATAAGTATATCTAGGGTCTCTTCCCTTTTTGGATTTCTTTGCTTTCTGCAATTTTGAACTTTTCTCGAGATTTTCTGAGTTTTTCTTCTCTTTTCTCGCAGGTCCCTGCTCGAACTTATGATGGTTTGGTATGGCAGAATAGGGGTTGGAAGGAGGTATGTCGGTCCCTTCTGAGGAAGCTGGCTTGTGCTTCCAGGGCTGGGACGAACGTGTAGGATCCCGTGCGCAAGAGAAGGCACGTTGGGAGCACAACCTCTACCTTATCGGCCTCAGGATACCAGACCTCATCCACCAGTGCCATGCCTCGGGGACAGGGACCCAACACGGGCATTCTGGAGCAGCTGGCGGAGTATGAGCACGTGAATGTCAATCTATCTGACGTGAGTGATGACGAGGACTTGATGAGGGATCCTAGCTTCTACGAGCTAAGAAGTGACGACGAGGAGTCGGAAGCTTAGGGTTCCTTAGGTTGACCTAGGAAGAGAGAGAAAACAAACAATGAACAATTTATGCACAATTTGTTTATTTTTTGTTTTATTTGGGCGCCAAGGAGGCGAAGACAATGTATTAATCTTTTATTTGCTTTTCTTATTTATGCTTTATGTTTTTGCATATTACTTGAACCTCAGGGTAGCTTTTTTGCTTGGAAATGGGGCTGAAACTGGGCCAAAATGGTTTGTGATGATATATGATTGCATGAATGGTGTTTGGACATGTTTTTATGCATGTTTCTTTGAGAAAGTGTGGTGAGAACTCCACTTGGGCAGCATCTTTGGCTGCTGCAGAATTTTTTTCTGCAGAAGCAAATGAGGCCGTCCGGCCAGGTCCTGGGGCAAAAGAAGCTGTGCGGCTGTAACCCTTGTCTGAACTGATTTTTTCCATATAAAATCAAGGAATGGACTTTTCATTTCATTTTCACCCTAGACTTGTCCCAACTGATCCCAGAGCACATTTTTGACCAAAAATCTTTAACTTTGATCACTTGCCATGGAGAAACCCGTCAGATTGCAAAAGGGGAAAAGAGATCGTTTTCTGTCCAATCTTCAATCTTGGATGAGACACAACTTTCAATCTAACAAGGGGCTGTTCGATACCACCTTCAAGATCAAATCTTTATGGCATTTGAAGGATCTCCCGCCCTATTGGGACCTTTTGAGAGCAGCAGCAAGGTTTTGGGACGTCAAGAGACATGTTTATTGCTTTTCTTACAATTAACTCATCCCAACCTTTGAAGACTTCCGGGCTTTGATTGGGGGTCCAGAAATTGAGGCTGTTTCGATTCCTCTGACCGGAGACATGTCGGTGGCGGTAAAGTTGGCATCTTTTCTGCAAATCTCTCTGGAAGAGACCGAGGGGATGATGGTAGCCATCTGATAGGATTGACCTTTCTGATATCCCGGGCAAGTTTGGGTCTTCGGATACGGCTGCGACCACTGTGACTATGGATGCCTTTATCCTCTGCATGTTCTCATCACTGTTCACTGCCGAGACCGTAGGGGTCTGTCATGGTGGCCTTTTGGACATGGTTAGAGACTGCAGGGCTAGGAAGGATATTTTTCCGCTGGTTTTGGGCGAGACTCTGCATGGCATTGACAGGATAGCTAGGGGAGACCATTTTATGAGGTCTGGGAGCCCAGCGGTACTGACTCTATGGTTAGAGGAGAGACTTGGGGCTTTGCCGGGGGCGTCGCCTACTCAGTGCCCCTGGGTGATTTCTCAAAGGGGTGCACCTAGGCAACAGGACCAGGGTAGCTGGGAGCTGATGATGGCTAGGTTGTCCACCTTGGACATTCACTGGTGGGTGCCTCATTGGAGGTTGCAGACCCGGAGGACATTTCAGGAGTCCTACATAGTGAGGGTTCCGGGGCTGTCTTGGTCATCTTTCTACATCCCCTGCTTAGTCTCCAAGCAGTTTGGGATCTTACAGGAGCCTTTGGAAGATTGGAAGGACATCAACACCATGGAGGTAGTGCTTTTGGACATGAGGGATCTGGTCCACTTCTCATTTTTCTCAAGGACTTGGACATATGCTGCTTTCCCACCCAGGGCCATTCTCAAGAGCAGGAAGAGTACCATCTTGACCACAGCCTACTTGGACTGGTATGAGAGGGAGATGGGAGAGACTCAGGTCATTTTGGGAGAGAGACGTCAGGCTTTATTGGGGCCTGACTGTGACTCGAGCAGGACTCTGAGGGAGACTGAGGCCAAAGCTAGCTCTTATAACCAGTCGGGTGACCTTATCAGGGATATGGAGGCTCGATATGAGAGGCTATCGGAAGTTTCTCCCCTTACTGAGGCTCAGAGGGAGGAGGTACGACCTCGTGCCCAAATTGAGAAGGCACTTATTGACACGGGTTTGATGGAGGCACCAGTGAGGATACAGGAAATTGGGATGAGGGATACCGACATCATCGAGAAGAAGAGGAAGAACACTCGACGAGGTCGAGGTAAAGAGAAGAAGAACAAAGAAGACTCAGTGAATGACGACTGAGAGATCTATTCCTAGGATTTCCTTATTGCCATTTACAAACACAATAGTTTATTAGGTCTTTTTTGGGTATTTTAGATCTTTGTAGCAGGTTAGCAGAGTCAAGAATAGACCATGCTTGAACTCATCAAGAAGTTTTTAACTTGTAATTAACAAGAATATTATCTTAGAAATTTATAAGACACATATTTCATGGAAACTTAAATGTCTTATTTATTGTTTAGACCGAACCATTTCTGGCTGCCTACGTTTGCCATTTGCAAACACAATAGTTTATTAGGTCTTTTTTTTTTACGTGCAACCCTGTCTTTTGCCTAGACCGCCCTTTTTGGGGTTATCAGCCTAGCTGGGCATTACTCTTTTTACACTAAAATTTTTTATTTTCTTTTTTTTTTTATGTGCAGCCCTGTCTTTTGCCTAGACCTCCCTTTTTGAGGTTTTCAGCCTAGCTGGGCATTACTCTTTTTGCACTAAGTATATTTTTTTTCTTTTCTTTTCCTTTTTTCTTTTTTTTATTTTATATATATATATATATATATATATATATATATATGACATAAAACCTGTGGAGCTTATCACCGTTGACTGGGTGAACAAATGGATTGCCGTCCAGGTCTGCGAGCTTCATTGCTCCTCCCGATAGTATCTTCTGCACAACATACAGGGCGATCCAAATGGGTTCCCACTTTCCCAGGGGGTTGTCTCTAGTGGGGGGGCTTCACTTTCAGTACTAAGTCACCCTCTTTGATGTCCCTGGCTTTGACCTTTTTTCGAATGCCCTGGCCATTCGCCTCTGGTAGGCTCGGGTGTGCTCCATGGCTTTTAGCCTTCTTTCATCAAGCAGGGCCAATTCATCGTACCGGCTGCGCAGCCACTCTACTTCATTGACGTTGTTTTCCAGGAGGACCCTCAGTGACGGGATTTCCAACTCTACTGGCAACACTGCTTCCATCTCGTAAGTTAGGGCAAAGGGAGTTTCTCCCGTGGCTGTTCTGACAGAAGTTCGGTATCCCCAGAGTACCAGATGCAGCTTTTCAGGCCAGTCACGACCTCGGGTGGCCATTTTCCGGATAATCCGCTCGAGCATTTTATTGGCAGCTTCTACTGCTCCATTGGTCTGAGGTCTGTACGGGGATGATTTGTGGCGAGTGATTGTAAATTCTGACAGTAATCTATTGCAGTCCCCTTCAAAGTGCGACCCGTTGTCTGAAATGACCTCATTGGGCACCCCATATCTACACATGATGTTTTCTTTGACAAACTGGGCGACCTTTCTGGAAGTGAGGACCTTGTAAAACTTGGCTTCTACCCACTTTGTGAAGTAGTCGACTGCCACTAGCACAAATTCATGCCCATTGCTTCCTGCCGGAGCTATCTTCCCTATCACGTCAATACCCCAAGTTGCAAACGGCGAAGGTATCGTCATGCAGTACAGGTCATGAGGCGGAAGATGATTGAGGTTGGCAAGCCGTTGGCATTTGTCGCACGCTCGGACATACTGGACACAGTCTGTTTCCATGGAAATCCAGTAGTAGCCCATTTTGAGGATAACTTGCATCAACGCTCTGGCGTTCATATGAGGACCGTAAGGACCATTGTGGACTTCGGTCATTAACTCTCTTGTCCTTTCTTGGGTGACACACAAGAGGAGTGGTCCTTGGTAACGTTTCTTGTACAGATCATCTCCTAGGATGACATAGTGAGAGACCAACCATTTCAGGGCTTGTAAGCTCTTGGCCTTGATGCCTTCCCTTGGTCTACCTTCTTCATCTCTGAAAGCTGATTCCCCATCTTTGAGGATCTGATAAATCTGACTGTACCAGGGTTCTTTGACAGGCTCGGGTCCCAAGTCTATTTCACAACAGAAAGTCGGGGCTTCTCTTCTACCCACTCTGAATGGTTTTATGGCTTTTCCCTCAGGGATCTCTACCAATGAGGCTAGAGTAGCTAAGGCATCTGCAAATCTGTTCTTGTCCCTTGGCAGGTAATGGAAGGTCACTTCTCTGAACTGCTCAGTCAACTCTTCCATGTAGGCATGATACCTCTGAAGGTTAGGATCCACAGTCTTCCACTTGTTGGAGACCTGGTTGATAATCAGGGCTGAGTCTCCATAGACCTCGAGCTCCTTGACATTCCTTTCTAAGGCAGCCTCTAGACCAGCAATGCAAGCTTCATACTCTGCGGCATTGTTCGTGGCAGGGAAGTTCAACTTGATGGCTATCGGTGTGTGCTCATCTTTCGGATCGACCAGTAGCATTCCTATGCCATTTCCTCTTTTGTTAACAGCTTCGTCAAAGAAAAGCTGCCATCGGTTCTCAGGCTCAATTATAAAGATTCCTTCATCTGGGAATTGGGGTTCAGGCCCTCGGTCCTCATTGCTAGGGATGTTTGCCAGATGGTCCGACAACGCTTGGCACTTAATTGCCTTTCTCATCACATAGTTGATGTCATACTCAGCTAAGAAGAACGACCACTTGGCTAGACGCATCGAAAGGGAAGGCTTGTCGAAGATGTATTTGATGGGGTCCATTTTCGAGACCAAGTTCACAGAGTGGGCTTGCATGTAATGCTTCAGCTTACCGACTACCCAGACTAGTCTTGCACAAGTCTTTTCGCACGCTGAGTAATTGAGCTCACTTCCTTGCAGCTTTCGGCTGAAAAAGTAAATGGCGTTTTCTACCGGAGAGTCCTTCTTCTCCTGAGCATGCATAGCCCCAACTGCCGTATCAGTGACAGTGAGATAGAGCAGAAGAGGTTTGTATCCATGTGGGGGGCATAGCATCGGGGGATGTACTAGGTACGCCTTGATTTGGTCAAAGGCATCCTGGCATTCCTTAGTCCATTCTGTGTCTGCATTCTTCTTCATGAGTTTGAAGATGGGCTCGCACATGGTAGTCAGCTGATTGACAAAACGGATGATGTACTGTAATTTACCCATAAAGCTTTTGACCTCTATATGGGTTCGAGGTGGCCTCATGTCCATAATGACCTTGATCTTTTGGGGATCGACTTCAATACCTCGTTCTGTGACCATATACCCCAGCACTTTCCCCCTTGTCACTCCAAAGGTGCATTTGGCAGGGTTCAGTCTCATGGAATGCTGTCTCAACCTCTCAAAGAACTTTTGCAGGTCGAAAAAGTGTTGTCCATCCTCGCCTTTGGAATGGGTTATCATGCCATTGACATGGACCTCAATTTCCTTGTGGATCATGTCGTGAAGATTGCAGTCGCTACCCTTTGATACGTAGCCCCGGCATTCTTAAGTCCAAAAGGCATCACAGTATAGTAGTACGTTCCCCACGGTGTGGTAAAGGCTGTCTTTTCTTGGTCCTCCTCGGCCATCTTGATCTGGTTGTAGCCAGCAAAGCCATCAACGAAGGATTTGACTTCGTAGTTAGCAGTGGCCTCCACCAGAATGTCTATGTTCGGCAAGGGATAGTCGTCTTTGGGGCTGGCCTTGTTCAGATCCCGAAAATCTACACAACAGCGCACCTTCCCATTGGACTTAGTCACAGTCACGATGTTGGATAACCATGTCGGATATTCGATGACCCTAATGAATCCTACCCGCAGTAGCTTCTCAATCTCTTCTTTGACCTGTAGAGACCATTCTGGCTTGATCTTTCTCAGTTTCTGCTTTACTAGCTTGGCATCTGGTGCTAGAGGGATTCTGTGCTCCACAATCAAACTATCTAACCCCGGTATATCCTTATATGACCATGCAAATACATCCATGTATTCTCTGAGCAGATTGACCAGTCTGTCCCATTCAACCCCCTGGAAGAAGTTCCCAATCTGTGTCTCTTTAGGTTCCTCGACAGTACCCAAGTTAACACTTGTCAAAACCTCCTCGGCAGCTTGGGCCCGATTTTCCTCTTGGTCTGTAACCTGCTTAAAGATTTCTATAATGTATTGTTTGTTTAGTGTGTTTGCATCTTGTTCAAATGATTCATTATTAACTGTTGTTAAGTTATTAGTTAATTTATCATTTGTTAAGTTGGCAATAAGGGGATACTCAGAAATATCTATCATTTCATTCAAAAAGAAAGGAAAGATGACATTGGCTACATATTCATAATCTTCAGGTGTGAGGCCTTCAGATGACTCGGGGGACAGAATTCAAAGACTCCTGACTCACATGACTCTTAACCCTAACGACTCTGGACCCTACCCTACTTATTGACTCGAAGTGTTTGACACGGGTTAGACTGGGGTTTACTCTTTCCTGCCGTTACCCTGGGGAGTAGCAGTCTTGTCAGCGTTCCCATCCTGCTGTGCATCCTGCGAACCCTTCACTGCCTTTGTTGACATCATTCCTATGGGGGATGTTCGGCTGATCTGGTGCAATCTCCTCTCCTAATCTGATCACATCCATTTGCACCTCTGGGGTAATGAGACCAGTTACACTTTCGGCATCCGAGAGACAGCTTTCTCCATCATCAAAGTCTTCTGGCTCGTTCACTCTTCTTTCCACATTCTTCCAAATGGGGGTTGGGACTGATCTTCTTGAACAGTAAGAGCCATCACGAACACATTATGTTCACCGTGAGTGATGAAGGGTTCTGGAGAGACTTCCATCATCATAGCTTGGCTTACTTCTGCTTCACAATCTTCATAAGTGAGTCTTCCTTCTGTAATCTTGACTATAGTCACTGGTTCAAAATCACAAAAGAGAGGTCTGGCCTTGACAACATTAACGAAGTCGGTTCCTATTATAGGTCCAAATTGCCCTTCCATGGCGGAGGCGTTAATCAGATCTTTCCATTCTCCTTGCAAATCAGCATAAGGAACATTGAATTCCAGGATGTCTATGATCTTTGGATTCCCGAAACCAGCTGCATTTGTCTCTCCAAACTCAATCATATTGACTCGATTGTTGGCAGGAAGAGGATTCTTGACTACATTGGGACCCCAAGGCGGTTCAAGCTTGCCTTCTTCAATCAGGCGAGAGATCAAGAATTTCAGGTAAGTATAATCATTGTTGTTATGCCCATGATATTTATGAAAGCGGCAGTGCTTGGTTTCATCCATTCTAACACTAGGGTTCTTCGGTTTCCAGTTTTCCAAAGGTCTAATGAGTCCTTCGGCCACCAAACCATCGAATACTTTTTCTAGTGGCATTCCAAAATCTTCGGCTGTATAGAAACGAGGCCTTAGCTTCACAGCGGCTTGAGCTGAACCTTGTCCAACTTTCTTATTCTGGATATAATTGACCGCCTCGACCGTTTCTTTTCCCTTTACAGTTACGTCTGTGGCATTTGAAACTGGTGCTTTGTACCGGTAAGAGTTGCCTGTCCCTATGACCGGATCCATGTTGAAGGCATTTTCAAACTTAGTGCCGACATTTACCATCGCCCGAAGGTCAGGATAATAATTGCCAATCTGGACCCTTAACTGAGGCTTCAAGCAGGACTGGAAGATCTCCATCTGTTCCTCTTCATTCAACGGGGTCATCATTTCACTAAGTTTCTAATTCCACTTCTTGTAGAATTCGCCTACTGGTTCGTCTGGATGCTGCAGAGTGCCTTGTAGGTCATTCCTGCTGGTTTCCCAATTCAAATTAGCCTTGTACTTTTCCAGGAACGTCTCCTTGATCTGGTCCCATGTGGCTCGGGCCTCTGGCTTCACATGCAAGAACCACCTAAGAGTTGAACCCTTCAATGATAGTTGAAAGTGATCGGCCATTTGCTGATACGTACAATCCTTGGCCCTCATGGCAAGAAGGTAGCTTTCAATGTGAGTCTGAGGACAATCTGTGCCGTTGAACTTTTCGATCTCGGGCATCCGAAATTTTGGAGGAAGAGGGACAATTTTGCTGGGATCAGTGATCTGGTATGTTGCTTTCTTTGTGCTCAGTTCCCCGAATTTCTCTTGCATGGACTTAACTTGTTCCATCAACCAGGTCACGATGGGGTCAGGCGACGGTTTTGGATTGTTCGATTCTGAAGTGGGTTTATCAGACTTGGGTAGCAGGATAGTGGGTGGCACATTGGTAGCTGGTACCATGGCTTGGGAATCTTTCGAAGGGAAGTAAGTGTACACTTGACCTGGTCCTGTGTTTCCGTGAGGCTAGCCGGAGGCATAGGAATTAGGTTCATAGTTACCAGAGAAAGGAAAGGAATAAGGAACCTCGTGGGGTCCTGTTGGCAAGGTTGGGGGTGGAAGATCTGCTATGGCAGGGCATAAGTTGAAGAGATCATTGGATTGATTCTGAGGCCTAGAGATTGTCTGAGATGGCCCATACTGAGGAGGGGGAGTGAATCCCATGGGATAATGCAGACCGAGTGGATCAGGATAAGCCGTGGCATTTGCTCTCTGTTGGTAGGGAACAAAGCTGGGTCTTATCTGAGGAGGCAAGGGAATTGGAACCCAGATGGCCTAGGATGCTGGAAAGGACTGAAAAGGGGTAGTCCTTGGTAAGGGATCATATGTGGATGGAGGAGGGCATTGGTTATAGGCTGGGGGAGCTGAGATTGCTGCTTCTGGAGTCTCATCTTCTACCATAACCAGGGAACTGTTGGACTCAACCACTATCTGAACCCCATGACGACGGAGCGCATCAATAAGCATGGCTTGCTGTTCCTCATGGACCTTACGATTGTTTTCCAAGGCTAAGGCTAGCTCTTCTTCCCTAGTCATCGGGTTACCCAAACCACTGTTGTTTTCTGTCAAATCTGCCATTCTGACTCTCTGGGCTGACAAAATTGAGGATTCTGGCGAGCTATCTGAGAATTCTGCGCTGACAAGCCGCTGACCCGGTATTCTCACCCACTTCTTTCTCGCTAAGGGAAAGGGATAGGCAAGGTTTAGACTCTGGGGTAGGTGTTTAGGCTGAAGGCTCAAGCAATATGTAGATTAAGAATCTTCCAGTTTACTTAAAACGGTGTCTTTTATTAATTTCTATTTGGTTGGAAAAGGGGTTTCCCTTCTTTTTCGCAACTACTCTAGATCCTGGATCAATGGGTTCCGTCACTACGTCTATAAGCCCCTCGTTTTCCACCTGTATTTTGACTTCCCAAGGTGGACAGCCCCGGGCGAGGGTCCTATAGGGCACGCGGATCCCACCGACCTAGAGAGAAGAACGCTCCTAATTGGTCTAGTGGGTCATGGGAACTTTTAACGCACGAGCAATACGGATTATAGTCAAGGCAATGTCGAGAAAGTCTCGTCTTTCAGCCTTAACGGAATTTCGGCAGATTTTCGCTTGCGCGATTGACGTCTTGAATTTTTGGCATTGTCTAAGAAGATAATAGGCATGGGTCGAATGGTAAAAGTCGGATGACACAGTGTCACATTGAACTTTGTTGCATACGTTGCGCGAGTCAAAGTCTAAGTCAATGCCGGGTCAAGATCTTGCCAATTTTTCCCCTTCTGAATTTCGGTAGACCTCCGCTTGCGCGGAAGATCTTTTGATTTTTGGCACGGACTCGGGCTTGACTCTTACGTATCCCGTGCGGGTCAAAGTCAAAGTCAATGTCGGGGTCAAGATTCTGCCAATTTTTCTTGGCGAAATTTCGGCAGAGTTTCGCTTGCGCGAAGGATCTCGACTCTCGACATGGGCTAAGGTTTGACCTTTACGAGGATATGCAATTAGGCTGTATGACACGGTCTAGACCAAAAACCAATCAAAAGTCACGATTTTAAAATGTGTGACACGGACTGTGCATTGGTCGACACTGGCTGCCATGGGGAGTTTGGGATGATTCCGTGCGCGCCCGGGAGCATCGTAATGCTGTCCGTGGCTAACGAACAACCACCCCGGGTTAAAGGGACGTGCGTGCAAAGTGTACAGGATATATAAGGTGCGCGTAGTGTGCGGCCTCCTAAAAATATTCCTTTTTGAGTTAAAACAGAAATTTTCAGAAATGTGTTTTAAAGGAATGATTTTCGGGACGGGGGAAATGCAACAGTTAAGCACGTAAATTTTCTGGAGCCCGATCAGTCTTGAAACTGAATAGCCCCAAGCTGCCAGATTAGCCTCAGATTTTGTCCCGGTGGAATTGCCAATGAAGCCGCCCGGCTAGGATCCAGGGAGGATCAAGCCGTACGGCTGCATGAATCAATTTTTATTAAAAATAAAAGCTTTTTGATTTTGTCCCCAGCGGAGTCGCCAAACTGTGAATGTGGTGCCCAAGATCGCGGCTCTTTTTTTGTTTTTATGTTGGAACCGCTTTCTCGTGTAAGGGGTCACCGCCTCACATCGGTTTGAAGACATCCGATTTAAATTAAAAAACTGAGTCGCCACGCCATTTTGATTTTCTCAAAACTTTGAAAAAAAGGATTTGGGTCCGGAAGTTAAGTTATCCCTTGGGAAGAATGTTTGGCGTTCACCCAAGGAGCCTTGCCGAAGCAAGTCTTCCAAGATCCGACTTTCGTGCTTGCCTTTTGTGCTTTCGTGTGTGGGATGTGTTTTGATAAAAAGGGGGGGGGGAATGTGCCAAGTGGTCTTCCGAGCGTATAAACCATGAGTTGGTTATCGCTCGGGATTCCTTGGATTTTGATGTGTTCGAGTCTTCGAGCCCGTGCTCATCTTGGACTTACGATCATCATTATGAGACCTTGGGTCACATGTGATCGATATAGGGACGCCTCTTTTATAGCCCAAGAATGAGACTCTTTAGAAAGGAAGGACCTTTGCCCATCAATCCTACATCTTGAGACTATTTAAGCTTGATGGGACATTTGTGCTCGTCTCAAGTGATGATCGGAGATGTAAGGGCTCAAGTTCATCCTTTTCTAAAGGAATATCTGGCTATGGCATCTTTATGTAGAGGAAATGATGTAAAGATAGGACCTTTACACCATTACGCCCCAAGAGATGCTTCAAGTACCAAAGGGACAAAGGGGAGGGGTATAAAGATTGGATCTTTATGCTCATCATATGCCTTTTTGTGCCTTATGAAGGTCACTAGGCAAACCTTGGAGAGTGATCCAACCATGAGGGACATGGGGAAATGCATTTGAAAAGTAAAGATGACATTTTTAATATAAAGATGACATTTTTATGGAAGTAAGTGTAAGAAACACTATGAAAACTAGATAATAAACATAAAGGGAAGACCTTTGAGGCTTTCCTATGTCCTTTAAGAACCATTTAGGTGGACAATCCTTGGAAGCAAGGTCAAGGGAGTGGGAAATGACATAAGGATCATAAAGATGACATTTTTAATGTAAATATGACATTTTGTTTAGTAAAGATGACATTTTCACATCATCATGGGAGAGATCCACCCTAGAACAAGCCATTTATGGTCTTATTGTTCATCCTTGGGATGGATCCTCCATGAATCCTATGTGATAGGGGAATGGGGGATATTATGATCTGCATAACAAAGACTTGATCTTTATGGCAAGAAATCACATATAAAGAATGTAAATGGCAATATAAATAGCAAGGAGCAATATAACAAGAATAACAAGTATTTTTTAAAGAGAAGAGGAGGAGAGGTTATCAATGGTGGTGTTCCTCTATCTCCCTTGAATGTTTCCTAAGGAAGGAGCAACTTTGAAGGGATTTTGGAGAGGAGGGAGGTATTTTGGGATGTTTCTGATTTCTGGAAATTCATGGTTTGAATTTGGCAGAGTAACAGTACCAAAATTGTATATCAAAATGGGTAGAGAAGGCCTCTATTTATATGCAGTTTTGTGTTTCCTAATGAAGCCGTGCGGCTATAACCCTTGGCTAATGAAATCGTGCGGTCTTATCCATTAGTGACTCAGCCTATTTCTAGAACCATGCAAGGTGGCACTCTAGAAGCTCTTTCCAACGAGGGACTACTTGGAATTTTAATTCCTAACAAGTCCTTCACCCCTTGGAAGGTTTGGGAAAGTTCCCAAATTGCCCCTGAACTTTAGGAAAGTCCGGAAAATTGCCGAAAAACTTAACCAGAAGGCATGAGCCAGATTTGGGTACTTATAACCGGCGGAAATTTCCGTCGCTGAAATAAAAATTTAATTAAATTACATTAATTCAGCGACGGAAATTTCCGTCGCTAATTTCAAAAAATCACCGACGGAATTTAATTCCGTCGGTAAAATAAAAATTATACCGACGGAATTTTGTCCGTCGGACCACTGCAGCGGGATCTTAGCGGCGGACCACCGACGGAATTTTTCCGTCGGTGATGACATTTAGCGATGAAATTTTGACTATAGCGGCGGAAATTTCCGCCGCTAAAACATGTTTTTCTAGTAGTGACATATGACTGGAGATAGATCATTACTTGAAGATGTCATTGAAGCAAGCGGTCCATCTGTAATCTTTGGTGACAACAACAAAGGCAAAACTATTGGGTATGGTATCATAAGGAGAGGAAACCTAACTATTGAGAAGGTTTCTTTAATTGAAGAACTCAAGCACAACCTCCTTTCAATTTCTCAATTCTGCGATAAAGGAATACATTGCAACTTCACTTCCTCAAACAGCTTTATCAAAGACAGCTTTTCCGGAGTCACCTTACTCACAGGGATTCGTAAGAGTAATATTTACAATATCGACTTAAATTCTGCATGTAGTATTACTAATCTCTGTTTTGTAGCTAAAAATGTGAGCAGATATAGTTGGTTATGGCACAAGAGGTTAAGCCACTTGAACTTTAAGTATCTAGCAAATATTGGAAGGGAAAACTGTTAGTGTTATGCCCTAGGCCTATAGTTGATAGACTAATGTGTTGACATTATTTATAATTGTATGAGAAGTTTATTATTTGATTATTATATGTTTTGCATATTTGTTTATAATAATCTCCGTCCCTAATTATTAAGAGAATGATTAGTATAAATGTTAATGGATAATCATATGATGATTATATGCATAGAGATGCACATTAAATTTATGGGTACTTGTTAAAGAACAAGTGACTGGACTTGACCCGTATGAGATTTATGTCATGGTCAACTGTCATAATTAAATCTCATAAGGTTACTTCATTTAGTCCCTAGACCTGAGATTATCATGACCTTACATATGATGAAAGTCATGTTTGATTTTAGTCAAACGATATCTTAACACGATATCTATAAAGGCTATCTTTGGCATGATCGGATTCATGATGGAAAGGATGATAAGTAAAGATGGAATTTGTCCCTCGAAAGAGAGATGTTTTGCTTGGGCCCCTCGATGAGTGATAATGATGAAAGTGTATGGCCATATCCCAATATGATTGGAATTATCATTATACTCAAAATCGAGAATGCATTGAACAAAGACAAGTTGACGAGGACCATGAATTTGTTCAATATAACATCGTGAGACAAAGGGAGAAATGGAAGTGTACCATTGAAAACGTGAACTCTTACGTTATATTATTTGGGTAGACATAATGGCTTGCTAGAGTCCGCTTATGTCTTATGAGAGTCGATATGATCGAGCTCATTGCCAACATAATATAATCCTATTGGGTCACACACAACTAGAATGAATTGAATAAACCAGAGGAAGAATGATTGAGAGAGACCTGATGTGACTTAATGTATCGCGCGAAAGAAATAGTCCATGGGACTCGTCTGGTCGTGTGACACTCTAAGACCATTTAGGTATTTTCGAACTGGTTTCCTAATTTGATTAGGAAACAAATATTGATGCTAAAGTAGTATAAATATAACAGTCCGTTAGCCCTAAAAAGCTAGCCGAATTTCTGAAAAGATAATCAAAACATATACTCTCAATATTCTTCATAGGTTTAAGAGATCTAGCAATCTTCAAGAAGCTTTTCTTGGTTCATTCAAAGGTGAGGATACCGAAAGAGGGTCTTCGCTCGTTGATCGATCAAGGCCTAGAGTTCAAGCAATCTGAAGAACGAAGTTTATGATTCGAAATCACATAATAAAATCGTTCGATAGCTCAAGAACGGAAAGCGTTCAAGGTTGGTTATTTCTATCTCATAGGTTTCAATTTAATTGTATAGAACGGATCCTAGGCTCTTGGGTTTTGTGTTACTTAGATGCTTAATTCCGCTGCGCATGGACCCATAAAACCCAACAGTGGTATCAGAGCCCCGTTCGTATCATTAAGTTTGAATTAACATGCTAGAAAAGTAATATAAGTCGTTTATATGTTCTTTTGCATGTTATGTATGCGATAGATTGATTGTTTTTTAAACAATATGCTTAAATCATGTTCTATTGATATTGAATTAAATCTGTTAAAAGTCGTTTGCATGATTTAATTGCTCTGTGATTTAGAATTGATTGAATTCTGCAAATCTGCAAAACTCGTAATCGGGTGTCACGCGACACTACTTGCCAGTGTCACGCGACAGAGTTGGGCTGATGGCTTCTCTAGGTCGTGCGACACATTAGGACTCTGAGAGTCTCTGTCACGCGAAAAAACAAGCCCAATCTGGGCAGAATCAGTTTGTTGAACAATCCTGCTAATCTGTGAATGTGTTTACGATCTGATATGTTTATGTGTTAATCTGGATGCTATGAATTTCCGGAAATTAAGTTTATAGGGCTATGCTAGATTAATTCATTGTTTATGCATGCGTAGTTAATTAAAATATGATTTTATTAATTGTTGCGATGCATAAATTATGTGTTCTTATGTATTAAGAATTTTAGATGTTTAGTTGAAACATTGTATTATGATTTCCTGAATGTTTAGATTGAAACATTAAGATTTTGGTTTATGATTGTTTATAGAAACAAGTCATATTACGCAAAGTCTAAAAGGAAATTGATTTTTTATAAAAGGTATTGATTATGTTGCAAAATCAGAGCTGATTTCTGATTGTGCTTGTCTAGGAAAGTTCTGTCGAAGGAGAGATTTGGTACTTAAGTAGTCCTCGTGGCTCACCTATCTTCCTGGGAACTAACCTGGTGCACAGTTATGACTATCTTTGCTGATATGCTTATAATCTACTTTAAAGAACCTTCATTTAACTTTTAAGTTCTTTATGACGATTCATGATTAAAACATTTGAGACCATTCAGATAGTTTTGGGTGGGCTTGCCATAGCAAGGTACTTTGATTCTATTCGAATGCGAGCAAGATGAGGAAATGGTGGTTCCTATACGTTTAAAGTGAATGAACTTAATTGGGTTATCAAAATGGTTTTGGACCCAAGGCATAAGATGAGATTAAAATATGCCTAGACATATGATGTCTTGAATAAATCTCATAAAAGATCTAAGAGTCATATATGTGATATGATTGATGTTTCTACCTAATTAATTTAGTTTTGAGCGGTTTGCCATAGCAAACTTGAAATTAAATTAAAGTTGGATCTTAGCCCATTAAATGTATATTATGCTCATTTGCATTGGAAGTTGTATAATTTAGTGGGAGCATTTTATGTAAATGCATTATATTTCTCATATGATATGTTTACTTATATGTGTTCATATTTTATGTATATCTTTTTTTAGAATAAATGGCATCAAACAATAATCATCTGTCACTGCGATCTCTCCTTAAGAAGGAGAAGTTGGAAGAGAATGGTACAAACTATATGGATTGAATCCATAGTGTGAGAATTGTTCTCAGGCAAGAGGAAAAACTGTACGTTCTCGAGGAACCTATTCCACCTGAACCTGCTGCCAATGCTACTAGGGCATTGAAGGATCAATATCTGAAGCACAAGCGTGATTCTACAGATGTTTGATGCATCATGCTCTCCGCCATGTGCAAGAGCCTTCAGAAGGATCTTGAGCACTTGGGGACGGTACAACACAGTTAAGGTCCTGACCTCATGAAAGATGAGTCAAGGACAAGCTGTTGGTTCCCATGCTCTTAAGTTGAAGGGCCACATTGAGCATCTTGAAAGGCTCGGTTTTCCAATTAGCCAAGAGTTGGCTACCGACATAATATTGAATTCATTGCCCAAAATTTTTAGTAATTTTATAATGCACTATAACATGGGAGGCATGAATAATAACCTTTCCGAGTTAGTTCAAATGTTGAACACTGCGGAAACCAATATTGTCGAGAAGAAAACCGATCAAGTGCTGATGGTTAACAAGGGAAAGGGTTTCAAGGGTAAGGGAAAGGCAAAGGTTGCTAATCCTAAGGCAAATGTTGCCAAACCCAAAGAGGCCGCCAAGCCTAAAGAGGCTAAGCCCAAGTCCCAAGAGGACGCAGTCTGCTTCCATTGCAATGAGATTGGACATTGGAGGAGAAACTGCACAAAATACAAGAAAGCACTAAAGAAGAGCAAAGGAGTTTCTTCGACTTCAGGTATCTTTGTTATAGATATATTCATATCTACTTCTAGTTATTGGATATTGAATACCGGATGTGGAACTCACATTTGTTTAAATGTGCAGGGTCTAAAGAACAGAAGGATGCTTGAAGAGGGTGAAGTGGACCTACGTGTGGGGAATGGAGCAAGAGTTGCTGCATTAGCCGTAGGACCTTAAGAAGTTACTTTACCTAGTGGACTAATACTTGTTTTGAACAATTGTTATTACGTTCCAGCTTTAAGTAGGAATATTATTTCGATTTCATGTTTGGATAATGAAGGTTTTAATTTTCTTATATGTGATTAGAAGTTTTTCATTTACAAGAGTGATATGCATTATTGTACTGCTATTTCATTCAATGACCTTTATATCCTTGATGTTGAAAATCGTGATAATGATGTCTATAACATTAACAAGAGAACTAAACCCAATGATGTAAACCACACTTACTTATGGCATTGTCGTCTTGGCCATATAAATGAGAAACGCATTTCTAAACTCCACAAAGATGGATTTTTAGACTCACATGATTATGAATCATATGAGACATGCGAATCTTGTTTACTTGGAAAGATGACCAAGAACCCATTTACCAAAACTGGTGAAAGGGCGGGCGACTCATTAGGACTCATACATACCGATGTATGTGGGCCTATGAGTAGCGATGCTAGGAGAGGATTTCGGTACTTCATAACATTCACTGATGATTACAGTAGATTTGGATATGTTTATCTAATGAAACATAAAAGTGAATCGTTTGAGATATTTTGAATATTTCAAAATGAGGTACAAAACTAACTTGGCAAAACTATTAAAGTACTTCGATCCGATCGAGGTGGCGAATATTTGAGCCAAGAATTTGACAGTCATCTTAAGAGTTGTGGAATCGTTTCAGAACTCTCTCCACCCGGAACACCACAATGGAATGGTGTGTCTGAAAGGAGGAATAGAACTTTGTTGGACATGGTTCGTTCTATGATGAGTCAAGTTGAGCTTCCTTTATCCTTTTGGGGACATGCACTAGAAACTGCTGCTTTCACTATAAACAGAGTTCTTACCAAATCGGTTTAAAAGACCCCATATGAGATGTGGCATGGAAGAAAACCTAGTTTTTCTTTCATGAAGATTTGGGGTTGCGATGCTGTAAGTACCAAAATCTGGCTCATGCCTTTCGATAAAGTTTCCCGGTAATTCCCCAGACTTTCCTAGAGTTCCGGAGCAATTCCAGAACTGTTCCAAACCTCTTAAGGGCTGAAGAGAATGCTTAGTAATTAAGAAACATGTTTTTCTTAATTACAAAAAGATTCTAGAATTACCACCTTGCATGATTCTAGAAACATGCTGAGTCATTGTGGATAATGCCGCACGGCTGCATTAGGAGAAGACTCCTAGCCGCACGGCCTCATTGGCGATTTCTAGACTGCCTATAAATAGAGCCCTCCTCTTCCCATTTTAGCAAGACAAAAAACACACACAATACACCATACTCAGCTCCAAAACTCTCCCAAAACACTGCTGCAAGATCAAGAGATTGAAGAAAGCCAAAAAGCCACCTTCCTCCTCCTTGAAGCCTCCAAAGTTGGTCCTTCCACCAAGCAAGACCCAAAGAAGAAGAGGTCACCACCATTGGTAACCTCTCACTCCCTTATCTTGCATTATACTTGCTTTATGTGATTTAATTGCTCCTTGCATTCATATATTGTCATTATCTTGCTTGGGACTTGGAATTTATCATAAAAGATCCTATCTTTATCATACCCCCTCTCCCCCTTTGCATCCTTTGCATGAATTAAACATCACTTGCTATTAAAAATGTAATCTTTACATCCAAAGGTGCATCCTTTGCACCTAAAAACCTCCTTTTTACACAAAAATGTCATCTTTATGCATCCTTTGCTCATAAAAATGCAATCTTTACATCCAAAATGCATCATTTGCATATAAAAATCATGTCTTTATAATAAAGGGGCATCCTTTGCACCTAAAACCCATTCACATGCATCCTTTGCATTAAAAATCATCTCTTTGCATGAACTTAGCATCCCTTGCTTTCAAAATGCAATCTTTGTGCATCCTTTGCATATTAAATCCTACTTTTCCTCATAAAAATGCATCATTTGCATAAAGATCATTTCTTTACATCAAAAAGCATCATTTGCAAATTAAATGCATCCTTTGCAACCCAAACATGTCATCTTTTCACTAAAAATGTCATTTTTACATGCATTTCCCCCATGTCCCCATTAGCAACCTTCGGAATGGACCGGTGTAAAGATCCTATCTTTACATCGTTTCTTTCATTAAAGGTGCCACAATCTCTTTAGAAAGGGATAAACCTTGAACCTATATCTCCGATTATCACTTAAGACGAGCATGAAGCATCTATATAAGCTCAATCGTCTTAAGGTGTAGGATTGATGGGCTAAGGTCACTCCTTTCCTAAAGAACCTCATTTTGGACTATAAAAGAGAGTCTTTCTCTCGATCACGCAAGTCCCAAGGTTAAAAAGCGATGATCACAAGTCCAAGATGAGGACGGGATCAAAATCCCGAATACATAAAATCCAAGAAATCCCGAGCGACAACCAATAAATGGTTTGTACGTCCGGAAGACAACTTGGGACATCCCCCCCCCTCTTTTCAAAACACACGCACACAAGAAAGCACGCAAGCAAGCACGATAAACAGAATCTAGGGAGACTTGCTACGGCAAGGCATCTTGGGTGAACGACGATCCGTTCTTTCCAAGGGGTAACTTAACCTCCGAACCCATAAAAACCTTTTTTCAAAGTTTTGAGGAAATCAAAATGGCGTGGCGACTCCGTTTTTCAAATTAAACCGGATGTTTTCAAACTCGCGTGAATCCGATCTAAAAAACACAAAATTTAGAATTTGGGCACACATTCACAGTTTGGCGACTCTGCTGGGGACTTCCCAAAGGAGAAAAGCTTTCATTTTTTAAAATAAACGATACCCGGTATATAGGTGAAAATCACTAACCTTCCTGTATCGCTCCCAAACCCGGGGCTTGGGATAAACGGTGGTTTAACAATCCCACGTACCGGTATCACTTTTCGAAAAAAAAAGTAAAAGAAAGCATTTCCCTTTGAGCGGGTTAGACTCCCATCGCGGATTCCGTTTATCT
This sequence comes from Adenophora triphylla var. japonica, assembly GCA_022495995.1. NCBI lineage: Eukaryota > Viridiplantae > Streptophyta > Magnoliopsida > Asterales > Campanulaceae > Adenophora > Adenophora triphylla. The sequence continues at coordinate 126,742 of JAFEMH010000919.1, forward strand.
TGCTTGCTTTCTTTGCCTTGCATTGCATCATTTGCATCTTGGGAATTGTGCATACTTTAAACAGGAAGCCTTCTCAAGGCTAAAAAGGTGCCTAAAATATTCGAGAAACAACCTGAAATAGCAAAGGAGTGGAACCTGGAAAATTGATCCATACGACCAATCCTCCTTGGATTCTGACCGGGCGGTCTCAGTGGCAATTCCATCAGGAAAAATTGAGGTTAATCTGGCAGCCTTGGCAGCTTGGGGCTATTCAGTTCCAAGACTGACTGGGGCTCCCAGAAAATTTACGTGCCTTTATCTGTTGCATTTTCCCCGTTTCGAAAATCATTCCTTTAAAACACATTTATGAAAATCTCTGTTTTAACTCAAAAAAGGAACATTTTTAGGAGATCGCACACTACGCGCACCTTATATATACTGTACACTTTGCACGCACGTCCCTTTAAACCCGGGGTGGTTTTTTAGCTGCAGTCACGGACAGCCTTACGATGCTCCCGGGCGCGCACGGAATCACCCCAAACTCCCCATGGCAGCCAGTGTCGACCAATGCACAGTCCGTGTCACACATTTCAAAAAACCGTGACTTTTGGTTGGTTTTTGGTCTAGTCCGTGTCATATAGCCCAGTTGCATATCCTCGTAAAGGTCAAGCCTTAGTTCATAACAGAAGTCAAGATCTTTCGCTCAAGCGAAACTCTGTCGAAATTCCGACAAGGAAAAATCGGTAGAATCTTGACTCCGACATTGACTTTGACCTTGACCCGCACGGAATGCGTAAGATTCGAGACCGAATCCTTGCCAAGAAAATCCAAAAGATCTTTCGCTCAAGCGAAGCTCTGCCAAAATTCCGACAAGGAAAAATTGGCAAGATCTTAACCTGGCATTGACTTCGATTTTGACTCACGCACGGCGTATGCAACGAAGTTCAATGTGACACTGTGTCATCCGGTTTTTACCGCCCGACCCATGCCTATTATCTTCTCGGACATTACCGAAAAGTCAAAACGTCAATCGCGTAAGCGAAATTCTGTCGAAATTCTGTTAAGGCTGAAAGACGAGACTTTCCCGGTATTGCCTTGACTATAATTCACATCGCTCGTGCGTTAAAAGTTCCTATGACCCTCTAGACCCGTTAGGAGCGTTCTTCTCTCTCGGTCGGTGGGATCCGCGTGCCCTATAGGACCCTCGCCCGGGGCTGTCCACCCTGGAAGGTCGAAATACAGGTGGAATACGAGGGGCTTATAGACGTAGTGACGGAATCCACTGATCCAGGATCTAGAGTAGTTGCGAAAAAGAAGGGCAGAACCCCTTTTCCAACCAAATAGAAATAAATAAAAGACACTGTTTTAAGTAAACTTGAACAATTATCATAATTGCATGGTCCTATCTCTGGAATCCCTAATCGAGACCTCCTCGGTCCGATCTCCGATTTCCTATCTCGACCTTTCATGGTCAAACCCCTCATCGAGACCTCCTCGGTCCGATCTCCAATTTCCTATCTCGATCTTTCATGGTCAAACCCCTCATCGTGACCTCCTTGGTCCGATCTCCAATTTTCCTATCTCGACCTTTCATGGTCAAACCCTTCATCGTGACCTCCTCGGTCCGATCTCCAATTTTCCTATCTCGACCTTTCATGGTCAAATCCCTAATCGAGACCTCCTCGGTCCGATCTCCGATTTTTCTATCTCGACCTTTCGTGGTCAAATCCCTAATCGAGACCTCCTCGGTCCGATCTCCGATTTCCTATCTCGACCTTTCATGGTCAAATCCCTAATCGAGACCTCCTCGGTCCGATCTCCGATTTCCTATCTCGACCTTTCGCGGTCTAATCCCTCATCGTGACCTCCTCGGTCCGATCTTCCATCTCTCCCTCTTTCGCGGTCAAATTCCCGATCGCGACCTCCTCGGTCCGATCTTCGATTTTTGATCTCGGCCTTTCAAGGTCCAATCTTTTCCGATCCGATCGGTGAATTAAGAGGAAATGTGTTTTAAGCAAAACTTAAGCAAATAAGTGCATGTTACTTGAGCCTTCACCTAAACACTTACCTCCAAGCCTAAACACCTACTCCCGAGTCTAAACTCTCTCCTATCCCTTTCCCCGCAGCGAGAAAGAAGTGGGTGAGAATATCGTGTCAGCGGCTTGTTAGTGCAGAATCCTCGGACGCTTGCCGAATCCTCGGCTTTGTCGACCCAGAGTAAGAATGGCCGATTTGACAGAGAACAAGCGGTGGTTTGGGTGACCAGATGACTAGGGAAGAAGAGCTAGCCTTAGCCTTGGAAAACGAGTAAGGTCCATGATGAGCAATGAAGCCATGCTCATTGATGCGCTCCGTCGTCATGGGGTTCAGATAGTGGTTGAGTCCAATGGTTCCCTGGTTATGGTAGAAGATGAGACTCCAGAAGCAGCCATCTCAACTCCCCCAGTCTATAACCAATGCCCTCCTCTATCCACATATGATCCCTTACCAAGGACTACCCCTTACCAGTCCTTTCCAACATCCCAAGACATCAGGGCTCCAGCGCCCTCGCCTCCTCAGATAAGACCCAGCTTTGAATCCTCCCAAACAGATCCAATATCCCTCGAAGTCCTCCTGTGTTCATTTCCTTCCAAAGAATATGCTCAGTCAACAAAGTTCATCCCCGTGACTTTTCTGACCCATTTCTTTGGACAACTTGTGCTTGCCCCAGCTGCTCCATGGCCTCAAATCCCTCCACTTCCACCAGTATCATGGGCATGTAACTGATCACTGCCTCGGTCTGCGGTAATGGAATCCAGAAGTTAACAGCAAATGGAAAGCTCAAGCGTCCCGACAAATTCAACAAATAAGAGTAGCTAGACTAGGGTCTACCTATCCTTGAGCGAGATCAGGAAATAAAAAAAAGTCTCTCAGTCAACCTTCGTAGGTTCTAGTACTTTTCTCTTTCAATCAAGTCATCCACGAACATTGTAATTAATCTTAAATTTTCTATAAAAAAGTCTTCTTCTTTTCTTGCTAGACTTAAGACATTATTTGCACACCTACATTACATTTAATGAAATGGTTTTATTTTATATGATCATTTGCATTGCTCAACAAATAATCTCTCGAAATAATTAACGTTCTGATTAATCGGTGTGAGAAAGTCAACCAATGCTCTCCCCATACACTTTCCTTACCCCACAAAAGGCCTCCATCAAGCCATACACTTTCCCAATCATGCCCCCACCTTCATCTTGACCAAGTCAACGACGGCGACAACATCAAGGGACAACAAAAGGCCACTCAGCTTCGAAAGATTGACCCCGTGTCGACAACAACCTAGGAGCTTGGCTTAGACCTCAAGGGTATCAAGAAAGTTCAAGCAGGGGCTCGCCTTGGCCCTCAGGTGCTTCAGAAAAAAAAAAATGTAGTGCAAAAAGAGTAATACCCAAACTAGGCCGAAAATCCCAAAAATGGCAACAGGCAAAAAACAGGGTTGCACATATAAAAAAAAAAGAGAAAAAAAATCTTAGTGCAAAAAGAGTAATGCCCGGCTAGACTGAAAATCCCAAAAAAGGACGGTCTAGGCAAAAAACAGGGTTGCACATAAAAAAAAAAGAAGAAAAAAATCTTGGTGCAAAAAGAGTAATGCCCAGCTAGGCTGAAAATCCCAAAAAAGGGCGGTCTAGGCAAAAAACAGGGTTGCACATAAAAATAAAAGAAAAAAAATGAGGCCAAGGACCCAGCACCGCCCATCAAAAGCTTGACGGACAGGCAAAATCAAAGCTCAGAAAATGAAAGTTGTCGATAACAATGGGGCGGTCGAAGCAAAGCTAGAAGCATTTCATAAGCCTATAGGCACGTGGAAATCCTTTCTCTCCCAATGAAAGATGAAAATCAGAAGCAACCGTCCAAAATTACTTGGTCAAGGAATCATCCCGAGGTTCATGCCTCATCATCCAACCTTTTCATCCGAGCCTTTTCACTAAAGGAACCACAAATCCCATTTCCCAAAGCCAAATACAATCCGGCCAAAGTCGAACTACGGCGACCTGAGCTCCTCACAATGAGGGGAACGTAGGCAACCAGAAATGGTCCGGTCAAAAGCATATTCAAATTCCAGAAAAATCCGGTCTCATCAATGACCTCTCCCATATAACACAGTCAAATTCCAGAAAACCCGGTCTCATCAATGACCTCCCTATACACAAGCTTTTCTTTCACACCTAGCCAACCTTGATCCACGACATTGGTTGACTTTCTCCTCATGATTAATCAAAATGTTTGTTCATATCGAGATTAGTGGTTGAATAACCCGAACATTAATAAAGGATTTTAAGCAATCTTGTGATCATTGTAAATAAAACAAGTTTTCAGATGTCTTGACAAGTCTTCTCTTTCTACATCTTAGGAAAAATAGTGCTAAAAACTGATTTTCTGTCAGCAGGGGCTTCCATACACTTTTACCAACCATTTACGCTTATACTCTCTCAAAAGAGTCAAACCCAAAGTGAGTTTTTGTGCCTACATCAAATAAGGCCATCAAAATAACACAAAATCGGGATCTACTCCCATCTTTCGAATAATATGCCCTTGCATGTATATATATCTTCCTAAAATTCTTCTCTTCGTCCAAATCTTCTTAAGGTTGACTGAGTGACTAAAGAAAAATAAGGAAGTAAATACGAAAGAATATGTTTTTCCCTTTTCTGCTACGATTCGCATTAGGGCTGCCTCGAAACTCTTCAAAGTTGGGGCTTTGCCAATCCATTTCTTTAGACTGGGGCTTCTTTAGTCATTTTTGAGGTCCGCATCGGGTTCCTCACCATATCACAAGACGGATTCAGTCAGATCAACCTTAGGACCACTTTCGCAGTACCAATCATATTGGGATTTTTTTCTTAGACCGGGACTTCACTAAGTCACCTAAAACTTTGCCTACTCAGTTCGTCCAACCGGGGCTTTACCAAATGAAAGGATCTTTCCTTGCATTAATAAGACATGGGGCTTTGCAGAAAGTTTTTCCTCAGACCGGGGCTCCGATAAGTCGCATCCATCTCCGGAAGAGAGGTTGGTCACTTCAACATCTGCTTTAAATCCTTGGTTGTAAAAGCCTGTCAGTACCAGCTTCAAATGCCAGAGTGTGAGAAAGGAACATTCATCGAGACCCGAGGTTTAAACCAAGTCTCAGCCCAAGAGGGAATTCTAGTCCACGTTGACAACATCTCAGCAACAGCAACAGTTCAGTCCGCACCCAAGGGATACGACCCCACTTGCTTGAAACCCGCCTTAAACAATTTCCAAACACATCCCATATGTACATCCAGACCCAGTCCCTACCATTGTTTCCAAGAAAAAATCACCCCTAGGCTCAAGTAACATGCCAATTGCTAATAATAACATTTTCTCCCAAAAGCGTCTCCGTTACTTCCGTTATAACGAGATAACGCCAGGCGACAGTTTCCTAATTGTCAAAAATCTAACTTTTGCTACCTCTATCACAGATTGAGAAGTATGCTCAAGTTTCCCAAACTTCAGCTACCTCTATCTCCTCGATAGTGACGTAAGCTCTAGTATCCAATCAGGTGACAACCTTCATTAATTGTCAAAACTTCAAGGATCCTAGACATCGTTTCTTACCTATCTAGTGATGCTTGAACTACGACCAAGGCTTGATTCCTCCGGGATACGTAGGTAGCCTTTCATAAAGGTCCAGCCATCCGACCACATTGGTCACCTTTTTCTTTTACCATTCCTCAATGGTGCGTAAGCTTTTCACAAAGGTATAGCCATCTGACCATATTGGTCACCTTTTTCTTTCCCCATTCCTCAACGGTGATAAGATAGCTTTTCATAAAAGTTCAACTATATGACCACTTTGGTCACCCCCCCCCTTTTTTATGTGGCACATTCCTAACAGGATTGACCGTTTGACCTCTTTGGTCACCCAAATCCACACTCCTCTGGGTGTCTCCGATGGCCTTCTCCATCTCAAAAAATCGCCCTAGCCCAACGGCGTAGACCATGCCCTTAGGTGAATGTATCTGCTCCTGGCTGCCCGGCAAGATCTGCCATAGCCTACCAATCACCTCCGGAGAACCTCAGGTGCGCAATCCCTGCAAGTAAACATGGCACAAGTATGAATATTTCGTGCTATTTCTTGAAATCATCTCAAATGAAAATAGGTCAAAACCTATCAATGTATAGCATGCATTTAGCATCACATTTCCTAGTTCAATCCATGTTCACATGCCAATTCTTGACAATTCATAGCACAGTCTGAAAAAATCAAATCAATTTCACCCAAATCAAAAATTTTCAAAAAACCTAGGTTACTTACCACATCTTTCTTCCCGACATCCGAAGTGTGTTCATCGAGTTGTGGTTATAAATCTCCTCTTTGAGCTTCCGGAAGAAAAGGCCTTTGATTCCTCTGCACTCCCTTCCGTCGAGTCGCCAACTCGGCGTGTTGCGGAGCCCTCTTGGTAGGACGCAATCTAGGAGGCATTTCCAATTGAATCGGACTCAAGATGTTTGATTTCTCTTGATTTCTCTCAATTTCTCTCCGATTGTTGCTCTCCCGTGCTCCTCGTTGTCGTCTCCCTCTCAATTTTAATTTCAATTGAGTTTCAAATGACGACTGTGCGTATTTTTTAAAGTACCTGTCCACATGGCCTCTTATGTCGTGCGACATACTAAGCCCATGTGGCTGGTTTTACAATTCTGCCCCTGAAGGCTCCATTTTACAAATTTTGTCCTCCATAGGCCTGTTTTACCCTTTGTGCCCCTGGCATTTCCAATCATTTCCAATCCAGTTTTCCCTCCAGTGCCCCTGTGGCCTATTTTACAAATTTACCCCTGTGGCTCATTTTATTTGCTCTTGACATTCTAAATTTTACTCTCAAAAAAATAAAATCATCGGGTACGTCCTGTTGTTTTACAAAAATTACCGGGTCCTTCCCACCTTTTTATGAAAAATTATCGGGTACGTCCCGTTTCTTTACGAAAATTATCGGGTACGTCCCACTTTCTTTACAAAAATTATCAGGGTACGTCCCGTTTCTTTACAAAAATTATCGGGTACGTCCCACTTTCTTTACAAAAATTATCAGGGTACGTCCCGTTTCTTTACAAAAATAATTAGGGTACGTCTCGTTTCTTTACAAAAATTATCAGGGTACGTCCCACTTTCTTTACAAAAATTATCGGGTACGTCCCGCTTTCTTTACAAAAATTATCGAATCCTTCCTACTTCTTTACAAAATCTATTTTTTCTCGCGATCTCCGTTATTCCAGGATGAAGGAATAACATTTCGCTCTTTTTCGATCTCCGTTATTCCAAGATGAAGGAATAACATTTCGACCTCTCTTGCGATCTCCGTTATTCCAGGATGAAGGAATAACATTTCACTCTTTTTTCGATCTCCGTTATTCCAGGATGAAGGAATAACATTTCGACCTCTCTCGCGATCTCCGTTATTTCAGGATGAAGGGATAACATTTCGCTCTCTCGCGATCTCCGTTATTCCAGGATGATGGAATAACATTTTGCTCTCTTTCGATCTCCGTTATTCCAGGATGAAGGAATAACATTTCGACCTCTCTCGCGATCTTCGTTATTCCAAAATGAAGGAATAACATTTCGCTCCCTCGCGATCTCCGTTATTCCAGGACAAAGGAATAACATTTCGCTCTCTTTCGATCATCGTTATTTCAAGATGAAGGAATAACATTTTGTCTTAGTAAAAATTTTGAACTACGACCTGGCTTGATTCCTCCGGGATACGTAGGTAGCCTACTTTAGGTTCAGCCAATTCGTCACATATGACACCCCTTTCCCCAGTGGATTTCGAACTACGACCTGGCTTGATTCCTCCGGGATACGTAGGTAGCCTACCTTAGGTTCAGCCAATTCGTCACATATGACACCCCATTCCCCTGCGGATCTGTTCTGAACTACGGCCTGGCTTGATTCCTTCGGGATACGTAGGTAGCCTTCCAAAGGTTCAGCCACTCGACCACCTTGGTCTCCCAATCCGTCTCGGCATTCGCCAGATCGGATCCTTTTCTATCGACAACCCCACTTGCCCTGCAAGTGACGTTTTCGAGGGGCTTCTGTAAGTACCCAAATCTGGCTCATGCCTTCCGGTAAAGTTTCCCGGTAATTCCCCAGACTTTCCTAGAGTTCCGGAGCAATTCCGGAACTGTTCCAAACCTCTTAAGGGCTGAAGAGAATGCTTAGTAATTAAGAAACACGTTTTTATTAATTACAAAAAGCTTCTAGAATTGCCACCTTGCATGATTCTAGAAACATGCTGAGTCATTGTGGATAATGCCGCACGGCTGCATTAGGAGAAGACTCCTAGCCGCACGGCCTCATTGGCGATTTCCAGACTGCCTATAAATAGAGCCCACTTCTTCCCATTTTAGCAAGACGAAAAACACACACATTACACCATACTCAGCTCCAAAACTCTCCCAAAACACTGCTGCAAGATCAAGAGGTTGAAGAAAGCCAAGAAGCCACCTCCCTCCTCCTTGAAGCCACCAAAGTTGGTCCTTCCACCAAGCAAGACCCAAAGAAGAAGAGGTCACCACCATTGGTAACCTCTCACTCCCTTACCTTGCATTATACTTGCTTTATGTGATTTAATTGCTCCTTGCATTCATATATTGTCATTATCTTGCTTGGGACTTGGAATTTATCATAAAAGATCCTATCTTTATTATACCCCCTCTCCCCCTTTGCATCCTTTGCATGAATTAAGCATCACTTGCTATTAAAAATGTAATCTTTACATCCAAAGGTGCATCCTTTGCACCTAAAAACCTCCTTTTTACACAAAAATGTCATCTTTATGCATCCTTTGCTCATAAAAATGCAATCTTTACATCCAAAATGCATCATTTGCATATAAAAATCATGTCTTTATAATAAAGGGGCATCCTTTGCACCTAAAACCCATTCACATGCATCCTTTGCATTAAAAATCATCTCTTTGCATGAACTTAGCATCCCTTGCTTTCAAAATGCTATCTTTGTGCATCCTTTGCATATTAAATCCTACTTTTCCTCATAAAAATGCATCCTTTGCATAAATATCATTTCTTTACATCAAAAAGCATCATTTGCAAATTAAATGCATCCTTTGCAACCCAAAAATGTCATCTTTTCACTAAAAATGTCATTTTTACATGCATTTCCCTCATGTCCCCATTAGCAACCTTCGGAACGGACCGGTGTAAAGATCCTATATTTACATCGTTTCTTTCATTAAAGGTGCCACAATCTCTTTAGAAAGGGATAAAACTTGAACCTATATCTCCGATTATCACTTAAGACGAGCATGAAGCATCTATATAAGCTCAATCGTCTTAAGGTGTAGGATTGATGGGCTAAGGTCACTCCTTTCCTAAAGAACCTCATTTTGGACTATAAAAGAGAGTCTTTCTCTCGATCACGCAAGTCCCAAGGTTAAAAAGCGATGATCACAAGTCTAAGATGAGGACGGGATCAAAATCCCGAATACATAAAATCCAAGAAATCCCGAGCGACAACCAATAAATGGTTTGTACGTCCGGAAGACAACTTGGGACATCCCCCCCTCTTTTCAAAACACACGCACACAAGAAAGCACGCAAGCAAGCACGATAAACGGAATCTAGGGAGACTTGCTACGGCAAGGCACCTTGGGTGAACGACGATCCGTTCTTCCCAAGGGGTAACTTAACCTCCGAACCCATAAAAACCTTTTTTTCAAAGTTTTGAGGAAATCAAAATGGCGTGGCGACTCCGTTTTTCAAATTAAACTGGATGTTTTCAAACTCGCGTGAATCCGATCTAAAAAACACAAAATTTAGAATTTGGGCGCACATTCACAGATGCATATGTCAAGAAGTTAACTTCTGACAAGCTAGCACCTAAGTCTGATAAATGTGTTTTCGTGGGTTATCCTAAGGAAACCAAAGAATACTATTTCTACAACCGAAACGAGAACAAAGTGTTTGTTGCTCGAAATGGTACTTTCTTAGAAAAGGAGTTTCTTCGCAAAGGAATCAGTGGGAGTAAAATAGATCTCGAAGAAATTCGAGAACCCGAAAACAACATTGAACCAATGGTAGAGACTGAACCAAGTTCACAAGTAGTTGTGGAATCGGTTCAAGATGCACAAGTTCTTCGCCGAAGTGGTAGGTCACGATCCGAACCCGAGAGATATGGATTTCTCGTTACGAAAAGTGATGAAGTGGAGTTGATCGAAAACGATAAATCTACTTTCTATCAAGAGGCGATGTCTGCTCCTGATTTGGAAAAATGGCAAGAGGCCATGAAGTCCGAATTACAATCCATGGCTGATAATCAAGTTTGGAACTTGATTGATCCACCCGAAGGTGTAAAAACCATAGGGTGCAAATGGGTCTTCAAGAAGAAGACCGACATGGATGGGAAGGTGCACACCTATAAGGCTAGGCTTGTAGCTAAGGGATATAGGCAGATTCATGGCATCGACTATGATGAAACCTTTTCGCCTGTAGCTATGCTTAAGTCTATTAAAATTTTAATTGCCATAACCGCATATTATGACTATGAGATATGGAAAATGGATGTCAAAACAGCTTTCCTTAATGGGAAGTTGCTTGAGGATGTATACATGATACAACCTGAAGGTTTTGTCAGTCCAGAAAATTCTAACAAGGTTTGTAAGTTGCAGAAATCCATTTATGGATTTAAGCAAGCTTCTAGGAGTTGGAATCTACGTTTTGATGAAGCAATCAAGGAGTTTGGCTTTATCAAGAACGAAGATGAACCTTGTGTATACAAGAAAATTAGTGGGAGAGTAACACTATTTTTAGTGTTGTATGTCGACGATATCTTACTCATTGGAAATGACATTCCTGAACTACAGACTGTCAAGTCTTGATTGGGAAAGTGCTTTTCAATGAAACATATGGGCGAAACTGCATATGTCATTGGTATCAAGATCTATAGAGGTAGATCCAAGAGGATGATTGGTTTAAGTCAAAGTACTTACATTGACAAGGTTCTTAGAAAATTCCAAATGGAAATTTCTAAAAGAGGAAACTTGCCAATGTTGCATGGTATATCTCTTAGCAAGACTCAAAGTCCTAAGACTAATGATGAGCGAAAGAGAATGAATGGCATTCCGTATGCTTCGACAATTGGGTCTATCATGTATGTTATGTTATGTACTAGACCCGACGTTTCGTGTGCTCTAAGCATGACGAGTAGGTACCAATCGGATCCCAGTGAACCACATTGGATAGCAGTCAAGAATATCCTTAAGTACTTACGAAGAACTAAGGATGTATTCTTGGTCTTTGGAGGAATGAAAGAAGATCTTGTAGTGAAAGGCTACATAGATGCTAGCTTCCAAACCGACAAGGATGATTTCAGATCGCAGTCTGGATTTTTTGTTTACGCTGAATGGAGGCACTGTGAGTTGGAAAAGTTCCAAGCAAAGTACCGTCGCTAATTCTACAACCGAACTGAGTATATAGCGGCATCTGATGCAACTAAGGAAGCCGTTTGGATCAAAAAGTTCATTAGTGATTTGGAAGTCGTTCCAAGCATCAAAGATCCTATTGAACTTTACTGTGAAAACAATGGTGCCATTGCACAAGCAAAGAAACCAAGGTCACACCAGAGATCCAAACACATACTTCGACGTTTCCACATTATCCGAGAGATATGTGAAATGGAAGACGTAAAGATATGTAGAGTAGACACTGATGACAACGTGGCGGACCCATTAACTAAGGCTCTCCCGCAAGCTAAGCATGATGGTCATGTTAGGTCCATGGGTATTCGATACATGGGAGATTGGGCCTAGTGCAAGTGGGAGACTGTTAGTGTTATGCCCTAGGCCTATAGTTGATAGACTTATGTGTTGACATTATTTATTATTGTATGAGAAGTTTATTATTTGATTATTATATGTTTTGCATATTTGTTTATAATAATCTCCGTCCCTAATTATTAAGAGAATGATTAGTATAAATGTTAATGGATAATCATATGATGATTATATGCATAGAGATGCACATTAAATTTATGGGTACTTGTTAGAGAACAAGTGACTGGACTTGACCCGTATGAGATTTATGTCATGGTCAAATGTCATAATTAAATCTCATAAGGTTACTTCATTTAGTCCCTAGACCTGAGATTATCATGACCTTACATATGATGAAAGTCATGTTTAATTTTAGCCAAACGATATCTTAACACGATATCTATAAAGGCTATCTTTTGCATGATCAGATTCATGATAGGAAGGATGATAAGTCAAGATGGAATTTGTCCCTCGAAAGAGAGATGTTTTGCTTGGGCCCCTCGATGAGTGATAATGATGAAAGTGTATGGCCATACCCCAATGTGATTGGAATTATCATTATACTCGGAATCGAGAAAGCATTGAACAAAGACAAGTTGACGAGGACCATGACTTGTGTTCAATATAACATCGTAAGACAAAGGGAGAAATGGAAGTGTACCATTGGAAACGTGAACTCTTACGTTATATTATTTGGGTAGATATAATGGCTTGCTAGAGTTCACTTATGTCTTATGAGAGTCGATATGATCGAGCTCATTGCCAACATAATATAATCCTATTGGGTCACACACAACTAGAATGAATTGAATAAACCAGAGGAAGAATGATTGAGAGAGACCTGATGTGACTTAATGTATCGCGCGACAGAACTAGTCCATGGGACTCGTCTGGTCGTGCGACACTCTAAGACCACAGAGGTATTTTCGGACTGATTTCCTAATTTGATTAGGAATATTGATGCTAAAGTAGTATAAATATAACAGTCTGTCAGCCCTAAAAAGCTAGCCGAATTTCTGAAAAGAAAATCACAACATATACTCTCAATATTTTTCATAGGTTTAAGAGATCTAGCAATTTTCAAGAAGCTTTTCTTGGTTCATTCAAAGGTGTGGATACCGAAAGAGGGTCTTCGCTATTTGATCGATCAAGGCCTAGAGTTCAAGAAATCTGAAGAACGAAGTTTGTGATTCGAAATCACATAATTAAATCGTTCGATAGCTCAAGAACGGAAAGTGTTCAAGGTTGGTTATTTCTATCTCATAGGTTTCAATTTAATTGTATAGAACGGATCCTAGGCTCTTGGGTTTTGTGTTACTTAGATGCTTAATTCCATTGCGCATGGACCCATAAAACCCAACAAAAACCTCGTTCGTGGTTTACCCAAAGTGACTGACCACCATCCGGATAAATGCACTGCATGTCAACTTGGTAAACAAACCGCGTCGTCTTTCACCAGTAAGACCTCGCCCTCAACTGCAAGATGTTTACAACTGCTTCATATTGATTTGTTTGGACCCGTCACCAATTCCAGCATTGGAGGAAATAGATATACTTTAGTGGTGGTGGATGATTAATCAAGATATACGTTGGTTGAGATGATGATCACTAAGGATGATTGCTATGAAATTCTAACCTCACTCTTTAGATGGCTCCAAACCTAAAAGGAAGACGACATCGTTAGTGTGAGATCCGATAATGGAACAGAATTTAAGAACAACGGTGTTGCTTAGTATTGTGATGACCATGGGATTGATCACAATTTTTCTACCACTAGTGTTCCACAACAATATGAGATTGTGGAAAGAAATAACAGGATGTTGATTGAGGCAGTAAAGACCATGATTTCTGAAGCTAAGCTACCTCAGTATTTTTGGGCTGAAGCAATCAATACAGCATGCTTCACTCAGAACTGCTCCCTCATCAATAAGACCTACAACAAAACTCCATATGAGCTTTGGAGAGGAAGAACCCCCAACATTGCTTTCTTAAAGATCTTCGGTTGCAAATGCTTTATCCTCTACAATGGAAGAGAAAATAGAGGTAAATTTGGAGCCAAGGCCAATGAAGTTATTTTTGTTGGGTATGCTAAATATTCTAAGGCTTTTCGTGTTTTCAATAAAACTAGTTTAAAAATAGTAGAATCTGTCCATGTCACCTTTGATGAACATTCTCTCCTTGAGCCACTATGGCTCCAAATATTGCTGATGATTTTGTTGAGAATAATGAAACAGGTTAAAGTTCTAAAACCGCACTTGAACCTCAACAACCGCAAAATCCAGCAAACTCAACAGATATTTCCTCAAATCGTAATTTTCAAACCGCACCTGAAGTTTCTACTCCAGATGCAACCGCTAAGGAAGATGTTGAGAATTCACCCATCCAGCTTATTGAACCTCTTCGTCAAATTACTTTCCATGACTTCACTGAAGGATCTAACAATGTTTCAATTGAAGATCTTCAGCAAACCTCTGTTCAACCAGATTTACCCCCCGAGGTTCGTGAAGTCAGTAGTCACCCTCTCACAAATGTGATTAGTGATTTGTTTTTCGGTGTTCAAACAAGGAGATCGAACTATGATGAGCATAGTTCCTTGATATCTCAAATTGAACCCAAGAAGATTGATGAAGCACTCCAAGATTTCAGTTGGGTCGTTGCTATGCAAGAAGAACTCAACCAGTTTGAAAGATGCAAGGTTTGGACATTAGTGCCTAGACCTCATGATCAAGGAGTGATATGAACAAAGTGGGTGTTTAGGAATAAAATGGATGAGAATGGAAGCATCACCAGAAACAAAGCAAGGTTGGTTGCACAAGAATATAGGCAAGAAGAAGGAATCGACTACGACGAAACCTTTGCTCCAGTTGCAAGACTAGAAGCTATCAGAATCTTCTTAGCCTACTCCTCTTTCAAGCGTTTCAAGATCTATCAAATGGACGTGAAGAGTGCCTTCCTCAACGGTGAACTTCAAGAGACCGTGTATGTTGCTCAACCCCCTGGATTTGAAGACTCAACATGAATGATTGGTATATTGGTCTGAGATAAGCTTTTAAAAGCTGATCCAAGATTGGCCAATGCATCTGCTTGAGAGTTCTCTTCTCGGGGTATTTGTTCAAAAGAGAAGATTTGAAATTTGCTTGCCAAAATTTTTACAATGCCCAAATAAGCTGTCATCTTGGCATTTTTTGCTGCATAGGAATCGTTAAAATGATTTACTAGTAATAATGAATCACTATATACCTGTATTGCTTTAATGTTCATGTCTAGAGCC
The DNA here is from genome assembly GCA_022495995.1 of Adenophora triphylla var. japonica. Classification (NCBI taxonomy): domain Eukaryota; kingdom Viridiplantae; phylum Streptophyta; class Magnoliopsida; order Asterales; family Campanulaceae; genus Adenophora; species Adenophora triphylla. The sequence continues at coordinate 141,826 of JAFEMH010000919.1, forward strand.
ACGGTGAGGCCCACTATTAAGGCTTCGTACTCTGCTTCATTATTGGTGGCTTTAAAATCACAACTAATGGCCTGGGGTATGATGTCCCCTTATGGTGACTTTAGGACAACACCCAGCCCTGTGCCCCTCATATTAGAAGCACCATCTGTGAATAGAGTCCACTTCCTCAGGATGTCCCCATCTTGGAGTTGTTGGACTTCAAGTTCTACTTCCGGTTGTATGCTTTGACTAAAGTCTGCCACAAAGTCTGCAAGTGCTTGTGATTTTATTGTTGTTCTAGGCTCATACTTGATGTCATAAGTGCTTAGTTGAACGGACCACTTGTCCATCCTTCCTGACATTTCTGGCTTTCTCATTACACTTTTTATTGGATAGTTAGTATGAATGACAATGATATGAGTTTCAAAATAATGCCTTAACTTAATTGAAGCAGAAATTAAAGCTAATATTAATTTTTCAAGGTGTGAATACCTGGTTTTCGTATCGAGCAATGTTTTACTTACATAGTATATTGGCTGCTGGACGCCATCTTGACCACGGACCAGGACGGCACTAACTGCGGTTTTGGAGACAGCTAAGTAGACACATAATGGCTCACCTTCTTGAGGCTTTGATAGTAGGGGTGGCGTTGACAGGTACAGCTTTAAATCTTGAAAGGCTTGTTCATGCTTTTCAGTCCACTCGAATCTGGAATTTTTCTTCAAGATGTCATAGAATGGCTTGCACCTGTCGGAGGATTTTGAGATGAATCGATTCAATGCTGCCACTTTCCCTGTCAATCTTTGAACATCTTTTATGGATTTGGGTGACGTTAGATTGATGATGGCTCTTATTTGCTCTGGACTTGCCTCTATCCCTCTTTGCGTCACCATGTAGCCCAAGAATTTTCCGGACTTCATGCCAAAATTGCACTTTGCTGGGTTCAGCTTCATGTTGAACTTGTCCAGGATGTCAAATGCTTGGGTAAGATCCCGAACATGATCTTCATCTTTCTTTGACTTTATCACCATATTGTCGATGTATACTTCCATGGTGTCCTCTTTGAACATCATGTTGACCAGCCTCTGGTATGTAGCACCTGCATTTCTTAGTCCAAAAGGCATTGCAATATAACAATAAATACCTGTTGGGGTGATGAAGGCGGTGTCCTCTTGGTCGGATGGCTCCATCTGGATTTGCTGGAATCCTGAAGATGCATCCAAGAAGGTCAACACTTCATGGCCAGAAGTAGCATCTACCTGTAGCGTTGTGAGAAAGAAATTCTGGTTCTTTTTATTTTTTATGAGTCGCCACCTATATTATTTGATTGGAAACATAGAAAAACCATTTGAGAGATTTGAGTTCGGGGCTTAGGTTATGAAATGGGTAGGTTTAGAAGGCATCCATTTCACCCAATCCGGAGATCGGTCTTGCTAAAGAAAAGAGAGGTTTTTCAAAAGAAGAAATAAAAAACGAATTCAAATACTACAAATAAAGGTCCATTTGACGAGGTCAAACGGAATGTAGGATCAATTGCTTCGAGACCGTCTCCATGATTTGGAGAGGCTCTAGGCCGATCCTAGATTCTATGGACTTATACCACTCTAACAATCAATTAGAAGGAAGATTAGGAATTACCTTGCGTGAGGTGATTTGGGCGAGTTTCGGCTCAAGTTTAGAGTCGAACCTTCACACCACGAGCTTCGCCTTGGTCCTTGGTTTGGAGATTGATGCTTGTTTATCAACAAGGTTGACAAACAAACTATGAGGTGAGTTTTAGGGTGATTTTGAAGGATTCTTTCAGGGAAAGAAAACGACAAAATGTGTGTGTGTTGTGTAAATTTGCGGTCCGGGACCTTCGACCCCTTGAGCCTTGGAAGTCACCAAGTATTTATAGAGGTTGGATATGAAGAAGTGGAGAGTTAAAACCCTATCGATGGTTCTAGACCTCCTCTCCCATTGGTTGGCCGGAGAGATAAAGTTTTATCCCGGAAAGAGGTTGAAATCGACGAGGAACCGTCTGCACGCAATGCAGAGGGAGATATCTCGCGCGAGACACGCCATCTCGCGGCGAGATATTGCTCCTGTGGACAGTTTTGTCCTTTCCTCGTTATTTCGTATGCAGATTAGTCCCAAACTAACGGTAGTTAGTCAAAACTTTAACGAAACATGACGAAATGGTGGATTTCTACTTCTTGACTCAAAGCGAGACTTAGAGTGGTATAAGTATGATCCGATGTGTTCGTAATGGGGTGTCTACAGAGCCCCTCGGCGACAAGTCTTATGAAAGAAGTCATGTCGACGATAGAAAAGACATCATTACGAACATCGGGATGGTCGTGCCGCACGGCGCCTACGTATCTCTATCGGAGAATCGGACCATAACGTAGTTCGACTCCAAAACACGAAAAGGTTGCTTTAGGTATTTTGAAAAACGTTTTTGAAAATTGAGGAGATTTTATTTTTGAAAAGGCAAATTCATGCGAGGAATCAAATCAAGACCCAGTGCTGAATATACCTGCTCTGTACGAAGATTCGCACATGTCAGGCTCCGAACTGCGGGAAATATGTTAGAAAACAAAGGCTTACCTGTCCGGTCCTCTCGAGTCTGTCGTTTTGTGACGATTCGCCGTTACGGGCTCCGAATCGGGCTTTTTCTTTGTTGGGGATGACGATTCACCTGTTTGGGCGTTGAATCGGGCTTTTGGTTCGACGATCCACCTGTCTGGGCGTTGGACCGGTCTTTTCTGATGACGATCCACCTGTTTGGGCGTTGGACCGAGCTTTTCTGATGACGATCCACCTGTTTGGGCGTTGGACCGAGCTTTTTGATGACGATCCACCTGTCTAGGCGTTGGACCGGGCTTTTTGATGACGATCCACCTGTCTAGGCGTTGGACCGGGCTTTTTGATGACGATCCACCTGTCTGGGCGTTGGACCGGGCTTTTTGATGACGATCCACCTGTCTAGGCGTTGGACAGGGCTTTTTCTTTGATGATTCACCTTTCAGGGCTCTGAATCATGTGAATTGGGTTGATCTTTGGACCACTCGGTTCTCGGGCGACTGGTGCCGTACCGGGCGATTGTGCGCATGTCACGTTTGACTCGTTCCGTGACTTGTGGTACCGGTTTTTCCACGTTTCCTTGCTAGTTTATCATTTCCAAGGGTAAATGTGTCAAAATTTTGAACTTTGACGTTGCGTAGACGCTTATTGTCGAGGACAATTTTGTCCTTTTCCAGAAGGTTTATTCGGCGGCCTCGACGGTGGCCTCGGCTATGACCCCTACTTGCGGAGCCAAGAGGTCGAGGAGGGATGGTAGCCCCCTGGTGGTGATGGCGGAGGTGCTGGCGGCTCGAGCGACTTGATGGCGTGATCCCCTCCCCTTTTTCTTTATCTGATTATCTGTACATATTGGCCGTGTGGGCCCAAACAATTTTTTCTTTCTTTTTTGGTACCTGTTAGGAACACATAGGTAGCACAAACAATGGTTTTTCTTAATCCCTAATCCTAGGTCTAATTAGTTAGTTAATTAACTTTCTCGACTTTCCATGTTTTCGGAAATGGAATGGCCGTTAGGCCGCAATTTTGAGCCTGAGTATGGTGTTTTATTGCATGTTATGAACTGTACACGCAGGTTTTTCGAGACTTGCTTTGTCAAGTCGGGGCTAGATTGTTGTTTGAGTAGAACTGTTGTTGCTTTGCCGTAGGGATATCTCGCGCGAGATAAGGTGTCTCGCACGAGACAAGCTACCCAGGCAGAAATCTCTTCCTTTTTCGAACAGGATTTTGACAGTTTTCCCTATAAAATCACCCTGTAGTCCGGCCAGATAACTCATTCTAGCCTTTCAAACTCTAGAGATATCCTGTTAGGGTGAAACTCTTGTCTTCTTCTTCAACCCTGTGATCCATGGCTTCCAAGGAGATTGCCCCAACGTCCATGATTGTCGATGATTTTTCTTTGTCCTCTGAAGTGATTGCATCTTTCAAGCAAGCATCAAGGGATTTTGTAAGGTCGTTTCGCAACCGGTCTCGCAATAAGTTTATCGCAGAATTTGGATTTAGAATTCTTTTCACTTTGAAGAACCTCCAACCGGATTGGAAGTTATTGCGGGGTCTTTGCTCGATTTTGAGATCCCTCTATTCATCTTTTCAATTTTTCTTTGAATGAGATGGTGCCTACGTGGAGGAATTCGCCATTATCTTGGATATGCCTTTGGCTGGTGAGATTGCTTTGTTCCTAAGTATCATAGGAATCATTCGGAGGCTTTGAGAATTGTTAGGGATCCCCTTGATACTTGCTATGGGTTGGTTCACCGCAAGTGGGTTGATTGCTCTTCTTTTCCGGGACGCTTCGGCGGTAATTACGATGATGACGCTTTTCATGTCTCTAAGCGGAACTTTCTGGCTCTTTCTCTTTTCGAAGATGTTTTGTTTACGTGCAGGGACGGCTTGGTCGATTCCCAACTGGTGGAAGTTGTTCTGCAGGCTAGGAAACGTTCTAGGAACATTATTCTGCTAATCTTGGGTGAGACCCTTCATGGTCTTGAGGAGCTGCATAGGACTGGCGTCACGACTCAAGGGAGTCCCCTCCTGTTGACTTTTTGGCTTAGGGAGCATCTCAAGTTGATAGGTCCCCCGTTGGAATATTCTCCTTTTACATATCATACGCGAAAGTTGTTGATCAAAGATCTTTCAGCGGATGAATGGACTGAGTTGATTGCGAAGACCGAAACTGCCGATATTCTTTGGTGTCCACCTTATTGGAGGTTGAACAAGTATGTTGCCAATACCAAGGGTTTTGACAGGGTTGTTCTTCCGGGTTTGCGAGATTCCTCCTTTTACTTTCCCAAGCGGGTGCTTCGTCAGTTGGTCGGCGGCGGGGACACTTATCTTTTCGAAGGAGCTTCTCGTGAAGTGTCTTATATTGGTGTAGAGTTTGCGCAGGTGCTAGCTCAAGCATGGAGTGAAGGAACTAATCGGGACCGTTGGTCGAACCTTCGGACTTTTAATGCAAGCATCTTCCTGTCTGACAAATATTTGGATTGGTTCCTCCATACCGGTCATCCTAGTGCAGAGAAGATTGATGATTTGCGGCTTTCACTGCTAAGAGATTCTTTTGTAGCTAGCAGTATCTTGCGAAGGAGCGAGGCTCAGTCTGATCCTGCTAATGTGCGAACTGATCCAACTCAGGATTTTCTTGATGGGGATTGGTACGAGAGGCGAGGCAAGGGAATGCCTGGAAAGACGCAAGCTTTGGATAGGCCTCATGTCTTCAAGAGATTGTCGGAATCTGCCTTTGATCGTCTCGACTCTGTTTTTGACCGTCTTGAGGGATGTTCTGCTTTGAGAGGTTCAAAGCGCAAGGAGGATCACGACGACGGTGGAGACCATGTCCGCCGGCCAACCAAGTCAATGAAAGGCTAGATCTTTAGGAGTACCAAGAGATTGCTTTGATAGATCAATTGTTTCTGCTTTATTAGTATTATTTTTTTCAAGTTTGTTAGCTTAGCAAATTAGTCGTTGTGGTTAGGATTTCCCTATTGTCATTAATGAAACGCATTTGATTAATAAAAGGGACAACTTTGATTTATTTATTTGATTAGACCAAACCCGAAGGCTGCCTACGTTCCTCTTTTACAACAATTAAACAAGAGGCTCAGGTCCAACGTAGTTCATTTTTTAGAAAAGGACAAAATATGGCTCCGGGCCGTGGGGTAATCTCGCGCGAGATAAGCCCCCCTTTTTTTTTTTTTTTTTTTTCATGCACACCCTTTCTTTTGCCTAGACTGCCCCTTCGGGTTTTCAATCCAGCGGGCTTCTTTTCTTGTGCTAGCTCTAATTTTTTGCCTAAGTTGTCCTTTCCAGGATTTTCAACCTAGCGAGCGATTTGTTCTTAGGGGGCCAAGTCACACGAAGTACTTCTTGAGCTTGTCCATGTTGACCGGCTTCGGTAGTTGATCTACGTCTAAGTCTACCAGCTGAAGGGCTCCCCCAGAGAATATCTTCTTCACAATGTAGGGTCCTATCCACCTTGGTCCCCACTTGCCTAACGGGTTGAAAGGTCCGGGACGATGCTCACGGAGCACCGAGTCGCCTACTCGATGTTCCTTGTCTTGACCTTTTTGTTGAAAGCTCTTGCCATTCTTCTTTGGTAAGCTTGAGTGTGTTCGGCCGCTTTCAACCTTCTTTCGTCCAACAGGCTAGCTCTTCGTATCTGCTTTCTAGCCAGTCGACTTCATTCACTTGGTTTTCTAGGAGAACTCTTAGTGATGGTATTTCCAATTCTATCGGTAAGACAGCCTCCATCCCGAATGTGAGGGGGTAGGGAGTTTCTCCTGTAGCTGTTCAGACTGAAGTGCGGTATCCCAGAGTGCGAAAGGTAGCTTGTCGGGCCAGTCTTTTCCAGTGACAGCCATTTTTCTGATGATAGTCTCGATTGTTTTGTTCGCGGCTTCAACTGCTCCGTTTGTTTGAGGCCTATAAGGAGATGACTTGTGTCTCGTGATTTTGTACTCGGTCAGTAGGCGATCGGTTTCCTTCTCGAAGTGTGACCCATTATCGGATATCATCTCTTGTGGAACCCCATATCGGCAGATGATGTTGTGCTTGATGAATTCTGCAACCTTTCTGGCATTCAGAACTTTGTAGGAGGCGGCCTCGACCCATTTAGTGAAATAGTCGATGGCTACTAGGACGAAACAGTGTCCGTTGGCTCCTGCGGGTGTGATCTTTCCAATCACGTCTATCCCCCATGTAGAGAACGGCCAAGGTGAAGTCATTGGGTACAGCAAGGAAGGTGGTGCATGCTGAAGATTGGCGTGTATCTGACACTTGTGGCACTTCTTGACCATTTTGGTACAGTCGGCTTCCATGGTCAGCCAAAAGTACCCTTGTCTGATGATCTTTTTGGCGAGCATGTTTCCGCTCATGTGGGTTCCACATATGCCTTGATGAACATGGTCCATTATTTCCTGGGCCTCTTCCTCGGTGGCGCAAAGGAGGTTTTCTTGGGAATGTTTCTTGAATAGACGGCCAGCAGTGATGACGTAATTGGCAGCCAACCTTTTAAGGGCGACACGAGTCTTCGAGTGTCTGTCTCAGGCGGTATGGTTCCATCTAGGATGAAATACCAAATGTCGTGGTACCATGGTTTCCCTTCGGAGTTTTCAACAGCGGCACCTTTGGATAACCATTTGTCTTTGCAGTCGTGAAGATCTATAACGGCGCAGTATGCAGGAGTTGCACGCTGTTGTGGGCATTTTTTGACATGACGACATCTTCAGTTGATCCTGCGTAACGAGATGTCATTACACTGTAAGTATTGTTTTAAATATTTACTTGTCCAATATTTCCTAATATTATTATTCTTATTTTTCAGTAATTAAGAGAAGAATGCGGAAACAACCTTCAAGCACGTTCAACAGACCTTCAAACGGCTAGGGCGACTTGGTCTCACGGAGGTTGAAAAGATAAACTACAATGCCGAGATTGTAGGAACCATATTTGACTCTTTCTTAGTTACTTGTATTTAAGGGGAAATGGAGACGGAAAATGACACTCATGCTCATACGCACACATTTTACACACAAACTCTTGTAATCCCCTCCATTATCTTCCGAAGTTGTAATTGTGATCATTATAGTGGAACCTTTAAGGTTGGAGACCTAACTCCCGGGGTTTTTTCCAAAGAGGTTATCACCTCCAAGGTTTTCCTCGTTAACAAATCGCGTTGTCATTGTCTCGTTTTTCATTTTCTTGTTCCATATAATCGAATTCCATAGTTCCCTCCTTATTATTCAATCCACACACTAAACATAGTTAAGATTCTACTCTATTGTTTTTTCTACCAAAACAATTTGGCGCCCACCGAGGGGCCTCGTGGTTTATCGGTTATTTGAAACATTTCCTAATCGAATTCACTATGTCTGCACCCACCAATGTGTCCACCGCCGGCAAAGGTCCCACCGTTGTTCCCACATCGGGAGGTAGAACCAGCCTTGTTACCACCGCCTCCTCAGACCGGATCTCAGCCAACTCAACCTACGAAGACTCCACAAAAGGGGGCGACCTCTTCCAATGCAGATGCTGACATCCGGAGTATCCTAACCAGGTTGAATCAAAGGTTGGACCAGCAAGATAACAATTCGAAGGTGTTGACCAATTCCATGATTAAGATGCGTAAAGACCCAACAACTCATAGCATCTCGGCTGAAAACATATCACCACTGCGCGCAAGGGTTCTCAACTTTGACAACTCCGGAGGATCTACATTTCAGAATGAATTCATTCCAATGGGCAATCCTCCTCCGCTGACATCTTTCATGATGTCAACATCTTTGCCCGGGGACACCCCTTTGACACCATCTTCTGCAGGATTCACTCCATTCATCCCATTTATAGACAAACTTCTTTTTACGACTACTACGGACAACTCTGGTTTGCTTAATAATCTTTTCAATAATAATAATTTCAATCGTATTCCTATGGTGACCCTTTTGCAGAAACCCACTAGCTAAACAGATGCGGGATCTCGAGAGAATTAGTAATGAACGTACCGGGTGTGACTCCTCCAATTCAACCAAGAACGCAAAATTGCTACAATCGGTCTCGGTTTGTCCCGGCAATTGCAAATGTCGACATACCGAAGCGCTTCGAGTGTACCATCTATGAAGTTGTACGACGGCACCACGGACCCGGAGGAGCACGTGGCACACTATCAAGAAAAGATGGACATAATCCATATTCCACTTCAATTCCCGGAGGCTTGCTTATGCAGGGGATTTGGATCCACCTTATCTGGACCAGCTCTCAAATGGTTGATTAGGCAACCCCTAGGTTCAATTGGTTCATACGCCCAGCTCATCAACATGTTCTATAACCAATTCTCATGCAATGACAATTTGAAAGGTTGACAAGTGACCTTTACAATGTAACTCGGCGGCCTAATGAAACCCTAAAGGATTACGTCCACCGGTTCAATAAAGAGGTGCTGGAAATTCCCAATCTTGACATGTCGACAGCCACGAAGCATTCAAAATGGGGTTGAAGAAAGATTCGCAAAGATTACCAAGATTTGGTAATGACGCCTTGTAAGCGGTGGAGGAAGTCGGGAGCAGGGCATTGAGATTCATAAGACGGAGGAAGATGAGGTGCGAAGATCAAAGTCATCATCCAAGACGTCGACATATGACCATCCCGATAGAAAGACTGAATCGTCCCATCGCAGAAACAACCGTCCCAATCCTTATCCGAGAATTGACACTAGCAAAATTAATTCAATAGACGGTGAGGATGAAGATAATGATAATGTGCCTAACATTTCGATTATTGTTTTTCTCGTTGATATTTCAGTGTACTTTGCGCAATGGGCAACCGGGAGACAAAGCCAGATGGCCAAAGAAAACGGACAAAACCACGGGATGGCGTGACAAATCAAAATGGTGTGCTTACCATGAAGACTTTGGGCATGTTATCAAGACTGCATCGCATTAAGAAAGGAGATCGATTACTTGCTCTCGAAAGGACATCTTAAGGAGCTGTTGGGATCCAGAAGAAGAAAGGCTGAAAGTACAGTAAGCTCCTCATGAAGCCGAAAGACCGGTTTCTCCCCCATCAACAAAGGTGATCAACTTCATTAGTGGAGGCTCAGAAATATGTGGAACATCCTATTCTGCCGCAAAACGACATGCTAAGGAGTCAAAAGATGAAAAGCCGTAGAGACGGCCCGGGATGTCGATACCTTGCCTGCACCCAATTGTCTTTGATGAAAGTGATCGTGATAACTTGCTTTGGAACCCCATCATGACGGTCTGGTCATTTCCTTGCAGATTGCCAAGCTGTACCATACGACGTATTCGGTAGATGGGGGCAGCTCCGTCAATCTTATTATGTTGGGTACCCTTAAAGAAATGAACATCCCGGAATCGGAGATTGTCAAAAATCTTGATCTTTGGTAGGCTTCGGTGGCGAAGTCAAAGAAACATGGGGAGATAAAGCTTCCAATATACTCAAAGGGCCTCAACACCGTGGAACGGTTTTGTGTAATTGATTGCGCAACATCTTACAATGTAATTCTTGGAAGACCGTGGATTCATGGAATGAAGGCCGTACCCTCCACTTACCATCAATGTGTGAAGTTTCCAACACCTTGGGGTGTCGCTAAGATTTACTGATGATCAACAATGGCCAAGGAATGTTACAAAACTTCAATGAAGGCGTCTACATCTCCAAAACAAGCATAGCAATTACCGAAGAAAGTACGTGAAGTCCTGGAAGCTAGGGAGGATGATGTGAAAGAAGTATTGTTAGATCCTTCCAACCCGGACATCAAAGTACTTATTGGCACCGACATATCGTCGTATATAGAGGAGAAGCTTGTGAACCTATTAAGAAGCGAATAAAAAGTTTCGCTTGGAAACATGATGACATGACCGGCATTAGCAAAGATGTCATCACTCACAAACTTAACATAGATCCCGGCTTCAAACCAAGGCACCGTAAACGTAGAAAGTTTGCGAACCGTAAATCGATCATCAAGGAGGAGGTAGAGCGCTTACTCAAAGCCAACATGATACGAGAGGTCGATTATCCAAGATGGTTGGCAAATGTGGTTGTGGTAGAGAAGAGAAACGGGAAATGGCGAGTTTGCGTCGACTTCACCGACTTAAATAAGGCCTCGCCCAAAAGATCCTTTCCTTTGCCGCACATAGATTCATTAGTTGATGCCACCTCAGTCACGAACTCCTCACATTCATGGACGCGTCCTCGGGATTTCAACAAATTCGAGATGGAACCATCTCGACCAAGAAGACACCGCCTTCATAACCCCCTCAGTATTTATTGTTATATTGTCATGCCTTTTGGACTAAAAAATGCGGGTGCAACGTATTAAAGGCTCGTCAACAAGATGTTTAAGGATCGATTGGGGACACAATGGAGGTATACATCGACGACATGGTTGTTAAGTCTAAGAAGGCCGATGACCACATTAGCAATCTCTCTCAAGCCTTTGACATCTTGGATTGTTTCAATATGAAACTTAATCCAGCTAAATGCAACTTCGGAATGAAAGCCGGCAAGTTTTTGGGCTATATGGTCACTAAAAGAGGCATTGAAGCCGCCCCGAACAAATACGCGCCATTCTCAACCCGTCATCACCTCAATCTGTCAAGGACGTCCAAAGACTAACAGGAAAAATTGCCGCACTCACTAGATTCATTTCAAAATCCTCAGACCGATGCAAACCTTTCTACGACATCTTAAGAAAGAACAAAAAGTTTCAATGGGAGGACCCAACATGAAAAAGCTTTTCAGGAACTCAAAACTTACTTGTCGACACCTCCCTTATTGGCCAAACCTCGGATAGAAGAACATCTTTACATCTACCTAGCGTGTCCGAAGGCGCTGTAAGTGCAGTCTTGATAACGAACGAGATGGCAATCGCAACCCATCTACTATATAAGTAAGACACTCTTAGATGCTTTGAGACCAGGTATTCTCATTTACAAAAATTAATTTTAGCTTTGATAACCGCTTCGTTAAATTAAGGCACTATTTTGAAACACATACTATTATTGTACGCACTAACTATCCTATTAAGAATGTCATGAGAAAACCGGAGATGTCGAGTCGAATGGCGAAATGGTCCGTACGCTTAAGCACATACGACATCAAGTACGAGCCTAGAACCGCAATAAAATCTCAAGCCCCGGCGCATTTTGTGGCTGATTTCACCAACCCTACAACAAGAGGTGGAATTGGAAGTACAAAGCAACTTCAAGATGATGACATTCTAAAAATTTGGACTCTCTACACGGACGGTGCTTCCAACATGAGAGGTACAGGTCTTGGAGTTGTACTAAAATCGCCACAAGGGGACATAATACCACAATCTATCGCTTGCGGCTTCAAGGCTACCAACAATGAAGCAGAGTACGAGGCACTTATCGCGGGTTTAACGGCGGCCCAAGACTTAGATGTCAAGCATATCCGGGTGTTCATGGATTCATTACTAATTGTTAATCAATACAATGGGTCATACGTCGCGAAAAATGCTAAAATGACGACATATTTGGAAATTGTAAAAATTATTTCGGCCAAATTCAAAACATTTTCCTTGGAACAAATCCCGCGAGAAGAAAATTCTCAAGCCGATGCTTTGGCAAATTTGGGTTCGGCCTTCAAAAGCTTCTCACAAACCAATATCCCAATCGTGCATGTTGACATCCCAAAGAATTGACAATCTCGAGATGTTCGTCCTAGATGTTGACATACCTTCCTCTCCCGCATCAACCTCTTGGACAGCCCCTATTATCAAGTATCTCTTAGATGATACGATCCCAGGTTGAGGAGAAGAATGCGAGAGCCTTCGTGGTAAGAGTATCTAAATATGTACTTATTGATAATCTCTTGTTTAGAAAATCTGCTGCAGTCACTACTTAAGGTGTCTAGAAGCGTATAGAGCCCATCAGGTTCTCAAGGAGCTGCATGAAGGAGATTGTGGAAATCATACCGGGGGCAGAAGTTTACATACTAAAGCTCTAAGGTTGGGCTATTTCTGGCCCACAATGAGAAAAGACGCCATTGACTACGCAAAGAAATGCGATTCTGTCGCCGACACAGGGACATCCCGCACCACCACTGAATTGCTACATCCTATCCTGTCACCTTGGCCGTTTATGGTTTGGGGAATGGACATTGTAGGAAAACTTCCCAGAGCACCAGGGGGACGAGTATTTCTTTTGGCCATGACAGACTACTTTTCTAAGTGGGTAGAGGCCGAGGCATATGTGCAAGTTCGTGATAAAGAAGTAATATCTTTTATCAAAAGGAACATATTTAGCCGATTTGGAATTCCATCGAAATAATTTGTGACAACGGCTCTCGGCTCATCAAAGAAGAGGACCCAAGATTTCTTGACTTGGGGTATTAAGATGGTAACGTCTTCGCCTGTTCACCCTCGAAGCCAATGGACAGGCGAGTCTAGCAACAAAATAATAATCGGCAACTTAAAAAGAGACTAAACCAGAAAAAGGACGTTGGGCGGAAAGAATTACCAATGGTCCTATGGGGTGACAGGACGACATCTAAGAATGCTATTGGTCAAACCCCTATTCACTTGTATTTGGAATCGAATCTGTTATTCCAAAGAAGTCCTTGTACCTACGGCAAGATACGGCTTGCCGACATCCGAAAATAATAAAGACATCTTGATACATTCCCTGGATACTGTGGACGAGCTAAGGGATATGGCCAAAGTTCGCATGGCAAAGATATCGAAAGGGTAGCCCGATCATACAATAAAAACGTCGGGGTCGAGAAGGTTTCAAGTAGGAGACTTAGTCCTACGAAAGGCATTCCAAAATACCAAGGAGTCCAATGCGGGCAAGCTCGCCCCAAAATGGGAGGGACCCTACTTGATAGATGCACAAGCCGGAAAAGGAGCATATCGCCTTGCAACCTTGGATGGCCAAATGATACCCCGAAGTTGGAACGCCATTCATCTCAAAAGGTATTACATTTAAATATGACTTCCCATGAACTCATCTTTCCAGGTATGAATCGTATTTTAATTCTTTTCTCCTATGTATCTTTTTAATTATTTACATGATAAGATGTCTCTAACATGCTTTGTGAGAGACGTCAACCTTAGTTGGCGTCCGTTTTTAACGTGTTTCTATCTTATGAGGTATTGACACATTTACATGGGGACATATCGAAAGCATGCAAAGAACAACGATTCCTCCTCCGTTAGAGACTCGGCCATCTCTTCTCAAGTAAAGGTACACAATCCCTTCTAAGGTTTAAAGAGTTAATTACCTCTTTCTAAAGAAGTTAGGTTACCACACCTTCGCCGGGAGCGCAAGTTATCTCACTAATTGAGGTGTGGGGTGGGCCTATATGGGTAAACTCATATAGCTTACCCATTCCCACTCGCTAGATGATTGATCTTAAGCATTATTCTTATGGTTATGGCATATTCGTGTCATCTAAGTATCTACGGTTTATGGCATATACGTGTCATCTAAGTATCTACGGTTTATGACATCTACATGTCATCCTAAATACCTATTATTCTCGACATACTATCATGTCACCATATGTGAAAAACATACGAAAAATTATCCAAAAAAAACAAGCCTTGACGTGCTTGAAAACCATTAGACCATAACTAAACTAAAATAACCATAATGTATCCAAACCACCAAAGTAAAAGTGCAAAAGTGTTGAACCAACCCAACACTTAAAAAAGATTGTCTTTGGCCCTTAAGGACCTATTACAAACCACACCACAATAAAAATGGTCTTAAGGGACTCCGCCCAAAGAATCATCAACAAAATACCAAAGAACCAAATTGTTTTTACCTTCTTTTTTGTTTAAGTGGCTTCGCCGCAGTGTTGTACCGGGTGTCACTTCTCCAACTGTTGGTGCATCCCGGACAATTGTTTCATATGGACTTGATGACACCTCGCCCTCGTCCCCCCCCTCACCTGTTACCTTGGATAGATAGGCACATTCCCTGTGAATATCCCAGGCACCAGCCTTTCCTTCTTGGTCCTCCTTCATCATTTTCACCTTGCATTGGGAAACAGTCTTCACTGCGGCCCTTTACAAGAATTCCTCACCTCTGCTATCTCCTTGTTGTGATCATCTTCACTTTTCGCCAAACTATTCAACAAGTCCTTAGCTATCTCGCTCTTGTTCTCCCGGCGATTTGCTTAGTTGCTCTATTATCTTCTCACATTCCTTCACTTTATTATCGAGATACCAACTTCTCCTTCTTGACCAAAGCAATATCCGCTTTGGATTTCTTCTTCACCAATTCAACTTCTTTTGCCAACTCCTCCACGTATCCTACAAACCGAAAAATAACATCCCGATATTACTAAAAGTTATCACAACCTTTGAAACTATTAAATATTCAATTAATGATGTCTCACCCCGGATGCCAGCTCATAAATCTCTTCTTGAACTCCCGCCGACAAACCCATCAAAGAGTCTCCAACCTCGATCACTTCCTCTTGGCCAGCCTTTTCTTTTCCTCACCCTAGAACCAATCCCAGCGCTTTCATCAAGAATAGGACTCTTCTTAGGAAGCGGGTGGAGGTTTCTTTTCGGTCTTGACAATGGGCTCGTAAAGCAAGGCCTCGATATCCTCCGAGATCAAAGTCGGACTCACTGAAGCTATCGGTTTGGAGACCGCATGGACATAGAGATATTGTCAATAACAAATAACACATCAAATTAATGACAGCTTATCAAAGGTAACAGGATGCCAAGCTTACCGGTAGACATTATTACGAAGTTGAAGCCTTTATATCCTCCGGGACGGTCGACGAAACTTCCAAGCAAACCTTTGGGAGATCTCTTATCGAGAGGGAGATTGAAAAACTCTTCGATTTTTGCTAAAGTATCTTTTGCGAGGCGGAAATAACTCTCCCCAATCAATATCTACATGAAAGCAAAAACAATTACAATTCGGTTTGTCTCAAGAACGAGGAAATCACAAGAGTAAAAATTTAAGTACCTCCCTGGTTCCATTGCTTCGACATCTCATCCTTCTCACCGATTGACGTCCTATCAACAAAGAAAAACCTATTCTTCCATCCCCTATCACTTTGGAGGATGTCTTGCTCATCAAAGGATTTCTACCTGACTTCTTTCTAAATAGGTACCGTTTGGAACCAAAAAGTTGAAGATCATAGGAATGGGCAATTTCAGGGAGCCCTAAGTCTAGTCCGTTTTCTCGGTTTACTTTAAGAACAAAAGCAAATACTCGCCAAGCCATTGGCATAAGTTGAGCATAAGCCAGTTGAGTTTTTAGAAAGAACTCAGTAACCAACCGTGGGAAAGGGTAGCTAAACCCTAGCAAGAAGGGATATTCGAAGAAGCGGATCCATTTGGGAGAAACATGGTCAGACCTAAGTTTTATGGAAAAAGGATGAAAAATTACACCACTTGGGAAACAACATTGTTGTTTTATGGTCTCTATTTGAGAATCATTAAACAAACAAGTTTCTTCAGCAGGTTTAGTGAGAAGATTTGCGCAAACAAAGTCGTCGAGATTAATCTCTACGGGACCTTGTGGGGATGAAGTTTTCTTGGGTTTGGAAGCAGACATCCTGGTTTTACCCATGGTTGACAAAGCAAAAAGAGAAGAATAAACAAAGGAAGAAGGTCAGAGATGGAGTGATTTTACCTTGAAAGCGAACGGCGCCGTGGGCCAAAGGAGGTGAAAAGAAGATTTGAGAAGATAAGTTTTCTCAAGCGGTTAATAAAAAGGAAAAAAGAATCCCTTTTCAAAATTAACTCTCTCCCCAACCGTTCATTTCATCGCCACGTCTCCCAAGAACGTCCCATCGTGCGGAGTAACAGTTGGGTCATTAATTCAAAAGGAAAAACATTTTGCCTCTTCGGTTGCCTACATAGTCAAATGTTTTTGGGGACAAATTGTTGTGGGCATTTTTTGACATGACGACATCTTCGATTGATCCTGCGTAACGAGATGTCATTACACTTAAGTATTGTTTTAAATATTTACTTGTCCAATATTTCCTAATATTATTATTCTTATTTTTCAGTAATTAAGAGAAGAATGCGGAAACAACCTTCAAGCACGTTCAACAGACCTTCAAACGGCTAGGGCGACTTGGTCTCACGGAGGTTGAAAAGATAAACCACAATGCCGAGATTGTAGGAACCATATTTGACTCTTTCTTAGTTACTTGTATTTAAGGGGAAATGGAGACGGAAAATGACACTCATGCTCATACGCACACATTTTACACACAAACTCTTGTAATCCCCTCCATTATCTTCCGAAGTTGTAATTGTGATCATTATAGTGGAACCTTTAAGGTTGGAGACCTAACTCCCGGGGTTTTTTCCAAAGAGGCTATCACCTCCAAGGTTTTCCTCGTTAACAAATCGCGTTGTCATTGTCTCGTTTTTCATTTTCTTGTTCCATATAATCGAATTCCATAGTTCCCTCCTTATTATTCAATCCACACACTAAACATAGTTAAGATTCTACTCTATTGTTTTTTCTACCAAAACACACGCCGTGTTATTTTGAAGGGTTTAACTGCTTTTTCTTTAGGGATTTCGACCAAAGAAGCAAGTGTGGCTAATGCGTCCGCAAACCGATTTTTGTCTCTGGGGAGATAGTGGAATGAGACATCCTGAAATTGTTGCGCCAATTCTTGGAGGTGGGCACTGTATCTTTGAAGGGTTGGATCTTGGACCCTCCACTTCTTCAATGTTTGATTGATGATCAATTGGGAATCCCCGAATACCTCGAGTTCAGTCACGTTGCGTTCTAGGGCTGCCTCAAGCCCCGCTATGCAAGCCTCGTATTCTGCGGTATTGTTGGTGGCGTCAAAGTCAAGACGCACTGCTAGTGGTGTGTAGATGTCGTTAGTGTCTACCAATAACATTCCGATGCCAAACCCTCTCTTGTTGGCTGCGCCATCGAAAAATAATTGCCACTTATTTTCGTCTATGCTTAGGATGTCCTCATCGGGAATCGCGGGTCTTCCCCCTTCACTTCGTCGCAAGGAAATTCGGCCAACCGATCTGCAAATACACTCCCTCTTACGGATTTCGAGTGACGTAAGTGATATCATACCCCGCGAGCATGAAGTACCATTTGGCTAGTCTCGAAGACAAATTTGATTTGTCTAGGATATATTTCGGTGGATCCATCTTTGCGATGAGACGGACTGGAAAGGCTTCCATATAGTGCTTTAGCCTTTGTGATACCTGACGAGAGCGCCATGACTTGTCGAGTGGAGAGTAGTTGATTTCACCGCCTTGGAATCTGCGGGTGACAAAGTAGATGGCATTTTACGTGTGCGAAGTTGGCCGTTCTTGAGCAAGCATAGCCCCTAATGCGTTGTCTGTGATCGTGAGGTATAACTTCAAGGGCTTCTCCTTGTGTGGTGGAACCAGGATAGGTGGGGAAGTCAAGTAGTGCTTAACTTCCTCGAATGCTTCTTGACATTCTTCGGTCCACTCTTGAGGTGCGTTTTTCTTAAGCGGCTTAAAGATGGGGTCGCACATTGTAGTCGGTTGATTAATGAATCGGCGATATATTGGAGTCTGCCCATGAATCCCTTTACTTCTTTACGTGTCCTGGTGGAGGCATGTCTCGTAATGGCCTTTATCTTGGCGGGATCTGCTTCTATGCCGCGTTACGTGACCATGTATCCCAAGACTTTCCCTTTGACTACTCC
Source organism: Adenophora triphylla var. japonica (assembly GCA_022495995.1). Lineage (NCBI taxonomy): Eukaryota > Viridiplantae > Streptophyta > Magnoliopsida > Asterales > Campanulaceae > Adenophora > Adenophora triphylla. Next base: position 160,042 of record JAFEMH010000919.1, read on the forward strand.
GAATGAGCATTTGGCGGGGTTGAGTCTCATTTTGTCTTTGTCTCGGCCGATTGAAGAATTTTCTCGAGATCTCGAAGTGTTGGCCATCTGTCCCCTTCGAGTGGATAATCATGTCGTCCACATATACCTCTATCTCTTTATGGATCATGTCGTGGAATAGTGTTGTGATCGCCCTTTGGTAGGTAGCCCCGGCGTTCTTGAGACCAAACGGCATGACCGTGTAGCGTAACGTTCCTCAAGGTGTGGTGAATCTTTGTTTTGTGCCGGGTCCTCTTCTCGCCATGAGGATTTGGTTATACCTGCGAACCCGTCGACGAATGAGCGGACCTCGTATGCTTTGTGGCATCGACCAACATGTCTATGTTTGGTAGCGGGAAGTCATCTTTAGGGGATGCCTTGTTCAAGTCTCGAAATCAACACGACTCGTATTTTCCCGTTCGACTTGGCTACTTGCACCGTGTTTGCTAACCATTCCGGATATTCAATCACTTTGATGAACCCTACATTCAAGAGTTTCATGATTTCCTCTTTCACTTTCATTGACCATTCCGGCTTGATTCTCGCGTAGTTTCGCTTGACCGGCTTGGCGTTGGGTAGCAGTGGTATCTTGTGTTCTACAACTGACTGATTTAACCCAGGCATATCTTTGTAGGACCAAGCGAAGACGTCTACATATTCTCTAAGGAGCTGCGTCAAGGTTTCTCTGTCTTCCCCCTTGAAGAAGCTGCCGATCTTTGTTTCTCTGGGGTCTTCCGTTGTCCCAAGATTAACTGTTTGCATTTCCTCGTCGTCAACGGGGCCATTCTTTCCACAACGACCTACTTGCTTAGCTAATTCTTTTAAGATTTGTTCGTTTTCTTGATCTATCTCATCGTATGATTCATTATTAACGTGTTCGTTATATTGATTATTATTAGTTAATTCATCATTTACGATGTTAGCAATCTCAGGGTACTTGGAAAGATCAAAGTTTTCATTAAGGAAGTAAGGGAATACATGTTCGGCCACCGCCTCGATTTCCTCTTGAGTGAGTTCATCGGAGGTGGAGCCTGCTTCTAATGTAAAAGTTGCAGGGCCTATCTTCCTGCGAGGGTGGGGAGTGCAACCAAGCTCTTTGATCATGAAGTCTTCATCAACAATCGGTCCCCCGGTGACGTGCCGCTTAGAATTGGCTCATCACATTTCTGTATTAGTCTTGTGTAGTCGGTAGTTGGAGCGTCCCCCTTGGATATTGCATGGATCTGGCGTCTTCTAACCGGCACGAGTCTTGGAACTGTCGCGGCATGTCTTCTCCCAACACAAAGTTCCATTCGCTTGTCATTTCTCGCCTTCGTGCCCCACAAATCATTAGGGATCAGTGGGACGGATTCTGTTTCATCCGGAGAAGCATCGCGAGCCGCCGAAGATTTCAAAGCCCGGTTGGCGCTTTCCTTTATCGTCAGTCCATGGTTATGAAAAGATAAAGTAGGGAATACTTTCCCCTTCTCGAACAAAGTAGCCATTGAGTGTCTTTCGATATGGTTTGAGGTTGCAATCCTTGGACTTTGGGTCATTGCGGCCTTTGTACGAGGTTCCTTCCCACTTGATTTGAGTGAAGCCCCACTCTTCTACATCATCTTCATCGTGGATGGAGATGTCGTATCCTAGTCCATGCTTTGTGTGAGGCGGGGGACCGGTGGTGGTTCCGTTATTCCTTGTAAGTGCTTTCCAAGCCCCAATCCAGAAAGTACCCTTTTGCTAGCATCATTCTCCGCAGGAAGGCTTCCGAAAACCAAAGTGCCTTTGAGTAGTCGTTCTCGTTGTAAGTGTCTATGACATTCACGAGTGCTTTCTCTCTCGATCTCAAAACCACCGAACAGGAAATCGAAGTGCTATGTGTACTTGCTTCGAGGATAGGACTAGCGGTGACCATCTCTCCGTGTATGGTGACTATCGTGTTGTTGTGTCTCGAACTTGATGCATTGGTGCGGGGAGGAGGGCACACCCCCTATGTCGTGTAGCCAAGGGCGACCAAGCGGCAAGTTGAAGGATGCCGGGATGTCGATGACTTGAAATTCGATGCTCATAGTGACTTGCCCCATTTCTACGGTATCACAACCGATCCCAGAGCGGTTCTAGCAGTACAATCGTACCCCCTTACAGTATGCCCGGATGGCTTGAGGTCTTTGTGGGTGAGGCCTAATGATGATAAGGCTTTCTTCGGGAGGACATTGATTGCAGAACCATTGTCGACCAAAATGCGTGGCATTCGGTACCCATTCACCTTAGCGATTATGTAAAGGGCCTCATGATGATTGTTCCCATAGGATGGGAGGTCCAAGTCGGTGAAAGTGATGATGTTGCCAACCGCACTTGGCCAATCATTTGAGTGAGCTCTTCGGGTGTTGCTTACGAGGAAATGGTCATTTGAGCCAATGCCCTTTTCAACATCTCACGGTGCTTGTGAGATGCTCCTATGAGATCCCAAACCGAGATATTTGCTTGTGTCTTTTTCAATTGAGTTAAGAGAGGGTCCTCCGGTTCACTTGGCGATGAGGCTTTAGCTTGTTTTGGAGGATTTTCATCCCTTGGGTCTTTGTTGCGATCACACGACCGGATCGTGTGAGTAGGTTGACTGTTTTAGACCCTTTTCCCTTTTGTTCTAAGATTTCCTCCCAAGACATCATATAACAGAAAGAAGATTCATTAAATTCAAGAGGGCTCTCGTCCACAATTGTGGCTAGACGAGTAGGGTCCTCGAAGCTACTTTCTATCTCTATTAGATTGACCTCATTGTTTGGCAAAGGATTAGTAACAACATTTGGTAACCTGTCTCTTTATCGTCAAACAAATCTTGGATGACGTCTTTCAAGTGGAAGCAGGAGTTGGTGTCGTGGCCAGGTGAAGTTGTGGTACTTGCAGTAAGAGATGATGGGCATGGTTGGCAGGAAGATCTTTCTTTGGAGGTGCGCCTTCTCTTGGTTTGATTTTCCCGTTCTTGACAAGCACTTCGAAGAGTTCTTCTTGGGTGATTCCTTCAAGCTTGTCATAATGTCTATCTTTCTTCTTCTTTTGTGGTGGGGGTACCGCGGAGTATTTACCATTTCCAGGATGATTGAAGACAATGGCATTGACAGACGTATCCTTAGGATTGGAGGAGGAAGAAGAGCTCTTGTTGTAACGGAATCCACTTTCTTTCTTGGCTTCCCTTTTCTGTTTGATGAGGTCATCTAACCGTATGCCCGACTTGTGAAGTTCGGCAAAGCTAGGAAAGTAGTTGCCGGCTAGCTTGTCTTGATATTCCTCTCTAAGGCACTGTATGAGGATGTGAATTTGTTCGTCTAGGCTGGGCCTATCAACGATTTCGGTTAGCTTGGTGTTTTGGTAGAAAAAACAATAAAGTAGAATCTTAACTAGGTTTAGTGTGTGGATTGAATAATAAGGAGGGAACTATGGAATTCGATTATATGGAACAAAAGAATGAAAAAGAGATAACGACAACACGATTTGTTAACGAGGAAAACCTTGGAGGTGATAACCTCTTTGGAAAAAACCCCGGGAGTTAGGTCTCCAACCTTAAAGGTTTCACTATAATAATCACGATTACAACTTTGGAAGATAATGGAGAGGATTACAAGAGCTTGTGTGTAGAGTGTGTGCGTATGAGCATGAATGTGTTTTTTCGTCTCCATTTCCCCTTAAATACAAGTAGATATGAAAGAGTCAATATGGTTCCTATAATCTCGGCATTTTGGTTTATCACTTCAACCTCCGTGAGACCAAGTCGCTCTTAGCCGTTTGAAGGTCTGTTGAACGTGCTTGGATATTGTTCCGCATTCCTCTCTTAATTACTGAAAAATAAGAATAAGAATATTAGGAAATATTGAACAAGTAAATATTAAAACAATACTTACAGTGTAATGACATCTCGATATGCAGGATCAATTGAAGATGTCGCCATGTTGAAAAATGCCCACAACAATTTGTCCCCAAAAACATTTGACTATGTTGGCAACTGAAGAGGCAAAATGTTTTTTCTTTTGAATTAATGGTCCAACTGTCGCTCTGCTTGATGGGACGTTTTGGAAGACGTGGCGTTGAAATGGACGATTGGGGAGAAGAGTTATTTTTGAAAAGGAATTCTTTTTCTTTTTATTAACCGCTTGAGAGGATAAATTAATCTTCTCAAAGCTTCTTTTCACCTCCGTTGGCCCACGGCGCCGTTCGTCTCCAAGGTAAAATTCCTCCGTCTTTCACCTTCTCCCTTTGTTTATTTTTCTCTTTTTGCTTTGTCAACCATGGGTAAAACTAGGTTGTCTGCGTCCAAACCTGAAAAAGCGTCATCCCCACAAGGTCCCGTAGAGATTAATCTCGACGATTTTGTTTGCGGAAATCTTCTCACTAAACCCGCTGAAGAAACTTGTTTGTTCAACGATTCTCAAATAGAGTCCATAAAACAACAATGTTGCTTCCCAAGTGGTGCAATTTTTCATCCTTTTTCCATAAAACTTAGGTCTGACCATATTTCCTTCAAATGGATCTGTTTCTTCGAATATCCCTTCCTTTTAGGGTTTAGTTACCCTTTTCCACTGTTGGTTACTGAGTTCTTTCGAAAAACTCAACTGGCTTATGCTCAACTTATGCCAATGGCTTGGCGAGTTTTTGCTTTTGTCCTCAAAGTAAACCGGGAAAACGGACTAAACCTAGGGCTTCCCGAAATTGCCTATTCCTATGATCTTCAACTTTTTGGTTCCAAAAGGTACCTTTTTAGAAAGAAATCAGGTTGAAATCCTTTGATGAGCACCACATCCTCCAGTGATAGGGGATGGAAGAATAGATTTTTCTTTGTTGATAGGACGTCGATTGGAGAAAAGGATGAGATATCGAAGCAATGGAACAAGGGAGGTACTTAAATTCTTACTCTTGTGACTTCCTGTTCTTGAGATAAACTGAATTGTAATTGTTCTTGCTTTTATGTAGATATTGATTGGGGAGAATTGTTTCCACCTGCCAAAGACAATCTAGCCAAGATCGAAGAGTTTTTCAGTCTCCCTCTCGATAAGAGGTCTCCCAAAGGTTTGTTGGAAGCTTCGTCGACTATTCCAGAGGATATAAAGGCTTCTACTTCTGTAATTATGTCCACTGGTAAGCTTGGTATCTTGTTACCTTTGATAACTGTCATCAATTTGACGTGTTATTCGTTACTGACAATATCTCTATGTCCATGCAGTCTCCAAACCGGTAGTTTCAGGTTCTGACTTTGACCTGGATGATATTGAAGCCCTGCTCTCTGAACCCGTTGCCAAGATTGAAAAGAAACCTCCACCTGCTCCTAAGAAGAGTCCTGCTCCTGACGAAAGCATTGGTATTGGCTCTAGGGTGAGGAAGAGAAAAGCTAGCCAAGAGGAAGTGATCGAGGTTGGAGACTCCTTTGATGGAATGTCAGCGGGAGATTTCAAGAAGAAATTCATGAGCCTTGCTAATGGGGTAAGACACCATTAATTGGATATTGAATAGTTTCAAAGGTTGTTATAACATTTAATAATATCAAGATGTCATTTTTCAGACTGTAGGGTACGTGGAGGAATTGGCAAAAGAAGTTGAAATGGTAAAGAAGAAGTCCAAAGTGACCTCGCTTTGGTCGGGAAGGAGAAGTTGGCATCGAGATAATAAGGTGAAGGAATATGAGAAGACTATAGAGCAATTAAGCAAGTCGGTGGGAGAACAAGAACAGACGGTGAAGGACTTATTGAATAGTCGGCGAAAAGTGAGGATGACCACAACAAGGAGATAGCGAAGTGAGGAATTCTTGCAAACTAGCCGCAGAAGACTGTTTCTCAATGCAAGGTGAAGATGATGAAGGAATATCGGGAAGGGAAGGGTGGCGCTTGGGATATCAATAGGGAATGTGCCTATCTGTTCAAGTTGACAGTGAGGTGACGGACGAGGGCGAGGTGTCATCAAGTCCGTATGAAACGATTGTCAAGGATGCACCGGCGGTTGGAGAAGTGACACCGGATGCAACACTGCGGCGAAGCCACCTAAACAAAAAGAAGGTAAAACAACTTGGTTCTTGGTATTTTGTTAATGTTTACTGGGGTGGAATCCCTTAAGACAATTTTTATTTTCGTTTGGTTTGTAATGGGTCCATAAGGACTAAAGACAATCTTTTTTATGTGTTGGGTTGGTCCAACACTTGTGCACATTCTTGTTGGTAGTTCGGATACTTTATGGTTTCTTTAGTTTAGTTATGGTTTAATAGTTTTCAAGCACGTCAAGGCTTGTTTCTTTTGGATAATTTTTTGTATGGCGACATGATAGTATGTCGAAATGACAGATACTTAGGATGACATTTATACGTCATAAACCGTAGATACTTAGATGACACGTATATGCCATAAACCGTAGATACTTAGATGACATGTATATGCCATAAACCGTAGATACTTAGATGACACGAATATGCCATAACCATAAGAATAATACTTAAGATCAATCATCTAACTGAGTGGGAATGGGTAAGCTATATGAGTTTACCCATATAGGCCCACCCCACACCTCAATTAGTGAGATAACTTGCGCTCCAGGCGAAGGTGTGGTAACCTAACTTCTTAAGAAAGAGGTAATTAACTCTTTAAACCTTAGAAGGGATTGTGTACCTTTACTTGAGAAGAGATGGCCAGTCTCTAACGGAGGAGAAATCGTTGTTCCTTGCGTGCATTCGATATGTCCCCATGTAAATGTGTCAATACCTCATAATATAGAAACACGTTAAAAACGGATGCCAACTAAAGTTGACGTCTCTCCACAAAGTGTATTAGCGACATCTTAACTTGTAAATAATAAAAAAAATGCATAGGAGAAAAGAAAGGTTGTAAAGAATTAAAAGACGATTCATACCTAGAAAGATGAGTTCATGGGAAATCATATTTAAATGTAATACCTTTTGAGATGAATGGCATTCCAACTTCGCGGTATCATTTGGCCATCCAAGGTTGCAAGGCGATATGCTCCTTTTCCGGCTTGTGCATCTATTAAGTAGGGTCCCTCCCATTTTGGGGCGAGCTTGCCTGCATTGGGCTCCTTGGTATTTTGGAATGCCTTTCGTAGGACTAAGTCTCCTACTTGAAACCTTCTAACCCTTACGTTTTTATTGTAAGATCGGGCTACCCTTTGCGATCTGTTGCCATGCGAACTTTGGCCATGTCCCTTAGCTCGTCCACGGTATCCGGGTCATGTATCAAGATGTCTTTATTATGTTCGGATGTCGGTAAATTTGTATCTTGCCGTTGGTACAAGGACTTCTGTTGGAATAACGATTCGGTTCCAAATACAAGTGAATAGGGGTTTGACCGGTAGCATTCTTAGATGTCGTCCTGTCGGCCCATAGGACCATTGGTAACTCTTACGCCCAACGTCCTTTCTTGGTTTAGTCTCTTTTTAAGTTCTTGATTATTATTTTGTTGCTAGACTCTGCTGTCCATTGGCTTGAGGGTGAACAGCGAAGATGTCACCATCTTAACACCCCAAGATGTCAAGAAATCTTGGGTCCTCTTCTTTGATGAATTGAGAGCCGTTGTCACAAATTATCTACGATGGAATTCCGAATCGGCCGAATATCTTCCTTTTGATAAAAGATATCACTTCTTTGTCACGAACTTGCACATATGCCTCGGCCTCTACCCATTTAGAAAAGTAGTCTGTCATGGCCAAAAGAAATACTCGTCCCCACGGTGCTATGGGAAGTTTTCCTACTATGTCCATTCCCCAAACCATAAAAGGCCATGGTGACGAGGATAGGATATAGCGGTTCGGTGGTGGTGCGGGATGTCCCCATGTCGTTGACGGGAATCACATTTCTTTGCGTAGTCAACGGCATCTTTTCTCATTGTAGGCCGAGAAATAGCCCATTCTAAGAGCTTTAGTATGTAAACTTACGCCCCGGTATGATTTCCACAATCTCCTTCGTGCGGCTCCTTGAGAACCTGATGGGCTCTATACGCCTCTAGACATCTTAAGTAGTGACACTGCAGCGATTTTCTAAACAAGAGATTATCAATAAGTACATATTTAGAAACTCTTACCACTGAAGGCTCTTGCATTTTTCTCCTCAACTGGGATCGTATCATCTAAGAGATATTTGATAATAGGAGGCATCCCAAGAGGTTCTTTGCGGGAGAGGCAAGTATGTCGGCATCCGGGCGAACATCTCAAGATGGTCAATTCTTTGGGATGTCAACATGTATGATTGGGATCTTGGTTTGTGAGAAGCTTTTGAAGGCCGAACCCAAGTTTGCCGAGCATGCAGCTGAGAATTTTCTTCCCGTGGGATTTGTTCCAAGGAAAATGTTTTGAATTTGGCCGAAATAATTTTTACAATTTCCAAATATGTTGTCATCTTAGCGTTTTTCGCGACGTAGGACCCGTTGTACTGATTAACAATTAGTAATGAATCCATGAACACCCGGATCTGCTTGACATCTAAGTCTTGGGCTGCAGATTAAACCTGCAATTAGAGCCTCATACTCTGCTTCATTGTTGGTAGCCTTGAAGCGCAAGCTGATAGATTGTGGTATTATGTCCCCTTGTGGCGATTTTAGTACAACTCCAAGACCTGTACCTCTCATGTTAGAAGCACCGTCTGTGTAGAGAGTCCAAATTTTTAGGATGTCATCATCTTGAAGTTGCTGTACTTCCAATTCCACCTCTTGTTGCAGGGTTGGACTGAAATCAGCCACAAAATCAGCCAGGGCTTGGGATTTTATTGCGGTTAAGGCTCGTACTTGATGTTGTATGTGCTTAATTGTACAGACCATTTTGCCATTCGACCTGACATCTCTGGTTTTCTCATGACATTCTTAATAGGATAGTTAGTGCGTACAATAATAGTATATGTTTCAAAATAGTGCCTTAACTTAATAGAAGCGATTATCAAAGCTAAAATTAATTTTTGTAAATGAGAATACCTGGTCTCGGCATCTAAGAGTGTCTTACTTATATAGTAGATGGGTTGCGATTACCATCTCGTTCTGTCACCAAGGCTGCGCTTACAGGCGCCTTCGGACCTTGCTAGGTAGATGTAAAGATGTTCTTCCATCGAGGTTTGGCCAATAAGGGAGGTGTCGACGGGTAAGTTTTGAGCTCTGAAAAGCTTCTTCATGTTGTTCCTCCCATTGGAACTTCTTGTTCTTTCTTAAGATGTCGTAGAAAGGTTTGCATCGATACGAGGATTTGGAAATGAATCTAGTGAGTGCGGCAATTTTTCCCTGTCAATCTTTGGACGTCCTTGACAGATTGAGGTGATGACGAGAGTTGAGAATAGCGCGTATTTGTTAAGGGCGGCTTCAATGCCTCTTTTAGTAACCATATAACCCGAAACTTGCCGGCCTTCATTCCGAAGTTGCATTTAGCTGGATTAAGTTTCATATTGAAACAATCCAAGATGTCAAAAGCTTGAGAGAGGTTGTTTATGTGATACTCGGCCTTCTTGGATTTTACTACCATGTCGTCGATGTATACCTCCATTGTGTCCCCAATCTGATCCTTAAACATCTTGTTGACGAGCCTTTGATACGTTGCACCCGCATTTTTTAGTCCAAAAGGCATGGCAATATAACAATAAATACTGTGGGGGTTATGAAGGCGGTGTCCTCTTGGTCGAGATGGTTCCATCGAATTTGTTGAAATCCACGAGGACGCGTCCATGAAAGTGAGGAGTTCGTGACTGAAGTGGCATCAACTAATGAATCTATGTGCGGCAAAGGGAAAGGATCTTTTGGGCGAGGCTTTATTTAAGTCGGTGAAGTCGACGCAAACTCGCCATTTCCCGTTTCTCTTCTCTACCACAACCACATTCGCCAACCATCTTGGATAATCGACCTCCCGTATCATGTTGGCTTTGAGTAAGCGCTCTACCTCCTCCTTGATGATCCGATTTACGGTTTCTACAAACTTTCTATGTTTACGGTGCCTTGGTTTAAAGCTAGGATCTATGTTAAGTTTGTGAGTGATGACATCTTTGCTAATGCCTGTCATGTCATCATGTTTCCAAGCAAAACTCTTTATTACGCTTCTTAATAGGTTCACAAGCTTCTCTTCTATATCGACGGGATGTCGGTGCCCAATAAGTACTTTGATGTCCGGGTTGGAAGGATCTAACAATACTTCTTTCACATCATCCTCCCTAGCTTCCGAGGACTTCACGTACTTTCCTCGGTAATTGCTAAGCTTGTTTTGGAGATGTAGACGCCTTTATTGAAGTTTTATAACATTCCTTGGCCACACGTTGATCACTTTGTAAATCTTAGAGACACCCCAAGGTGTTGGAAACTTCACACACCGATGGTAAGTGGAGGGTACGGCCTTCATTCCGTGAATCCACGGTCTTCCAAGAATGACATTGTAAGATGTTGCGCAATCAATTACGCGAGAACCGCTCCATGGTGTTGAGGCCCTTTGAGTATATTGGAAGCTTTATCTCCCCACCGTTTCTTTGACTTCACCACCGAAGCCTACCAAGGCCGAAGACTTTTTGACAATCTCCGATTCTGGGATGTTCATTTCCTTAAGGGTACCCAACATAATAAGATTGACGGAGCCGCCCCCATCTACCGTAATACGTCGTATTGTACGGTTGGCGATCTGCAAGGAAATAACTAGACTGTCATGATGGGGTTCCAGCAAGTTATCACGATCATTATCATCAAAGGTAATTGGATCCGGGCAAGGTGTCGACATCTTGGGCGTTTCTCGGCTTTTCCTCTTTTGACTCCTTAGCGTGTCGTTTCTTTGCGAGAATAGGATGTTCCACATATTTACGAGCCTCCGCCTGATGAAGTTGATCACCTTTGTTGATCTTTGGGGAGAAACCGGCCTTTCGGCTTCATGAGGAGCTTCGCATTTTCAGCCTTCTTCTTTCTGGATCCCAACAACCCCTTAAGATGTCCTTTCGAGAGTAAGTAACCGATCTCCTTTCTTAACGCGATGCGTCTTCGATAACGTGTCCAAAGTCTTCATGGTAAGCGCACCATTTTGATTTGTCACGCCATCCCGTGGTTTTGTCCGTTTTCTTTGGCCATCCGGCTTTGTCTCCTAGGTTGCCCATTGCACAAAGTACACTGAAATGTCAACGAGTAAAAACAATAATCGAAATGTTAGGCACATTATCACTATCTTCATCCTCACCGTCTACCGAATTAATTTTGCTAGTGTCAATTCTCGGATAGGGATTGGGACGGTTGTTCCTGCGATGGGACGATTCGGTCTTTTCTGTCGGGATGGTCATATGTCGACGTCTTGGATGACGACTTCGATCTTCGCAGCCTCATCTTCCTCCGATCTTATGAACCTTAATGCCACGCTCCCGACTTTTTCTAGCCGCTTACAAGGAGTCATTACCAAATCTTGATAATCTTGTGAATCTTTCTTCAACCCCATTTTGAATGCTTCGTGGTCATCGACATGTCAAGATTGGGAATTTCTAACACCTCCTTATTGAACCGATGGACATAATCCTTCGTAGTCTCATTAGGCCGCTGGGTCACATTGTAGAGATCACTTGTCAACTTTTCAAATTGTCGATTGCATGAGAATTGGTTATAGAACATGTTGATGGTGGGCGTATGAACCAATTGAACCTAGGGGTTGCCTAATCGGCCATTTGAGAGCTGGTCCGGACAAGGTGGATCCAAATCCCTGCATAAGCGAGGCCTCCCGCATCAAGCGGGATATGGATTATGTCCATCTTTTCTTGATAGTGTGCAACATGCTCCTCTGGGTCCGTGGTGCCATCGTCCAACTTCATAGATGGTACGGCAAACGCTTCGGGATGTCGACATTTGCAATTCTTTGGGACAAACCGGGATTGATTGTAACAGCTTTGGGTCACCGGTTGAATTGGAGGAGTTACACAGCACGTTCATTATCGGCTCTAAGATCCCGCATCTGTTTAGCTAGTGGGTTTCCTACAAAAGGGTCGGCCATAGGAATACGATTGAAATTATTATTATTGAAAAGATTATTTATCAAACCGAGTAATCGTCCGTAGTAGTCGTGACAGTAGTGTTGTCTATAAATGGAATGAATGGGGTGAATCCTGCGGAAGATGGCGTCAATGGGGTGTCCCCAGGTAAAGATGTCGACATCATTAAAGATGTCAGCGGATGAGTTTGAGGAGGACTGCCCATTGGAATGAATTCACTCTGAAATGTAGATCCTCCGGTGTTGTCAAAGTTGAGAACCCTTGCACGCAGTGGTGATATGTTCTCAAGCCGAGATGCGATGAGCTGTTGGTCTTTCTGCATCTTAATCATGGAATTGGTCAACACCTTCGAATTGTTGTCTTCTTTGGTCCAACCTTTGATTCAACCTGGTTAGGATACTCCGGATGTCAGCATCTGCATTGGAAGAGGTTGCCCCCTTTGGTGGAGTCTTCGTAGGTTGAGTTGGCTGAGACCCGGTCTGAGGAGGTGGTGGTAACAAGCTGGTTCTACCTCCTGACGTGGGAACAACGGCGGGACCTTTCCTGGCGGTGGACACATTGGAGGGTGCAGACATAGTGAATTTGGTTAGGAAATGTTTCAAATAACCGATAAACCACGAGGCCCCACGGTGGGCGCCAAATTGTTTTGGTAGAAAAAACAATAAAGTAGAATCTTAACTAGGTTTAGTGTGTGGATTGAATAATAAGGAGGGAACTATGGAATTCGATTATATGGAACAAAAGAATGAAAAAGAGATAACGACAACACGATTTGTTAATGAGGAAAACCTTGGAGGTGATAACCTCTTTGGAAAAAACCCCGGGAGTTAGGTCTCCAACCTTAAAGGTTTCACTATAATAATCACGATTACAACTTTGGAAGATAATGGAGAGGATTACAAGAGCTTGTGTGTAGAGTGTGTGCGTATGAGCATGAATGTGTTTTTTCGTCTCCATTTCCCCTTAAATACAAGTAGATATGAAAGAGTCAATATGGTTCCTATAATCTCGGCATTTTGGTTTATCACTTCAACCTCCGTGAGACCAAGTCGCTCTTAGCCGTTTGAAGGTCTGTTGAACGTGCTTGGATATTGTTCCGCATTCCTCTCTTAATTACTGAAAAATAAGAATAAGAATATTAGGAAATATTGAACAAGTAAATATTAAAACAATACTTACAGTGTAATGACATCTCGATATGCAGGATCAATTGAAGATGTCGCCATGTTGAAAAATGCCCACAACACTTGGTTCTCCACCTTTTAACAAAATCTGTGAAGGACTCGTTTGGAAGCTGCTTGGTTTGCTCAAGATCCCTTCTAGTGGTGCGATAAGTGGAGTTGTCCTCATATTGTTTTTGGAAAGTACAACTAGCGAGTGGCCAGTCTAGTCTTGTTGAGAGTGGGAGGGTCATATACCAGTCTCTAGCAGCACCATCGAGAGTTTGTGGAAAGCATTGGGCTAACAGGTTGTCATCAACACCCATAGGTAGCATGGCCCAAGAGTAGGTCTCCAAATGTGATTTGGGACAGGTGGCACCATTGAATTTTGCAATGTCGGGTGTTTCGTACTTTCTAGGAAGCTTTGACATGGACTGACGAAGAGTATCGTAATCGATAGAGAGCGTGGCTCCCTTACTCACATCGAGGGATGCAAGTTTCTTTTCTAGCATGGCCATGGTGAGGGGTTCATTCTTGCTTTCCCCCTTGCCTTCTTTCTTGGATGCGTGACTTTCATTGTCGGATGAGGAAGATGACGAGCTAGACTCGTGCTTCTGTTTCTTGCTTTTGCTTTTGCGGCGACCCTTGGCCCTTTTAGTGTATGACTCCTCTTCTCCAGAGGAAGAGTCATTTTTCTTCTTCTTTTCTTTGTTGGCTAGTGCAGCCCTAAGCTCTTGAATTTCTTCCACGAGAGTGTGGATTTGGGAAGCTTGCACTCCTAGGCGATCATTGGCTTCTTCCAGAAGTTTGTGGTTGTTTTCGGACAGGGTCTCATTTCCCGGAATGTTTTCGATGTCGGACATTGTGTTGGGAGTCTTGGAGTTGAGTAGCTTCGGAAAACCGACGTAAGAGATGCGAGATATCGGGATCTAGCCCCAACGAGTCGGAAGCGAGGCTTAAATGGCTCAGCTCAAATTCAGCAAACAGAAGCATTATCCCGTGCGAGATAAGTAATCCCGCGCGAGATAATCACACGGAAAGTCAATTTTTATTTAGCCCTAATTTTTGGTCGGAACGGAAAGTCCGTTTTGAGGGGTTTCTAAGGCCTTTATCAGAACCTAACGACTAAGCAATCAATCCGATTTTTGTAAAACAAAGCCATGTAAGATTTTTTTTTTTTTTTTTTTTGAAGGATTATGTGCACATTTTTCTTGAAGGGACATCCGAAAGGGACTTTTTCCGAAGGGACTTTTTCCGAAGGGACCTTTTCCGAATCCTTTCTTATTGTCAATTTTACATGGCTTTGTTTTGATCAAAAACAAGAAAAGATCACCGAGTCAAAACCGACTGGTCACGGAGTGATCCTAAAAAGTCAATCTACATGAGAATGTGGCGATGCAGGGCTGGAAGGCTAGGCTCCCCGCGATATGACAATCTAAGTGGATTGAATACGCGGAGTGGGATTGTCCAACTTCGGAGAGACCGGCGACTAGGTGGTTACCGTCATCCGTCCTTAGTGTGGGTCCCGGGTTTATAGAGGGTATGTAGTGCAATGACAGTTATATATGAGTGCGCGTGTGTGATAGTCAATCTATGTGATAGAGTAAAATAGAAAGTTTTATTTTTTTGAAAGTTAAAAGAGAAAACAGATAGTGGCCGCACCAAGTGGTTGCCTACGTTTCTCCCAATCTAGGAAGACTCAGGCCGTCGTAGTTCCACATAAAGAGAGATAAAGAGAGATAAATAATTTAATTTACAACTCCAGAATCCCCAATGGACCGGACTTTAATTAAATAAAACCCAATCACACGCATTTCATAAATAATAATCAATTATTTAAGGAAAATAAAGGTCCGAGTTCTACACCTTAAGGGAGGCCTTAAGATGCAGGAACTCTGCAGATAATGAATTCTCAGGATCCCCTTGCATGTTCGGCTCTCGTCTTGGATTACGAGCGAAACAGAGAAACCAAAAAACAACCAGATCGGGAAGCCCTATCTCGCGCGAGATAATGATATCTCGTGCGAGATATCTCCCATCTGAGAACAGAAAAAATTCGAATTTTATAAAATAGATTGAAAAACCTCTCTTTTAATTTTGACGCAAGTTTAAGCCTCTTAATTTTCAGTCCCCAGCGGAGTCGCCACTGTAGCGTTGTGAGAAAGAAATTCTGGTTCTTTTTATTTTTTATGAGTCGCCACCTATATTATTTGATTGGAAACATAGAAAAACCATTTGAGAGATTTGAGTTCGGGGCTTAGGTTATGAAATGGGTAGGTTTAGAAGGCATCCATTTCACCCAATCCGGAGATCGATCTTGCTAAAGAAAAGAGAGGTTTTTCAAAAGAAGAAATAAAAAACGAATTCAAATACTACAAATAAAGGTCCATTTGACGAGGTCAAACGGAATGTAGGATCGATTGCTTCGAGACCGTCTCCATGATTTGGAGAGGCTCTAGGCCGATCCTAGATTCTATGGACTTATACCACTCTAACAATCAATTAGAAGGAAGATTAGGAATTACCTTGCGTGAGGTGATTTGGGCAGAGTTTCGGCTCAAGTTTAGAGTCGAACCTTCACACGGACAGAGCTTCGCCTTGGTCCTTGGTTTGGAGATTGATGCTTGTTTATCAACAAGGTTGACAAACAAACTATGAGGTGAGTTTTAGGGTGATTTTGAAGGATTCTTTCAGGGAAAGAAAACGACAAAATGTGTGTGTGTTGTGTAAATTCGCGGTCCGGGACCTTCGACCCCTTGAGCCTTGGAAGTCACCAAGTATTTATAGAGGTTGGATATGAAGAAGTGGAAAGTTAAAACCCTATCAGATGGTTCTAGACCTCCTCTCCCATTGGTTGGCCGGAGAGATAAAGTTTTATCCCGGAAAGAGGTTGAAATCGACGAGGGAACTGTCGTCTGCAATCTGCAGAGGGAGATATCTCGCGCGAGACACGCCATCTCGCGGCGAGATATTGCTCCTGTGGACAGTTTTATCCTTTCCTCGTTATTTCGTATGCAGTTTAGTCCCAAACTAACGGTAGTTAGTCAAAACTTTAACGAAACATGACGAAATGGTGGATTTCTACTTCTTGACTCAAAGCGAGACTTAGAGTGGTATAAGTATGATCCGATGTGTTCAGAATGGGGTGTCTACACTACCAAAGTATCAATGTTTGACAAAGGGAAAGGATCTTTGGGACAAGCTTTGTTTAAGTCTGTGAAGTCGACACAAACTCTCCATTTGCCATTCTTCTTTTCTACCACCACCGCATTTTCTAGCCATCTTGGATACTCGACTTCTCTAATCATCTTAGCTTTGAGCAATTTGTCTACTTCTTCCAGGATGACTATGTTCCTCTCCTGCACGAACTTCCGTCTCTTTTAGTGGATTGGTCTGAAAGATGGATCGATGTTGAGTTTGTGGGTGATAACATCTTTGCTAATGCCTGTCATATCTTCATGCTTCCAAGCGAAGCTTTTAATCCTGCTCTTCAAGAGGTTGACAAGATCTTCCTCGATTTCTGCTGGAACGTCTTGGCCAATCAGCACCTTGAGGTCCGGGTTTGAAGGGTCTAATGGTATCTCTTTCAGGTCATGCTCCTTCGCCTCCAGAACCTCACGAGCCTTTCTCTGTAATTGCTATGCCATCTTGGGAGATGTCGATGCCTTCATGGAAGTCATATAACATTCTTTGGCTGACTGCTGATCACTGTACACCTTGACAACTCCCCAGGGTGTCGGCATCTTGGCACATTGGTGATAGGTGGATGGTACTGCCTTCATTCCATGGATCCACAGTCTTCCCAAAATCACATTGTAACATGTTGCACTATCAATCACGCAGAATCTCTCCATGGATTTGATTCCTTCAACATAAACTGGAAGTGTAATCTCACCCACTGTACTTTTGGTTTCTCCACTGAAGCCCACGAGCACCGAGGTTCTTTTTACAATGCTGTCTTCAGGGATCTTCATTTCTTTCAATGCATCCAGTATAATGAGGTTCACAGGGCTGCCTCCATCTACCAGGATAGGTCTGACCTTGCAATTGGCGATCTAGAGTACAATGACCAAGGCATCGTGATGAGGATCCATAACATCATCCTTGTCACTTTCTTCGAAGGAGATGACATCTTGGGATATGAGCTGCGACATCTTGGAGGATCTCTCGGGCTTCTCATCCTTAGCTTGCTTGGCGAATCTCTTAGCTGCAGAATAAGAAGTACCACAAATATCAGAACCACCACTAATAACATTAACTACCTTTGTTACCGGCGGAGGAGTTGGCGGTCTGGTTGCAATGGGTTCTTTGTTCTCCGTCTTGGTCTTGCGGTTCCCAAGGAGCTCTTTAAGATGTCCCTTAGACAACAGGTAACTAATCTCTTTCCTCAAGGCGATGCAATCTTCGTTAAGATGTCCAAAATCTTCGTGATAGGCACACCACTTGGATTTATCCTTCCAGCCGGATGACTTATCAGTCTTTCGAGGCCACCTTGCTTTATCTCCAAGATTACTCATTGCACACAGGATACCTGAAACATTAACAGAAAAACAATAATCAGAAATTTTAGGAGATTCAAAATCTTCATCATCTCCATCATCTTCCACATAATTGACTTTGTTATGGTCATTTCTGTGGTAGGGTCTGGATCTGCTCTGTCTTTGGTGGGATGACTCTATCTTCCTGTCAGGATGGTCATATGATGAAGCTTTGTCAGGATGCTTGGACTGCTGCACCTTGTCCTCTTCCAGCCTGATAAATGTTAAAGCTCGGTTTCAGATATCCTCCATCTTCTTGCATGGGTTCATCACCAAATCTTCATAGTAAGGGGAATCCTTCTTCAAGCCCATTTTGAAGGCTTCTGCAGCTGTCGCCATATCCAGGTTGGGGATCTCCAGGACTTCTTTATTAAACCTATTAACATAGACTTTTAAGGCTTCGGTGGGCTGCTGGGTGATACGGTAAAGATCACTGGTGAGCTTCTCTAATTGCCGGCTGGAAGAAAATTGATTATTGAACAGGTTGACAAGTTGAGCAAAGGAGCCAATAGAACCAGGAGGTTGACGGATCAGCCACTTCAATGCTGGTCCTACCAACGTCGAACCGAACCCTCGACACAAATAAGCCTCACAAAACTGGAGCGGAATGCGAACGATCTCCATCTTTTCTTAGTAGTGGGCGACATGCTCTTCAGGATCGGAACTTCCATCATACAACTTTATGGCAGGAACGCTAAATCCTTTCGGGATGTCAACATGCGCAATTGCTGGAGTAAAGCAAGACTGATTGTAACACGTTGGGGAGACCTGTTGGATAGGCGGGGTGACACCTGGCACATTCATGATCATATCTCTCAACTCCTGAAGCTGATTTGCAATATAGGTACCTGCAAAAGGGTTAGTAGTACGAGCAGTATTATCCAAAGCAGAACTAGAATTGAAATTAACGAAAGGATTAGCATTATCTGCAGAGGACGTCAGGACGGTGCTATTAGTGAAGATAGGTCCATCTGGGAATGTCATCCTGTAGGCACTGGTGGATAAGGGTGTCGACATTGCCACATAAGTCGTTATGGGAGAAGACGTCAGGATTGGTGATGACGACATCCTTACAGATGATGCCATTGGAAGGAATTCATTGAAAGTTTGAGAGTTGTCCCCAATTTTGAAATCAAGGACCCTAGGACGGTAAGGAGAGACAGCATCCATTCTTTTGGAGAGCAACTCTTGTTCTTTTTGCACTTTTATCAAGCTTTCGGCTATCAAGGAAGTGCTATTCTGTTGGCGATCCAGCTGATTCTTCATCTGAATGAGCATTCTCTTGATCTCAAGATCAGGAGATGGCGACATCTGCTTCTTGCCAGAATTCACATGCGGAGGAGGAGGCAACGTTTCTTGGCCTCCGGTTGTTGGCCTGCTACTGGTTTGAGGATTCACACTGCTAGGAATGGTTTTGCTGACGGCGGAAGTCATAGGTTGGGTTGACATGGTAGAAACGTAAGAATTTTGAACCGATTAAAAAACCAATGGCCCCATGGTGGGTGCCAAACTATTTTGGTAAAAATTAATCAACAATGAAGAAATTCGAAATAAAGCTAAGGAGGGTGCAATGGAATATATTTGGTATAACAATGAGACTAGGATGGCTCGATCATGTAATGAGGAAAACCCTTGAGATAACTATCTCGCCGGCACAAAACCTCGGGAGGTGATTATGAGCACATACCTTCCCAAACAATTGTATTAATATCACTGAGTTACAAAAAATGAAGCTATGGCGGATTACAAGGTATTTGTGAAGAGTGTGTGAGTAATGCGTGTGTTCGTGTGATGTGTTCCAGCAATGAGCTTTTAAATAGAAAAAATAACTGAAGATAAAATCCTGACAAACTTCCCTAGAATTTCGGCATGTTATCTTCATCTTGACTTGGTCTTTCAAACCATTGAAAGGAGTCCATGGAACATGTTTTTTCTCACGTTCTTTTATCCCTGTAATTAAATATAACAGAAATAAATAATGAATTAATTATGTAAATAATTTTTAACTTGTCTACGGGTGTGAAGATGACGACATGCTGGAAACAACTCAAGATGTAGCAATCCTGAATTTACCCACAACAGTTGGGAAGTCAGTTTGTGGGAAGACAGGAAATCACAACAATATTACATCCCAGCAATGGATGTATTGTTCTGATATCCATAGTGGAATTCCCCTGCACTGGCTCAAGATCCTTATGAGGGAACTCTCCTCCAACATTGACACTTACCAGTCCAAGACAAAGAATGAACACCAGAGATGGAGACCCTTCTGCAGGCTCCTCACAGCTATCTTTGCCAACTACCTCCATCTGGAAGAGCTCAGGATATCTACCCCAGAGCTGACTGTTAACTGGGGCACTGAAGAAAGCCTTGGATTAGCTGCTTGCCATAGCTTCAGATTCAACTATGGCAATGATGAGTACAAATCCCTGTATGATGCTGATACCATTCCTACTATGGAATTTTATGTAGAGATGTCTCTTGAAACTGCTAATACTGCAATTGGCAAAGCGGTCAAGAAGGCCAGGAAGACAAGAAAGCCTGCTGCTGAATCGCCTTTGAAGAAAGCCAGAACCGCACCAGGACCCAAACCGCGTGGTGCTGCTGCTGCTACTGGTCCAAGCCAGAAGGGAAAGAAAAAGATGCTGGTTGATGAACTTGATGCTGAGGATGAAGATGAAGAAGAAGATGATAGTATTCCTGCTCTAGTTGCAAGGGCTAGAAAGGCCAAGCAGACCAAGGATGACTTAACTGATGAGGACTTGATGCAGTTCTATAGGGACAAGCTTGATAGGATGGAGAAAGAAGCTGAGCGGAAGAGAGCCGCAAAGGGTAAGGTAACCGCTCCTCCTCCCCAACCGCAGCCTGCCCCCCAACCGCAACCTCAATCGCAGCCTCCCACTCAACCGCCTCCACCTCCCCAAGCTCAAACTGCTCCCATTCAACCACCATCATCAATCCAATCTCACCACTCCTCACCATCCGAATCACCTTCTCCAAAACCACAACGATCCCCTCAATCGCAAAGAGCTGCAACCGCTTAGGGAGAGAATCCCAAGAAAAGGAGATTCAGAAGGATGTCCAAAAAGAAAATTCCAACCAAAGGGCCTCAACGTTTTCTCAAACATGTAGCCCAAGCCTCTATGCCTATTCCTGGTGAAACCCCATCATACTTTGACCAAGGATCTCCTTCTCCTTCTCCTTCACCCTCCCATTCTGACTACCAAACCCCTTCTAATCATGACTCACCCTTATCCCCAGGCTTTTCTGAATGGACCACAAAACCATCAGTGGGCCAAGCCATTTCTACCTTCAGAGATCCAACTCCTTCACCCCCTCATTCTAACCTCGGTCAAACCTCCCCTCCTCCTTCAAACCGCGTCCAAACTCCACCCCCCTCAAAAACACCTACACCACCTCTCTCTCCTATACATCAAACCCCTCCTCCTGCCAAAACTCCTACCCCTCCTACCTCACCTCAACATCAACAAACCCCTCCTCTTTCTGTTCATACTATCCAAACCAATTCCCCCACCCTCACCTCCTAAAACCTCAACCATTCAAACCTCCACTATTCCTCCACCAATTCTAATCGCTCCCAACCCAACCACACACATTACTTTACCCCAAACCCTCCCTATTCCACCCTAACCTTACCAGCCGCATACAATACTAACCGCCCATATTTTTGAAACCCTTCATTCCCAATTACCACAAACTACACTCCCCACCCAATCCCCACCCATCATCTAAACCGCCCCTCTAACCTTTTCCCAACCACCTCCCTCATACTCTCATAATCCTTCCTCCTCAACCGCTCCTACAGACTACTCCCAAATTCTAGCCACTCTTCACCTTATCCAAAATCAACTCTTGGTCAACCAAGGCCACATGATTAAGGTGACTGAGTCCAACCGCACCTTGGAAGCCTCCAACCTCTCTCTTCAAGCTAGGGTTGATTCTCAAACCCAAAAGATGGTTATCCTGAAATCTCAATTGATGGATGCCATTAAGGGGGAGAGAACAAAACCTTCAATCGCTGACAACCAAACCACAAACATTGTCAAGGCCACTGTTGAATCAAGCCAAACCAATTTCAAACAGCAGCTGACCAACAATGTTGTTGAGTTCATTGGTAATTTTGCCACCAGTGAATAGGTCAAGAATATGCTTGCAAATGCTGGAGATCTGATCTGTGATACTATTGAGCAAGACATGGAGAAGATGAAGACTGAGCTGATTGAAGCTCTCAATTCCAGATCTCAACCGCAGCCTGCTCAAGACTTCAAAACCGCCCTAGAATCAATGCAAATAAGCTTGCTAGAGGAAATGGATATGCTTAAGGGGGAGATGAATGTGAAGATGAACATTATTGGTGATAGTCTTAAAGCAAAAAATCAATGTCTTGAATGAAGAAGTCAACGACCGCCTAGAAAACCTTAAGGAAGGATTTAATTCCAAACTTAGCTCCAAAATAAATGAGCTGAAAACTTCCTTAAAGGTAACAGCAGATCTAGAGCCTATTCAAGATGCCATTTCTGCTCAGACTACTGCAGTTCAGGGGGAGATTCACACTTTCTACAACTCTCTCAACTCCGCCTTCCAACTGCAAATTGATGAACTTAAGGAAAATCTAGTTGCTAACACTAGAGCAGTCAGTGCCACCAATTCAACCTCAGCCCATTCAGTGAATGCCTTAAGAAATTTGGAGACTACCCATGATAGAACCGCTGAAGAGGTGAGGAGCTTAAGAAGAATCCTAAGGGCAGAGAATTCAGAATTCAGAACTTCAGGACCGCATGTACCTGATCAAGAAGTCAACCAGCCGCCTCAGCATTGAACCGCCTTGTAATTTCTTTTTGCTGAACTCTTTTTGATTTTTAGACCGCACTCTCATTGTATTCTTTTGGTCTATCTTTTTGTTTTTGCAACCATGTAATTTCCTTCATACCTTGTACCTGTAATTCAAACCGCTTGAGGTATTAATGAAAATTGCATCATGGTTCCAAAACTTTGTTCATATCAAACTGCTTATTTGTAGAACAATGAAACCGGAATGGTTTAAAACCTCATTCAAATATCCTTTAACTTAAAATCATATTTTTGAAATGAAGTTTAAACATTCATTTTAAACCGCACTTTAAACTTAAACTCATATTTTCTAAGTGCACTAAATGCATTTCTATACTTTCAGATTGTAAGTTTTTACTCCTTCAATAGTATAGAAATCTATAACTTACGCTCGTGTGTGCATTGACTTGGGACATGACTTACCATGTTAATTCTTATGGACATGTTTTTATCAAAGTACAATGTTTGCTTTTGTTATAGTAGGTAATGGCATCAATCAAATAGGGAGAGATTGTTGGTTATGCATACTTTAACCCTCCTAGCTTTAGCTTAGATTTGATTGATACCATAACCTCATCTCTATTTTAAGGACTTTAGGCCCATATGTAATGAAGCTTAAACTTCCATTTTTTAGTATAAGTCCATTTTATAGAATAGGATAATTTAGGCTTGAAGACTGGCACAAGACTCATTGGACATGAGGTTTCAGTTCAAGAAGTTTCAAACCGCACATGCAAACCACTAGTGGAATTCTTACCTTGAAACTACCCTTTGACAAACTCAGTGCAACCGCAGTAGTGAACCACTATAGCAAACCGCATTGCAGTTCAAACTTGAGACCGCACTAAGAAACCTCATCTGGTGAAACCGCACTTACTCAACCGCTTCACACCAGAACGCATCCAATGATTGAAGACTTGAAGTTGAACCACTTTAACCGTTGGACTCCACATCGGCAATGTCAAAAGTCAACCACCAAATTTTGTCACGTGACTAAGTTTCAGACAGGATCTGCAAGGATCTTGAAAAGGTGACAGATGTCCTTCATACCTTATTTGCAGCTGAGGTCTGATCAGCTTTATCTGCAACTGCTATACCAAAGGACAAAAGTGAATTTGTGGACCAATCAGATTGCACTAGTACAGTACTTCAACAGCTATATCATAACGGCTACTTTCTTGGTGCTTGGGTATAAATACACCTAATCTTCAACACTTGAAGATTGCTTGAGAAATTGAAATTGTTGTGAATTCATAAGAAGTTGAAGCTCTGCCCAAAAAATATTCAGTCCTTTGAATCTTCATCTTCTTCCTTCAAGAAATATTTCCCAGCCCAGAAATCAAGCCTTTAACACATCAAGAATCATTGTGCTCTATATCATACAGATTCAAAGAGCCTTGATCTTGTTAAACACACACACACCACACTTGTTTAATCACATAGATTATTCATTTGAGATACACTGGTTATAGTCTAGGATTGATCTTCATAGAATAGATTGTACTTTGTACTTTGTAATCTCTCATACTCAATATAAAATCTAACTCTTAGAAAATCCAAGACTAACCATCTTGATAGTGGATGTAGATCATTTACGATTGAACAACTCCAAATACAGTGTTCTTCATTTCTGCACTTATATTTACTGTTCATTGCTAATTATTTATCTTTATCTGTTTGATCTTATTCTCAGTTATCTATTATTGTGAATTGTGTTTACAGTTAACTTTGTTAAAACCTCACTTTTAAGTTTTGTAAAATCGCACTAAAAACCGCTTACAAAATCGCACCTCATAAACCGCACCATTTTACTCTATAATTCCGATGTGCATTTTGCATTACCACTTACGGTTTATAATACACTGCAAGCGGTTTGTATGCAAGAGGTTTGGTTTTTCAAAAGAGGATAAAAAATTTGTAACAGCTATTCACTCCCCCCCCCTTCTAGCTGTTTTTCACCCTTGTTGCCACCTTTGGGATCAACACTAACAAGTACCCGTAAGTGTAATGTACATCCCCATGCATATAATCATCTCTATGATTATCCATTACCAACTTATACTAGTTATTCATAATAACTAGGGACACAGAATATTATAACAAACATGTAAAGCATATAATACTCAAGATAAATATTCTCTATTATAAATGGTAAAGACGATTACATAACGGTATTAGTTATGAGTCAAAATAACTATACGACTAGGGCATAACACCAACGCTTCGGAAATTGGTGATGAACTGTCTGGTGCTTCTGTCTCTCACCTTGATGAACATCTGACTGTGGATCGCTCAACTCTGCAGTATTTTATAGCTCCACCTGTTTATCAACACTACCAACACCTGATACAACCACATATCTCATAATAGGAATAAGCACAGAATTTTCATCAAATACAACATTCCTGCTTATGATAACCCTACCCTCCAATGGAGATCAAATTCGGTATTTCTTGACACCATCTCCATAACCCATGAAAACTCAATTTCTAGCCCTCGGCTCTAACTTCCCACCATCCACATAATAATAAGCGGTCAAATCAAAAGCCCTTAAATTATAATAATCAACGGGTTTACCTGACCACTCCTCTTTGGCGACTTTAAGATCGATATTCGGGACATCCCGGCTAATTGATTACTTCGTAAGATTGCATTTCAGTATATTTTCTTGCAACACTAATAGCTTAATTTAGTTAAATATATTAGATAAATTAAATTAATCTGCACTGACAATTTTATATAAAATTATATATGCGTAAGTTATTATTTGTATAAGAATAATGGAAATAATGGATAAATATAATTTTCATAAATTATGCACGGTATGATTATTTTAAAATAGCCTAGTTAAAAATTGTATTTAATGGTTGAACTGTGTCATGTGGAAAAATTGGTCATATTGTCGTATTACTATGAACCGTAGCAATGGAATGTATTGTAAATATAATGTACGTATTGTACATTGATTGATTTGTATTTGGGATAGATATGTTATTTTAGTTATTGGCAAGGGAATTTTTGGGACTATGAATTTGCCAATAATCAACGTTTTGAAAAGCCATGCCACGTTTTAGCCGTATCTCTTGTGCACCCGACCCCAAATTCAGTACATGTCTTTCTCTGCTTGAAATCTCATTTCATCTGAAAGAGAGTAAGGAAGAGTTTGAAGAACATAGGAGAGAAAAGGCGAGGGGGGGGGGGTTAAAATGAGAGAAACAGTATAAGGTTTCTAACAAGAAAGAAATAAAAGAGATAAAAGCTGAAGAAGGAAAGGGAAAGGGAAATTGAAGCTGGAATTTGGTAAGTTCTTCACTAATTGCCTGATGTGTGTGTTTATGTTTCTATGTGTGTAGATGTGGGTGAGTAAAATTGATAATTTTAAGTTGAGATATCATCAATGAAATTGTTAGTTTGGAGATCAAGAAATTATGAGTGGATTAATGAATATGGATCAGAGGAATGACTGTTTGGTTGTTGGTCTGCATTTCTAAGGGAAGAAAATGATCAAATTTTCATGTGTTCAAAACAGCCCTGCAGTTTTATCAAATTCCAAAACAGTCCTTATCATATTAGAAATTTTAAAGGAACTTTAGACCTTCATAATATCTTTAGTTGGAGTCCAAATTACTTGATTCTTAAGCATAGATTGGATATCTTTTCGAGAACTTTCTGGATATCATGGTTTCACAGTGAAACAAGTTATCAAATTTTCCATAAATTCTGTTTTGGGTACATCATGTAATACTTAGCTACTAAAGTTAATTGAAACTTAGAAAACTCATAAGTAATTCATACGATCTCGGAATTTGATGATCCAAGTGTCTAAATAGATTATTTTTCCAAGATCTTTCGAATTGGTTTGGTTTCATAAGCTAAAACTGTAGTGAATATTTTCAGATTCCTTGTCTTTCTGTCTTATTATTGTGATGTTTGTATGTGTAATAAAGTGTTAAATTGATCAACTTTGTGATGTTGTTAACTTTTACTTTTATGTACTGATTGTGACTAGATGAACGTTCTTGGTGATGGTTTGACCATAGTGCTTGATTAGTAAGGTTGAAGAGTGTAAGAATTTGGATTGAATAAGCGTTTGAGGTAAGGGATATTGTCTCTTCTCCTTTATTGTACCGTTTGTTCCTCTGATAGAGAGATGCTTAGAAACCCCCACTTCTTTACATAACTCATCGAACTCAGCACTATATAACTCCAACCCTATATCTGTCTGGAGCCGCTTGATCTTCTTCTCTGTCTGATTCTCCACTAATATATTCCAATGTTTGAAATTTGTGAGAGTCTCACTCTTGTGCTTCATAATAATCACCCAAATTTTTCTTGAGTAGTCATCAATCATGGACAAAAAATACCTATTACCCCTCAATGATTCCTGATGTGAAGGTCCCCATTAATACGAGTGAATGTAATACAGGCTGCCCTTCGTTCTATGAACCCCTATGGAAACTTGATTCGCTGCATCTTTCCAAGTAAACAATGCTCACCAAACTTAAGATCATTAACCTTATGGCCACACAAAAGATCATTATTCGCCAATATCTGCATCCCTCTAATGCTAATGTGCACAAGCCTAATATGTCACATCTTGGTCATATCCTCCTTGACCACTTCAAATGATTCAACCAATACTGATCCTGAAAGCATCCTTCCTTGTAGGAAATACAAGGAGCACCGCTTAAGGCCTCTTAAAATCACTTCAGAACATTTGCAGACATAAACTGCTCCACCTTTACCTTTGAAACTGTACCCTTTGCTGTCCAGCTTACTAAGAGATATCAGATTATTTGTCATCTGTGGAATGTATGTGACATCGTTTAAAGTGCAGAACTTACCATCATGAGTCTGCAGCTTGATAGAGCCAATATCAACCACCCTGCAAGTAACACTGTTGGCCATATAAATATTACCCCCATCTACCTGCTCATAGATTGTAAACCACTCTCTCCTCATATACTGATAAGATAAGAAGCCTCAAAATCAAGAATCCATGCATTCGACTGTTTTGTAGACTGTTAGTGCAGATTGTGGGTGCTACCACAGGTGTTGTCACTGGCAGTTGGGTGTTACCCGAACTGGAATGATTTATAATTGAATAATTCTTTCCATATTATTTTATATCCTAATGTCTAATATTATTTGCAAGATGTATATGTTTTGTGGTCCATATTTCAGGTTATAACAAGATTGGATTAGTTGCTAGAAACATGGAAATGAAGTTGGAGAAGAGTTACGCATAAATAGGGAATTTATGTGTAACTTTGACAAAGTCTTATCTTGTTGTTTTTGAAGGAAAACGTGGTGAAGACTAAGTCCAAGGTTGATTTCTATTTATTAATGGGTGCAAGGCTGAGAATGCATGGGAGTATAAGAGAGTGAAGCTAGGACTTGGGCATCAAGCATATGGTTGCTACAATTAAGGAAATGGACCAAGTCATGCTCGAAATGTAAGGAGCAAGCTTGGCCACTCTCCCCACTCTTCATGGACGACCAAGGCAGTCCCAAGGCTGTTATTTTGAGTAGCCTTCAAATTATTTGAAGAGTATAAATAGGCAAGGTGTGGAGACTTGAAGATATACCAATTACACACATCTTTCACACTCCTTGCACAAGAGACAAAACACATCTTTGGTTCCTTTTGCTCTTTCTCCCATACTTTGTTATTCCACTCTCAAGTACTTTGGACTTGATTGTGTTTTGGGTAGAATAGGGTTTGTGTTTTGATCTATTCGTTTTCTACTTGTAATAGAGTTAGGAAACTTTCGACTTTTGTAATCTTTTATATAGTGAAGATAAAGTCTTGGCTTTTGAGCTATCCTTAAGTTATATATTTATATAACTTGAGAAAATTAACTTTTGTGTCTTTTAATTCCGCTGCAAAATTCTTTTAAAGTTGTTTTAATTTGGAGTGTGTGTGTGTCCGTCAGTGTGTTATCAAAGGTGTTCGGTAACATCTATGGTAACATCTCTGTCCAGTGAAGCTGTGACAATTTCAATTGGTATCAGAGCAGGTCACTTGACGATACTAAGTGCTTGGTCTAGTTGTCATGGCTTTTGATCCTACAAATCCTAACCAAACGGCTATGCTTGTCACTGTTTGTGACTCGGACACTGAAAGTGTTATCTCGTGTTACCCAAGCTGGGATAACACCTGAGATAACATCCAGCAGGTATAACAATTTCAGTTTTCTTAATGTTGTTTGTTTTATGGGTTCAACTAACATGGATGCAGGAAGCTCACGTGAAGATGAGCAAAAGGATGAGCTTAGTAAAGATGAGCTCATTGTTGAATTGAAGAACCTCTATGAGGAATTGCTTGTAGAATGGAAGAAGGAGAACAAAAAGGTGGTGTCCTTGACAAATGAAGTTCAGAAGTTGAAGGAGGGCATGACTAAGCTAGAGGTCCAACTTACCAAGAAAGATGCGGAGCTGGACAAAGTCGAGGCCAAACTAACTTTAGCCGGGGCTACATTCAAGAAGCTCAACATGGGGTCTTCCAAGTTGGATGAAATCCTTGGTGTGAACCTAGATTGATGGGTCACAGGAACAGGAGAACAACACCGATCCGTCGCCGATTAAAAATATGACCGATTAAAAATTTAACCTATGAACAGTCAAAGCGCCAAAATATGATCAGTTAAAAATTAAACCTATGAACAGTCAAAGCGCCAAAAATTTTGCCAAAATTTCAGGGGCACATTAGTCATTTCCTTCCATGGCATAGTTGAAGATATGCTACGCAAATTACATGTGGCAGATAGTGATTGAAAGGAAAATGGAATGCTAAAAATATGACCGGTTAATTAAAAATGGAATGCTAAAAATATAAAATGCTAAAAAGGAGATTTTTTTTTCAAAATATAGCTTTTTAAAAATTTATATACCAAAATAACATTTTCAAAAACTTAAATACCAAACTAGCACTTTCACTTGAATTTCGGAATTGGTAATTCCAGATTAATGCATTCCGAAATTACCAATTTCGGATTTGATTTTTTTTTTTTTTCAAAACTGAATTTCCCAAAATAATATTTCCGTTAATAGGGAGCGATCGCGCTTATAAATGGAGCGATCGCTTCTAATGTATTCCGGTGTTTCCAATTCCGGATTCCTTTTTGTTTTTTGTTTTTTTTTGCAAAACAATTCCGGATTCCTTTTTTTTTTTTTTTTTTTTGCAAAACTTATTTAATTAGGAAATTAATATTTTCTGAGAAAAGAAGAGAGTGATCGCGCGGTGTAGGGGGCGATCGCTCTTAGTGTAATCCGGTATTGGTAATTTCGAATTCCCTTATTATTATTTTTTATACAGAATTGAACTGAATTGAATTATGTAATTATTTTTTTTGAAAAATTCAAATCCGGAAATGCTAATTCCGGATTTGCTTTACAAAACCCTTCTTCCCCAAATCTGTAAACAACCCACGCATAATCAAAACTCAGTGAAGAAGAAGGAAAAAAGAAGGAAGAAGAAGAGGAAAGTAGGTGAATTTTTTCTAAAAAAAATCTGAAAATTCAAGAAGTTGATTAAGAAGTTCAAGAAGAAGAGAAGAGAGGTGATTAAGAATGTACATTTAATCCCTCTTAATTTTTGTTTGAAATTTAAATTTATTATTTATTTGTTTTTTTTTGTAAATGTAGTGATATTGTTAAATTAAATTTTTTATAATTTATTTTTTCAATTTTTAGGAATAAATATGGCTGGAGTTCCACTTATTTTCAGTGTTATTGGGGAGGAGATGATGAACACCCGTTTGAAGGTGAACATTTTGAAAGGGGACCAAAATGTGCACTTAGGGCTAAAACTCGGTGGAGTTACAAGAAATTGATTAAAAAGTTAGCTAAGAAAATTGGGGTAGATCGAGCTATTGTTCAGTTGCAAGTTACATGTAGATATCCTCATCTTGTCGCTCCCGGGATTGCAAATTACATTCCATTTGTAATCGACAATGATATGGGTATGGAAGTTATGCTTGATGTTTCTGCTCAGTTTGGTGGGTTGAGTAGCTTACAATTGTATGTTAAGATAAATTTAGTTGATAATGTGAATGTTGAGGAATTTGAAACCTATGAGGAGCCATTACAAAATGAGTATGTTAATGACATGGATACCTTCCAGATGGGTTCTTTAAACTGCTATAGTCAGAGAGATGCTGGAACAAGTACACAAACATATGTGGAAGAGGAAGAGGGAGAGGAAGAGGAAGAGGAAGAGGAAGAGGAAGAGGGGGAGGAATAGAGAGAGGAAGAGGGAGGGGGTGGGGGTGAGGGTGAGGGTGAGGGTGAGGAATTGTATAATGATGATGATAACGATTCAGATTATGAAGAAAATATTGGGTTGCTTCTAAATGAAGATCGTGACGATGGATATGATGATTGCAGTAGTCCTACTGATGATAGCGAGAATGAGGGTGAAGCTGGGGTGAGGGAAGATTTGGCGTTACATTTGATTTCTTACGAAGAACCACAACATCATGTGCATGAGAGAGTCGGGTATCAATTTTATCGTGATATTGGAGAAGGATCAGAGATATATGATGATAACCAATATGACTTTGCTGAATGGAATGCAGAACATGATGAAATTGCCAAAGGTATTCGCTTTTCAAAGAAGACAGATGTGCAGTATAAAATGAAGTTGTTTCATATTAAGAAAAATATGCGCTTCAAGGTAAAATAAAGCACAACCCGAAAGTGGACTATTGAGTGTTTGGTGAAAGATTTTCCATGCAATTTTTATGTGAATGTGAGTATGAAGAATGCCGGGTATCGGGAAGTTACCAAATACAAGGGTCCTCATTCTTGCTTGGGTACTGAAATTAGCCAAGATCATCTAAACATGGATGCTAAGTTCATAGGGCAAGAAGTTTTGGAACTGGTTAAGGCTGATCCCGAGTTGAAGATTGCACTAGTGAAGGCGGAAATAAAAAAATCCCATGGGAAGGAAGTTTCATATAGAAAGGCATGGTGTGGCAAACAAAAAGCTATTGCAGAGGCATATGGAGACTGGGAAGAATCTTACATAAGACTGTCACGTTTGTTAGCAGCCATCCAAAAGTGGAACCCTAGAACCATTGTGGAGCATTCTGATCCTCCTCCTCCCGGTGCTTTAGGTATGTTTGATCGTGTGTTCTGGGCATTTGGCACTTGTGTGGAAGCATTCTCTCATTGTCGTCCTGTTATTTCTGTTGATGGCACATTCCTGCATGGAAGATATAGAGGGGTTATTCTTATTGCCATGAGTGTTGACGCAAATAATAGTCTACTTCCTCTCGCATTCACTATTGTTGAAAAAGAGGACTATCGAAACTGGTGTTGGTTTCTGCATCTTCTTTGCACACATATTGTTAAGGGTCGTGAAGTTTGCTTGATATTTGATCGCCATAATGGCATCCTTTCCACGGTTGGAGACATTGCCAGCTGGCCACAAAATGTTATCCACAAATGGTGCATGTTGCACTTGCGAGCTAATTTTCCTAAAGCTCACAAGGGCGTTGGATTGAAAGATCTTTTTTGGCATGCTGTTAGCACCACCCAAGATAGAAAGCTTAAATGCTATCTGAGGCAAATTCATATCATCAGCCCTGAGGCAACTAAATGGTTTGAGCTCTTGGATGCTAGAAAGTGGATAATGGCTCACGATGGTGGATATAGGTACGACATTAAGACTACTAATTTTTCTGAAGTTTTTAATGGCGTTATGAAAGGAGCCCGGGGGATTTCTATTTCAGCAGTTGTTGAGACCTCATTCTATAGGTGTGTGGCATACTTTCAAGATAGACTCACTAAAGCAATTAGTGCTTTAGGGGGAGATCCTAATGGCATCCCACCACCAAATGCCACGCTACAATTCAGTGAGAGAATCGATCGAAGATACCGATACAACTTAAATAAGGCTAGGTTTCATCACGTCACAAGGTTTAACACTACGTCTGTGGGTGTTTATAGTGTGACGACCAGGGTACGTGGTGACAAAGGTGGACACATTCAAGTTGTGAGATTGCGTGATCGAACATGCACTTGTGGCAAATGGATGCAATATCATTACCCTTGTTCGCATGTGCTTGCGTGTTTCAAATCGCAAAATGTCGATGGTATGAGTTATATTTATCCTTTTTACAACCTTGGCTCGTACTACAAGACGTGGAGTTGCTCTTTTCATCTAATCCATGACGAGGCCTATTGGAATGTAGATCATATTGTCCCACGTTTTTACCCTAACCCGGAGCATCGACGTGACCAGAAGCAAGGGAGACCCAAGTCAAGGCGACTGAGAAACTCTATGGATTGGCAAGTTGCAAAAAAAAAAAAAAGAATCGTTGTGGGATTTGCAAGGTAGAAGGTCATACGCGAAGAAGATGTCCAACTCTTAGGCAGTAAGAGTTAATTGTTATTTTTATTATTACTTCTTAAATTAAGTACTTTGAACTTTTAAGTATTGTTGTTTTATTTGAGCTTGTAATATATTGAACTTGTAATATATTTAATTCTTGGTGGAGTATGTCATCAAATATAGTTGTTGTGGAACTTAAAACGACCAAATGGGTCAAAACGAGTGTTGTTTTGGTATTTTTGTACAATTAGAGGAGTTGATTTGGGCAATGTCAATTTCAGTGTTTCATACAAAGGGAGCGACCGCGCGGTATCATGCGCGTGATCACGCGAAGTTACTGGAAAAAGAGGGCGACCGCGCCATAAAGAGGGGCGATCACACCCCATAGAAAAATAAGGCGTGCGTTTTTTGACTATACGTTGTTGACTAAGTTGAAGTATTGTTCCTTCGTCTCGCATTATAAATGTATCATATTGTAGCAAATAATTTATAAAAAACTGAAATAACATTAAAACAAATAGTTCAAATTAGTGATCACATCCCGATCACATAGGATAGAAATAACATTAAAACAAATAGTTCAAATTAGTGATCACATCCCGATAACATAGGATAGAAATAACATTAAAACAAATATTTCGAATTAGTGATCACATCCCGATCACATAGGAAAATATTACATAAATATTACATGTCCAACAAATTAACCTAACAATCCTTAGGGAAGATCTTAGAAACATTGGAAATTGTAATGTTAAGTAGTTGTTTTGAGCGTGAGACGGCCCAAACAACAACCTAATAGATCAACAAAACAAAACATTTAGAACAAAATGTTAAGAAATATATCCTTAGGGAGTGTAATGTTAAGGAAAATATTTCATACCTGAGTAAGTATAAGAACAGCACTAACACCTATGTCACTTTCGCCCTCACTTTCCTTAAGCACTTTGTCAGCAATGTAAGCTTCAATTGTGTCAGTAGGATCCTTCAAAGTCACCGAAACAGAGCCATGACCAGTTGGTGTGCACTCCTTGACAAGAACAACAACCTAATAGAACAAAAATATAATGACCAATTATTTGTAAATTTCAACCTTAACTATAATTAATGTAAAATATTATACCTGTTCCACCCTGTCATGTTGTTTGCATTTCTCCTTGATCATTCTCAACGGATAATAAGTACCCTCTGCAGTGAGATAGTCCATTGCAGAAATCCAAGCTTTGCCCTGGAAATCTTCATCTTCCACCGGCTCTTCAAGCTTTCTACATATGGCCTCTTGG
The DNA here is from genome assembly GCA_022495995.1 of Adenophora triphylla var. japonica. Taxonomy (NCBI): domain Eukaryota; kingdom Viridiplantae; phylum Streptophyta; class Magnoliopsida; order Asterales; family Campanulaceae; genus Adenophora; species Adenophora triphylla. Next base: position 194,172 of record JAFEMH010000919.1, read on the forward strand.
GTCGACTGAGGGGGGGGGGGGGTCCCTGAGAGACATGAGCTTTTTCGGTGTGATGCCGACGCACGGCGGACTATGCGACACTAGCGGGACCAGCAAGGTTATGAGGCGGTGGAGATTCTAACTCTCGTTTGATTTGAGGCGGTGAGATTCAAACTCTCATTCGATTTGAGAGAGATTAGATTGACGATTGGAGGTTTGGCCGGGATGACCAGGAAGAGGTTGTTGTCCACGATACCAGCGGGGGAGCGATGGATCCATTTTGACAGTTATAAATCTTGGATTGAGAGAGATGAATAAGATTTGAGAGACGCAGGTTGTAATGAAATTACTCCTTCCTTTTAAAGGGAATTCAGATTTGATAAAACCGGCATTAGCAGTCCCGAATTTGTAAGTTAAGATAAATCCGGCATTGGCATTGCCGAATTTGTCAGTGAAGATAAGATCGGCATTGGTAGTGCCGGATTTGAATGTATATTTAGTAATCCGCTTGTATTAAAAAGCCAATTTATTTCGAAAATTATTTTATTAACTCTTAATAAATAATCTAACCGTTTCTCGTTGTATCATTTAATTAAAGCATTATAAAATGTATGAAAAGTTATTACAATATTTTTTAATCAAATAATAAAATGTATGAAAAGTTATTACAATATTTTTAAAGGTAAATCAAGACAAATGGGGCGACCGCTCTGTTTCATTGGCGCGTTCACGCGAAGTTACCGGAAATAAGGAGCGATCGCTCCATTAAGAGGGGCGACCGCTCCCAAGTCAAAAATAGGCGATCTTGCAGTACTTCCCATATGAAATCTTCAAGTTTATTGCCCTATCGATGATGCACAGTATTAAAACCAAGTACAAACCAAAGATGAAATTAACAAGGAGTTTGTTACAAACCAAAAATAAAGATGTCTTTGGGACGAACCCCTATTTAAAATCAAGTTTGCATGCCAACAAAGGCATGGCGAATTAAAGTACAAACCAAAGATGAAATATTGTTTATGAGGATCCCCCTCATCAAATTAAAGTACAAACCAAAGATGAAATTAACAACTAGTTTTAAAATTCAACAAAAAGATTTAATCTTCAATACTGGCCACCATAGCTCGAGCCATCTCCCGATGGTGGTGGCATCCGTCCTAGGATAGTCTGGAGCAACCGAGTCTGCTCCTCCTGCTGAAGATCATGTTGTCCCCTCCAAAGATTTTGTTGTGCCCTCCAAGCCTGGGCCGCCTCAATCTCCGCATCCACGCGGACGGATAGATGTCCAAAATCTCCCCTCAGATCTCTAAGCTGACTCTCCACGGAGCCAATCTGCTGTGACAGATAATAAGCAGCCTCGCTCGGGTCTGCTCGCCATTCATCCTGCTCCTCCTCCTCCTCATCATCATTATCATCATCATCATCTTCAGCCTGATGTCCCCTAGATGACCCCTCACCGCTCTTTTCATTCTGACATTTAGTGGTGAGGGTGAACCTGTTAATCTTAGGACCTGTTCTAATGTCCTTGTTCACTAACCTGACGTTCAATCCCATTTTTGTTATCAGGGCTGTGTTCAACAATGGAAAATTGCAGTTGGTATTGGCCATTCCCTTAGCTGTGTTCCATATCTCATTACAAATTATTCTCCCAAAGTCAATTGTTTTTCCTTGAACTATCATGTGCATCAGAAATGCACGTCTCCAATTCACCTCATTAAAATGAGAGGAGGGGAGGATCATCTCACAAATAAATCTATGAATATACTTCATCCAATTGTCCATGTTCCGAGCCTTTACAATTACACCCTTCTTCACATTCCTAGGGTCAATTACCCCGAAAGTCGGAGCTAGTAAATGCAAATTTTCCTTATATTTTTTTCCAATCCTCTCCATCTCTTTGGTATACTCAAACCCATCCTCCTCAATGTCGGAGGCAAACCCGTAATATTGATTAATCACATCCCTAGAATATTTTACCTCCACTCCCCGCACAAATGACTTTCCCATATTCCCCAGTTGAAAAACATTGGCATAAAATTTTTTTACTAAAAGCCCAGTTCCATAGTTTAGGGGCTTACTCCCCAACTTTCCCCATTTGTATTGGGTAACATAGTGTTCTAAATACAATCCATCAAAATCAAATTCCCTCTTCGGGTTGAATGACTTGGTTTCGTATAGCTCAAAGAAATGTTGAGCTTCATACCCAACAAATTTGGAAGCATCAAACGGGGGACCGACGGGAGGGGTGGTAGTGTTGGTGGTTGTGGTTCATTCTCTTTTAGACATTATAAATCAAAACTCAAAGATATAGATTGGAAGCTTACTTTGGAATTGGCCAAAAATTCGCCGGAATGTTGCCGGAATGTCGCCGGAATCTTTGTCTTCAAAATCAAATGTGTGACCCTCTTCAAAATACACCTCTAACCTTGAATCTGTGTTTAAAAATGGTTGATTGGTTGATTTTGGGGTTGAAGAAGATTGATTTTGGGGGTTGAAGATTGAAATTTTAGAGAGAGAGAGAAAAGGGGGCGGCTGGGGTTGAGGGTTATTTGATTGGGAGAGGGGAGGTTGTTTTGATATACCAGCGTTCTTGGGAAATACGCATAGAGGGCGATCGCACGGGATTAAGGGAGCGATCGCGCCTTTTCTCTGTAAAAAAGAGGGCGTCGCTCGTGTTATTGGGGTGATCGCGCAACCTCTTTATTATTTGTTTTTTCAAAAAAAAAACTTAATAACAGAATCCGAAATTATTAATATCGGATTACAGTGGGGGCGATCACCCTATATAAGGGAGTGACCGCTCTCTTGTCCGTCCCTCTTTTTTCAAACTCCAATCAGTTTTTTAACGTTTTTAGTTAGTTTTTAAAATTTTCCATAAGTTTTTTAACGTTTCCAGTTAGTTTTTTAGAATTTCCAGTCAGTTTTTTAACGTTTTTCAGTTAGTTTTTCAGAATTTTCAGTTAGTTTTCAATTAGTAATCTTTATTTTTTTTAAAAAGACATATAGAGTACAAAACGTAACAGAAACTGTTAACCGGAGGTTATAACCGTTTCATTGGACACGTCTCTATATATATCAGTCCATGGAAAGCTTTCATGAAATTAAAATTAACAATAATAAAAGAATAAGTATGAGAGAAAATTGACCACATCCCGGTCACGTAGGATTCCCGTCAACGATAATTAGACGGGGTAAATTCATCCGGAGGATTGCGAATCCTACTCCCTCTCCTCGGTATAGGACGACCACCTGATCTAGATTGTTGAGATGAGGATGAGGATGATCCATCGAGATTTTATGAAAACTGGACACTAGGCAAATGGAAACTAGGCCTAAATCCCGAAATCCTGAATGCCTGCTCAGGAGTCTGAGTATAATTTCTAGAAGAAGGGAAGGAGCTCTGAGGCGGTTGCGTGAAATCAAACTGATTCATCAATTCGGTAAAAGAATTACTCGGTCCTGTCGGAGTGAACTCAAACCCATGCATATCACCGTATTGATCCCCCATCTCTGGCTCATCCTCCAGCTGGTATCTGCCACGTCTACGAACCCGATTCTGCCTCCGTGGCTCCTCTTCAGCAGTATGATCAACCGTTGGAGGGGGAGCTTGGGCTTGCAGCCATTCCTGCTCACTAATAGATGTCAGTGTGTTACTGATACATTGTTGAGTGTAATTCCGCAGGTCTTCCAAGGATGTGGCATTCTCGCTGTATATGTACATCCCTTGGAGACTTTGAATCTGTTCAAAACAATGAACTAAAATTAATTAATACGGATATAATGGTAATTTTTTTTTGTAAAATCATTGTATGTAATATGTAACTTACCACACCCTCAAAACTTGTTGAACGTGGCCTGAACCCTAGTCCCTCCACATTAGACGAATTCTGGATGAACGATCGAGTAATACTCCTATACCATCTCAAATAGGGGTGATGGTAACTCATATCCACTTCACCAAACTCTCCATCAACGACATTGAACTCCTGTTCATTCCACTTTTCTATGTGTGGACCATGTTCTTGCATCCAGTTAACGCCTGACCGACCTCGCCGACTAATCCGATGCAGGTCCAAACTAGTATCGCAGTCATCAGGCACACCTTGGACCATCCCAAACTGTCGCATTACGCGATCTGGAAAGTGCCATTCAACCCTCTCAAAGTAGATGAGGGGCACCTTTGCCCTCCATATAGCTTGCCCCTGAAGGCAGAAATTCGGAACTGTCAGACCGTTGTATGGCTGCCACACAGCCTGATCCTTGTCTAAATATGACAATTGGTCTCAATAGCCTTGCAGGTTATGGGCAGTCACAGAAGTATACGAAATTGGACCCTTCCACCTACATATGAAACAATTGACATAAAAAATAATGAGTAAAAAAGCGATAAATTACAAAACAGATCATTTACAAAATGAAGTAATTGAAATATACCTGTAACCCACTGGTTGCAATCCATTAAGTGTTATTTCTGTATGTCTCCTAGGTTGTGTACACAACAACCTCTCCCATGCCCAAAGCTATAAAAAAATTGTCATTACATACAAAATAGATTAAGCCCACTAGCATAATGTAATCAAATATAATTGACATACCTGTACAATGGTCAAGAAGCCACCACACCCTTTCGAATTGTGCTGAGATACTACACACATCTCCCTATACAAGAAGGCCAACGCTCCACTACCCCAACTGTACTGACCAATATTATTTATTTCCCTAAGAAGTGAGAGGTACATCAACTTTACTAGGTTATCAGACGAGTCGGGCATAATGTATGACCCCAATAACAGGAAAATGTAGGCTCGGATATATGTCTCAATCATATACTCGGACGCATTATTGGGAAGCTGATCAAAAAGAGGGAAGTGATCTAGAACCTATCTCATTGACACCATTCCACCTTTTTTAATGTCTGCGGGTGAGGGTGTAACCCCAAATAACTCCTCCACAATCTCAACCCATGCCCCCGTACTCCTACTAGTTTCTGAACTAGTCACCGCCATTTCGTCTACAGGAAGACCACACAACATACCAATATCCTCTAAGGTGATGGTCATCTCCCCTACAGGTAAGTGAAAAGTGTGGGTCTTTGGATGCCATCTCTCAATGAAAGCCTCAATCAAATGTCAATCATATTGTAAATGACCTAATAAATACACTCCAAAAAATCCAGTATTCATAAGCTTAGCTTCTATCCTCCAATCAACTCTAGCTGGAAGTTCTGTACCACGCCTAGGTCTTAAATTGGTTAACTGTTGTCCACCCCAAATATAATTAGATCTATGTGTATCCTGAGAAGTCAATACATGTGGATCGATTGGCCAAGGATTAATAAATGGTTGTTGTTCATGTTGGTTCATCTGAAACACAAAAATCTAATAGTAATTAAATTTAAATGAGACTTAAGATTTTGCTACATTTAAGCTCAAATTTTAAATTTTACACTTAAAAATTAATAATTAAATAGAAAAATTGAAACAAGTTTGTCAAAGTAATTTTAACAAGCACTTTATTTTAAACCTAACTTAAGAAAATACTAACTAGGCAAAAATTAAATTACAATTGTTTAATTCATTGACAATCAACATTTAAGTACATAAATTATAATAGTTTTAACAACAAATTAAAAAAAAAAAAAACTAACCATTCTTAACTTTCTCTCACAACTCTTTCACCTTCTCCTTCTCCTTCTCCGAAATTCTTTCTTTCTTTCTCTTTCTTTCTTTCTCTCTCTCACAACACTTGAACTCTCTCTCTCTCCTTCCTTCTTCCTTCAATTTTTTCGAATCTGAAAAGGAGTAAGTTTTCTAAATTTGAATCCGGAAATGGCATCACCGGAATTCAAATTAAAGCAATCCGAAATTTACATTTTCGGATTTGAAAATACACTTTTAAGAGCGATCGCCCCCTACACCACGCGATCGCTCTCTTCTTTTCTCAGAAATATTAATTAGCTAATTAAATCAATTTTGAAAAAAAAAAAAAAGGAATCCGGAATTGGAAACAGTGGAATACATTAGGAGCGATCGCTCCATTCATAAGCGCGATCGCTCCCTATTAACGGAAATATTATTTTGGGAAATTCAATTTTGAAAAACAAAAAAAAAAAATCAAATCCGGAATTACCAATTTTGGAATTCAAGTGAAAGTGCTAGTTTGGTATTTAAGTTTTTGAAAATGTTATTTTGGTATATAAATTTTTAAAAAGCTATATTTTGAAAAAAAAAATCCTAAAAAGGATGATGGTGGACGGACGGTTAATTAAAAAAGTTGATCGATTAATTAAAAAAAGTTGATCAGTTAAAAATATGAAATTCTAAAAATATGACCAGTCATATCATAAAAAATATCATTTGTTAATTAAAAAAAGTTGATTGGCTAAAAATATAATCGATTAAAAATATTAAAAATATGACCGGTCATATTTTTAAAGTCTCCTTCATAAACACACACCACATTCACACGCCATTCCTTAATCGACCAATCCTCTTTCTCATTTCCCTAACTTTAAATTCCCTTAACCGACCAATCGTCATTCTCGGCCGATTTCCACCACCGATCCAAATCAAATCAAGATACAAACTTTGTCTCACTTTAAATTATAAAATAATAATTATTAATAAAGAAAACTAAATAGAAATATTATTTTTTCCATTTCAAATAAATATTTTTAAAAAATATACTTCTATAAAAAATTATATTATTTATTTCAAAAAGGTCCACTTCCTCTATAGCCCCTCATGTGAGATTTAAACCCAATTTTAGAAATAACATTTTGAAAATTTCAAAGGCACCCCTTCTTGACACAATGACGTTAATGCCCTTCTTGCACATACACCGTTCAACGTTACATTACAGCCTCCAATTCCAAAATTCAAAATTATACTTTTGTCACTGAAAGTTTGGGAATTATATATTGATCACTAGATATTCACATATTTTGGATCAATCATTAGATTTAGAATAGTTTCAATTTGATCACTTCAGTCTAAAAAAATATAGATTAAAAATTGACTTATAAGAAAAAAATTTCAGATCATCACAACAGTCTTTAGCCTTTACAAAAATACTTTCATTTTTTTTATATTTTTCACATTATAAGATTACTTTGGCTCTTATAATTGACTTATAAACAAAATTTTCAATCAAAATAATAAAATATTTCAATAATAACAACAAATTGCTCTCATAATTTACACATTTACAACTCTTATAAGTTAATTATAAGACCACTTTGTTTCTTGTAATTAACTTATAAGACAAATTTTTAAACCAAAAAAATTAATAATAACAACTAATTACTCTCATAAACACATTTACAACTCTTATAAGTTAATTATAAGACTACTTTGTCTCTTATAATTAACTTATAAGACAAATTTTTCAACCAAAAAAATCAAAAATTTCAATAATAACAACGAATTGCTCTCATAATAAACACATTTACAACTCTTATAAGTTAATTATAAGACTACTTTCAACCAAAAAAATCAAAAATTTCAATAATAACAACGAATTGCTCTCATAATTTACACATTTACAACTCTTATAAGTTAATTATAAGACTACATTCAACCAAAAAAATAAAAAATTTCAATAATAACAATGAATTACTCTAATAATTTACACATTTAAAACTCTTATAAGTTAATTATAAGACTACTTTGTCTCTTATAATTGACTCATAAGACAAATTTTTCAACCAAAAATTTCAATAATAACAACGAATTACTCTCATAATTTACACATTTACAACTCTTATAAGTTAATTATAAGACCACTTTGTCTCTTTTAATTAACTTAGACAAATTTTTCAACAAAAAAAATCAAAAATTTCAATAATAACAACGAATTACTCTTATAATTTATACATTTACAACTCTTATAAGTTAATTATAAGACTACTTTGTCTCTTATAATTTACTTATATTTTCAACCAAAAAAATTAAAAATTTTAATAATAACAACAAATTACTCTCATAATTTATACATTTACAACTCTTATAAGTTAATTATAAGACTACTTTGTCTCTTATAATTGACTTATAAGATAATTTTTTCAACCAAAAATTTTAATAATAACAACGAATTACTCTCATAATTTACACATTTACAACTCTTATAATTAAGTTAATTATAAGACTACTTTGTCTCTTATAATTGACTTATAAGGCAATTTTTTCAACCAAAAATATCAAAAATTTCAATAATAACAATGAATTACTCTCATAATTTACACATTTACAACTCTTATAAGTTAATTATAAGACCACTTTGTCTCTTGTATTTAACTTATAAGACAAATTTTTCAACCAAAAAAATCAAAAATTTCAATAATAACAACTAATTACTCTCATAATTTACACATTTAGATCAAAAAAAAAAAATTGAACTTGCGAAAGTATATACTAGAGCATAACACTTGAGTTCAAAAGAGGAACATACAATAATACTAGTAAAATCTAATAAAAGAATTGTTAGAATAGGAGTAGAGAAAGATGCAAGTTGGAAATGCAATGGAACATAAGCTTAGCTGAAAATTACCATAACCACAATAACAAATAACTAAATAAAATAACAATGGGACAGACATAAATTTTAGAAAAAAATGGACACTCAAATAGGGAATTAACATCTCCCCCAGAATGCTTGGTTATGCCCACAAGAACACCAGAAATATGATTAAATTCTTGTGAAAATTCTAGAGCATGCTCACAAGGAAGTTCAGATATGCGGTAACATAGTATTTTAAGTTGCAAGGAATAATGAAATCAGTTGAGCATTTATTACTGATGAACTCAAACAAAGAAAGAACTCGTGAAATAAGATTCAAGTTTAAGCAAGTTCAATATACCTACGTCAAGACAATTTTTTCAACCAAAAGAGGAGGAGAATTTTCAGATCTATACTAGAAAGTTAGAAATTTGAACGCATAATTTACAAATGAAGGGGAAATTCACGGGAGACTATGGAGGAAAATATGGCGGATTGCAAAGCTCCATAGCTGTCTCTTGGCAGTCACCGGAGGTCTAATAGCCGGAAAATATGGAGATACTCCAGATCTGAGACCATATCACAAATATGAGACTCCTTCTAGATCTGGAGAAGTCTTGTCGGAAGTTTTTCTAAAGAGATGAAGAGACTGCAAGGGATGTACCTCCGGTGCCGAGACGGAGACGAAAGATCTGTTGCTATCGTGCCGGAGACGAAGACGGAGACGACGAAGTTGCTGCCGATCGAATCTGTTGCAATCGATCGATCGAAAATGGTGGAGAAGTCGCAATCGTGTCATAGATGAAAACGGAGACGACGGAGTTGCTGCCGATCGGATCTGTTGCAATTGTGCCGGAGAAGTGAACTCCGGCGAGAGAGGGTTTGAGAGAGAGAAATTGTTTTTGTGTGTGTGTGTGTTTCTAGAGGGAGAAAGAAAGATGAACAAATGAAGTGAGGGATGGGAGGGAGAGGAAATGACGTGAGTGGAGGGAGGAAAGAGATAGCTCAGGGGTGTCTGGGGAATAAGAATTTTGGATGAACTCTTTATTTGAGATTTACAAAATGTCTCTCTTTAAAATGAAAAAAAAATCTGAACATGAGGGCCCTTGAGGAATATTTCCTTTCAAAAATAAATAATTTCTTTCGACTCAAAATGAATAAACAAAAAATAATACTATATTTTTTATCCAAAATATTCAAAAATAAATATTTTGGATAAAAAATGTAGTATTATTTTTAGGATAAAAATAATAATAGTTATTAATAAAGAAGACTAAATAGAAATATTATTTTTTCTTTAAATAACATATTTTTTTTATTGTACCACAATAAAGATACACTAAGACTATTGACCAAAATGGGTAAAGGCCAAGAGTAGAGTCACACGCCCGGTTGACCCAAATTGGTAAAGGCCAAGGGACTTCCATTTCATACTCCGTCTCACTTTAAATTACAAAATAATAATTATTAATAAAAAAACTAAATAGAAATATTATTTTTTCCATCTCAAATAAATATTTTAAAAAATATACTTCTATAAAAATTATATTATTCATTTCAAAAATATATATTACTTTCGACTCAAAATGAATAACCAAAAAATAATGCTACATTTTTTTATCCAAAATATTCAAAAATAAATATTTTGAATAAAAAATGTAGTTTTATTTTTTGGACAAAATAATAATAATTATTAATAAAGAAAACTAAATAGAAATATTATTTTTTCTTTAAATAACATATTTATTTTTATTGTACCACAATAAAGATACACTAAGACTATTGACCAAAATGGGTAAAGGCGAGTCACAAGCCAACCGGTTGACTCAAATCCGTAAAGGCCAAGGGGTTTTCATTTCATACTCTGTCTCACTTTAAATTACAAAATAATAATTATTAATAAAAAAATTAAATAAAAATATTATTTTTTCCATCTCAAATATATATCTTAAAAAATATACTTCTATAAAATTATTTTGAGATGGAAAAAATAATATTTTTATTTAGTTTTCTTTATTAATAATTATTATTTTCTAATTTAAAGTGAAACGGAGTTTGGATCGGTTGTGGCCTTGGATCGGTTGGGACTGTTTGGATCGGTCACAACCTCGGAATTGTCAATGATAACATGATAGACAGCAATTCCCAATTAAAATATATATACATACATATATATAAAATAACTTGGAACCCAAATATGTAAGAGTACATAAAGAATATTTAATGAATTCAATCGGTTGGGGCTGTTTGGATCGGTTGGGGCTTTGGATCGGTTGGGGCCTGTGTTAGATCGGTTGGGGCCTGCTTTGGTAATTTGAACTCGCTACACTATAGCGAGTTCAAATTTTAGTTTAGTTTTTTTTTATTAGCATAAATTAAAATAAATTTGAGCAAATTTAAATTCGCTACACCGTGTAGCGATTTTAACCGGCTAGGATCGGTTGTGACAAAGATCGATAAATCAAGGATCGATAAATCATTGAAATGTTGACCAGTGAATAATAAATTTGAACTTAACTGATCATATTTTGGTTTCCATTTCCAATGGTGACAACTGATCCTATTTTGGTTTACATTTTCAATGGTGATAATTGATCCTTTTTGATTTCCATTTACCGATCCTTGACAACCTATTTTGATTTACCGATCCTTATCACCATTCCAACGGTGACAACCTTTTTTGTCTACATTAAATGATTTATCGATCCTGTGTCATAATAAAAAAAAGGAAATTCGCCTGCATACACGCGCCTCTGTCGGTGCGTGTATTGCAGGCGTCATTTTACTTCCAATCACGATTTGCCACGTGTACTTTTTTTTAGCATATCTTCAATTATGTCATGAAAAGAAATAACTAAATTGCCCCTAAAATTTTGGCAAAATTTTTGGCGCTATTACTGTTCATTGGATGACCTGCTTTAATATATAGATAAATGTTACTCCCTCCGTCTCTCAAATGAATATTAAAAAAAATTCAAAATTGCTTTTGAAACTAAGGGAGTTGTATTTTTTTTATTCTTTCAATAGCGGCTATTTTGATAGTTCCTGGTGGTATATAGCATTATACAACTATGAAATCACACAATTGATTTCTCAACTGTTTAAAAAGCATATAATAGCACATAATTGTGTAATCACAATACTGTGTAATTATACAGTTGTGAAATCAATTGAAAAATAATATTACAATCGAAAAATAAAAAATGACACAACTGTGAAATCACACAGCTGTGTAATTATACAATTGTAAAATCAATTGAGAAATGATTTTACAAATGAAAAATGACACTACTGTTAAATCATAAATTGTGTAATAATACAATTGTAAAATCACACTACTGTGTAATAATAAAACTGCGAAATCAATTAAGAAATGAATAATGATTTTTTTTTTCAATTTTTTACAAGTGAAAAATGAAATTTTTATTTTTAAAATTTGAATTGTATCCTGAATATACTTGTTTGTTTTGTTTTGACGATACGATTAATAAGTTGGTTTTAGATTATTTTTTATTTATATATTTTTAGGAAAAAAAAAGGTAGAGAGAAAGAGGGGATGCTGACTCCGAGTGACGTTAGCACTGTGTGAGTAGAGGTATTTTTTTTTATCCGGTAAAAATCCAAGCACTTTTTGGCTAATTTCAAAAAATATCTATTTTTATTAATCATTTTCATTTGAATAAAAGATTTATTAGTCAAATCCTCAAAATAAAATGCCCCACAATTGTTTGATTCCCTGCACATTTTGAATAAAGAAGCTGACACAAAATGGCCACTACCCATAAAAGACAAAAAAAGAAAATAAAAATAAAATTAAGTACCTCACCATTATGATGCCCGGCAGGTCGGCACATTTGAACAAAATTTACAATAGATGGAATCATTCCGTACCAAACCCTCCATCTCTCCGGCGATGGAGAATGAGAGAGGACGGAATGAATGGAAATTCAGCAGAAATGAAGAGCTGAGCAAGGCTTCCGAGTTCAGCATTCGTAGCGTTCTGAATATGCTCAATGCCCATCTCGACGAGGCCGACCCCAGGCCCGTTATTCCTATTGGACAGGGAGACCCTTCTGCTTTTCCTTGCTTTCGGACCACACAGATTGCCGAAGACGCCATCGTCGATGCCGTTCGTTCGGCTAAGTTCAATGGTTACTCCCCCACCGTCGGTATTCTGTCGGCAAGAAGGTAACCTACAGTATAAATGAAAGGGGTGTTTGCTACAGTTCTTTGAACAGTTTCAATGACTGAAATTTTCATTTTGTCCTCACTATTTTGTTCCTTTCCTATTTTGCTCTTAAATTTTTTTTTTTAATTAATTTTTTTTTTTTAAATTAAAAAAAAAATCACATGACCTTAAATACGGACATATGACGTTGAATACGGACATGTACTTGGTTACTTATAAAAAAGGATGACTGAGTAACAATTTTAGTAGCAAATCTTGTAGTTTTGACTTGTAAGTTGTAACCAGTGGACGAATTAAAATTAGCTGTTTTACTATATAAAAACTGTCACTTCACTTTGTCAGTTTTTAATTTTAATTGTCATATTTTGTATACAAATTACTCCCTCCGTCCCATTTCAATTGGTCCCGGGGTAAATTTTACGATTTTTAAGAAAAATTAATAAAGTGGGTAGAAATTAGAGGAGAGAGAATGTAAAAGTTAAATGTGTGGTAGGGAATAGGAGAGAGAATGTAAAAGTTAAAAATATTTAATAAGAGAGAGAATGAGTGGGAGGAATAGTAAGTTAATAATTGGTTTTTTTGTAAATATGTGGAGATGATAAGGGTATAAATATATGAAAAAATTTTCATTTATGGAATGGATCAATTAAAGTGGGACGTCCCAAAAAGGAAAGTGGACCAATTGAAATGGGACGGAGGGAGTATTAGTTTGTAGTAAATTACTAACTAATTTGGTAGTTTTAATAGCATAACTAATACTCCCTCCGTCCCACAATAATATATAAAATTTCCTTTTTGAACGTCCCACAATAATATATAACTTTTCTAAAATGGAAAGGAATATTTACTATTCCCTTCACTCATTCTCTGTCCTACATTATTTTAATACTCACATCACCATTATAATTTACTATTCTCTCCACTCATTCTCTCTCCTATTTTATTTTCACACTCACAACACTTTCTATATAATACTTCCTCCTTAATTACTGTGACAAAAGTCTATATTATTGTGGGTCGGAGGGAGTATTTAAAATATCATAAAACCAATTTTCCAATTGATTAGGAAAAACAATTATTTATACTCTATATCGGACTTAGGATTTTATCTTCCGTCGACACAGAGATTAAGAAATACTAATATAATTAGATCACAGAAAATGAGCGAAGGAGTTATTGTTAGTATGAAAAGTAAAATAGGAAAGAGGATGAGTGGGAAGAACAATAAGTGGATTGTTGTTATAAATATGATAAGTGGATCTCATTGAATATAAAAATAATATAAATTTGTTATTATATGGGACATCCTAAGTAAAGTTGGACACCAAGATGATAAATTGTCCTAAGTCCGGTAGAATGGAGGGCGTAATATTTTGTGTTATAAGTATTGTATTTTTTTTAATAATATAAATACTCCCTCCGTCCCATGATAATGTAGACAGTTTGACTTTTTATGAAGTTTGACCATATAATAACGAGAAATTAGAATATTTTAATGAAATTTTAAAAGTTGTTATTGATTTATTACTAACAACACTAACAATTAAAAGTTTTAAAATTTAATTATAGTATATCAATTTCTCATAGTTGTATGGCCAAATTTGAAAAAAAGTCAAACTGTCTACATTATCATCATGGGAGGGACGGAGTATTCATAAAGTCTTGGGAAAAAAAAAAGAGTTTATCCTAAACAATAGGAAAAATTGATTTTTACGGTCATCCCATCAATTAAAACCCTGCTAGATTCGCGGTCGAACTTGGGGTTCTATCTAGTTGAGCCATTGTTGGTTGCAACTGACTTTCTATGAGACTTACTCTAATATTTTGGTGCAAATATTAAAAGAAAATCTGATGGTATTACTCTGTTTCGGGAAGGGATGGAGTATTTATAAAGATGAAGCTATTTTTTTTTTTTTTTTTTTTTTTTGTGGTTGCGGAAATTAGATTTTGGGTGGGGGCTGATAAAATGGAAGTGAAGAAAAAGAAAACAAATCTATGTCCCATAATAAATGTACCATACTGACTTTTCTATAAAAATGAAAAAATAAACTAGCATTTTAAATTTCTTAATTGAAATTTGACAAAGTTAATGACAGACATTAGGATTGAACGATGTCTCTTGTTCACCAGTTTTGCTAGGAGCCTAGGATGGTCTATTGTTCACCAGTTTTGCTTATATAGTGCAGTAGCAGAGTATCTTTCTCAACATCTTCCAGAAAAGTTATCGCATGATGATGTCTACTTAACACTTGGATGCGTGCAAGCAATTGAATGCATATTAACCGTGCTTGCTCACTCCAAATCCAACATTCTTCTTCCAAGACCAGGCTTCCCATATTATGAAGCCATGACTGCATCGAAGCACATTCAAGTCCGTTACTTTGATCTGATTCCAGATAAAGGTTGGGAAGTTGATCTTGATGCAGTTGAAGCTCTTGCTGATGAGAATACTGTCGCCATTGTAGTTATTAATCCCGGAAATCCTTGTGGGAGTGTTTACACATACCAACACCTGAAGAAGGTCCGTGTATAGATATTTCTTGTACTCCCTCCGTCCCATTTATATTGGCCACATTTGAATTTTTTGGTCAATACTAGTAAACTTTGACCAAACATTAATATCATGAAATTCTAAAAATTGTTATTAATGTTTTATTGATAATTATTTTTAGAATTTCGTTAGGATGATTAGATTGACATCTATTTTGGTCAAAGTTCACTTGTATTGACCAAAAAATTCAACGTGGCCGATATAAATGGGACTCAGGGAGTAGCAATTTAGTTACTTGTAGGTTTATATGGTTTTAGGTTATTGACTAGGAATGTGTTGCATGGTTAATTAGGTTGCTAAGACTGCCAAAAAGCTTGGGATATTGGTGATTGCTGATGAAGTTTATGATCATATTGCTTTTGGTAGTAATCCATTTGTTCCAATGGGGGTCTTCGCAAAAATTACACCTATCGTTACACTTGGGTCTATATCAAAGAGGTGGATCGTTCCTGGTTGGCGACTTGGATGGCTTGTCACAAACGATCCCACCGGAATTCTTCAAGAGCATGGGGTTCTCTCTCTCTCTCTCTCTCTCTCTCTCTCAAACACACACACACACACACATCCATGTGCATTGATCATTAGTTTTCTCTGGCACACCTTAATGTCATTGTTCATGGTAAATCTGATAAAGTTCATTTCAGTCTGTACTCAAAAGTACTTATACTCATGGTAGTGCTCCTGTAGGTGTTTGGTTACTCTAAATTTTATTCTAATATTCTACGTCCTCCGTCTCGTGATCAAAAGCGAATTTGAATAATTTTTGGACATTCACTTTGGGACGGAGGGAGTAGATAATTTGATGTAAAATTTGTTTCTTCAGGGCTGCTTGCATATAGTAGATCAAGTGTAAATTTGTAAATTTTTTGGACATTTATTTTGTGACGGAGGCAGTAGATAATATGACGTAAAAATAATTTCTTCAGGGCTGCTTGCATATAGTATGAGAATGTTGTCTTACTTTCTTGTTTCTTTCGAGTGATCCAGTCTAAGGCAATGAGGTTTGCTTTATCATTATGGGATCATTTTGTAAGAAATTAATATAACTAGGTTCTGTCCACATGACCTCCATGGCTAGGGCTAAAGAGGATGCTTCAATATCTGATTCATGCTTTGCTTATGAGAAATATGTGGATCAATATATTGTGTAAGAACTATTAGCCAAGAGATATGCTTTGAAGTAACTACAGATCGGAGAGATAAATAAATAATAATAATAATAATAATAAAAATTAACGATTCTAGTGCAGCAATGATACTATTGTGGACTGTATGGTTTCATAATGAAGTTGTACATCTAGGAAGCCACATCTTTGTTTGAAAATTCCGTTGAAAAGATTGTGATTAAAATAATTTTATTTCTACTAAGCCACGTAGGTAATGTCCTGTTCCATATTAGATCTGACTACCATTGCTTGAACAACCAGAATGATCTTATGCCATTTCAGTTGTTTTATTGTGTTCTTGTTTTCTTTTTCAGATTGTCGATTGCATCAAGGGATTTCTCAATATTTCCGCAGACCCTCCAACCTTCATTCAGGTTCCTACCTTGATTTTTTTTTAACTGAATACTACTTGAGCCTTTATCTCTGCCCTGGCCCCTATTTTGGGTAACATTTGTGTTAAAACACGACAATCTATAGCTTACACAAAGGCATATCCCAGGTGAAAGAAATCAAATCTTCATATACTCATTTTGCTACTTCCCCAGTATATACAAATTCTCTAATTATCAATTTCCTCTTTACTTCCATGACGGAAACTAAAGGTTTCACCCTTCGCCATATATTGAGTTGGGATCTTAAAGATATCAGTTTAATGTTGTTGAATATTCTATTGCTCGTTTACCTCCAAACGCTGTGGGGGGAAAAACAGCTGCAGCGACAGCAACTTCCTCTTAAATGGTTTGGATATTCTGTCATTCTCTAGACCAGGCGCATTAGTAGAACATGTGCAGGTATGTATCCTGAATACCACACATACCCATATCTTTCAATCTTCTGCCTTTTCCTATTTTACCTTCCCAAGCTGAAATCTTGGTTTATCTCCATTCTTTGCTAAGCTCTGATTTACACAGTCCACCCTATCACACTCCAGTTCACGCATTCCAGTGTTCTTCTGGATTCTACCAATTCTGGGGTAATGTATACTCTGTTGGGATGTGGAGTCAAAACCACGAATAAATGAATCAAGAAGAAAATCGCTGGAGGAGTGACTGTCGAGCTGGGCGACCGCCCAAGGTGGTGATGGGCGACCGCCCAGTAGTACAGAAGATTGGGCTCGGGGAATTTCCAACTTGGGCGACCGCCCACGTGACGAGGAGGATATTTCTGCAGCTGATTGGTTTCCTATTTGGACAAGATCTCCTCCTACATTGGTGATTCCTTTTGGTAGTAATATTTGGAAGGACTTGTGAAGAAAGAAGATTACTTTCTTGAGTAGGAATTCTTTTATTACTAGGATTTGATTTATTGTTCCCTATAAATACATGTGATAGCCTAGAAACAAATTGTATCATCTGAAAATATTAGAGAGAATATTTTGGCTTGATAGCGCCCCCGGACGTAGTTGTTGTTGCAACGAACCGGGTTAACAATTCTTGTGTGTTCCTTTGTGTGTGATTTACTTTTCGTGTGTGTTGCTCTTATTATTACTCCAAGCTTGGGCCGTTCCGCTGCGTGAATTCACAACAACTGGTATCAGAGCCTTTGGTTTTGTCGAATCATTGGTTGGCTGGTCTTTTGCTATGGATTTCTTGGGAGCTTTAGAGGATGGTAATAAGGTGTTGATCGAAAAGTTTGATGGGACGGATTTCAATTTTTGAAAGACACAAATCGAGGATGTTCTGTGGAACAAGGATTTGTATCTACCATTAAAAGAAAAGCCGGCGGACATAGAGGAAGCAAAATTCGAAATCATGGATCGGAAAGCGTTAGGGCTTGTTAGGCAAACGTTGACCAAGGATGTGACGAAGAATGTTTTGGAGGCGAAGACTACCATGGAGATGTTAGAGATGTTGGCGAGCATGTACGAGGCACCATCGACGGCGAATAAAGCTCATCTAATGAGGAAGCTGTTGAACATAAGGATGGTGGAGGGCATGTCGGCAACAAAGCATATAAGTGAATTCAAATCTACTGCGACCCAACTGTCTTCCGTGGCTGTTACTCTTGATGACGAGGTACTAGCGTTGATATTACTTTCTTCTTTGCTGGAAAGTTGGGATACGACTGCGATAGCAGTTAACGTTTCAACAGGAAAAGTGAAGTTGAAGTTTTCGGATGTCGTTGATGTGATTCTTGGCGAAGAAATTCGTAGGAAGAGCAAGGGTGGGACATCGGGGCTAGCACTAAATGTCGGTGAAAAGAGTAAGGGTGGCAAGAAGGTGATTACTTGCTATGATTGTGGGGAGAAGGGGCACTTTAGGAGAAGTTGTCCGAAGCGGTCAGGCAGTACGAAGGAATTGAATGTTCTTTGAGGAGATAGCGGATGCATTAATCTTGGGTGGGAGCGATCCAACAGATTCGTGGGTTTTGAATTCGGGCTCGACGTTTCATTCACATGCACCAGTGCAGAAAGAATGGAGCGATGCGTTCCGAGGTGATTTTGGGATTGTTCGTTTGGGAAACAATAATCTGTCGAGGTCATTGGAAAGGGGGTTGTTCGGGTCAAAGCAACGGATGGGACTGTTTTGCGGCTACGTGATGTGCGACATATTCCGGATTTGAAGAGGAACTTGATTTCCATAAGGCAACTTGATAAAAAGGGTTGTGTGGTGACCTTCGGTTGTGGGACATGGAAGGTAAACCGCGGAGCTAGCTTGGTGGCTCGTGGCGGCGTGGAAAATATGTTGTATACCACATGCAACATGAGTCGTTGGGGGAAACGAAGGCGCATCCCAATGATGAATGGTGGTGGCCGAGATCGCCATGGTGGGAGAAATTTCACTAAACGGTATGTTGGTAGAAAATTGGGTAATGAAGTCGGCCGACGCGGAGCCAATTTGGCCAACATGGGAGCGGGATCTAGAACGGTGATGCGATGGGTTGCAAAGAACACACAAAGGTTCCAAGCTTATGATTGTGTGGGGCACGTAGATTCGCGCTGTTCAGGATCGATAGTTAGCAAGCAAGTGAGCGGGGATGTGCAGGGAGGATCATTCGGAATGAAGACTCGGAGCATGGTAGAACCGACAGTTATGTTGAAGCGTAGCTCAGCTTCAACTCACTTGGATAACTAGACAAGAGGCCGGGCGCTACCAACGCAATAGCTGGCCACTGAAATTTGTTTCAAGAAGAGGTATCATGGATGGTTTGTCTCCAGGTGGGAGATTGTTGGGATGTGGAGTCAAAACCACGGATAAAGGAATCAAGAAGAAAATCGCCGGAGGAGTGACTGTCGAGCTGGGCGACCGCCCAAGGTGGTGATGGGCGACCGCCCAGTAGTACAGAAGATTGGGCTCGGGGAATTTCCAACTTGGGCGACCGCCCATGGCGTGGTGGGCGACCGCCCACGTGACGAGGAGGATATTTCTGCAGCTGATTGGTTTCCTATTTGGACAAGATCTCCTCCTACATTGGTGATTCCTTTTGGTAGTAATATTTGGAAGGACTTGTGAAGAAAGAAGATTACTTTCTTGAGTAGGAATTCTTTTATTACTAGGATTTGATTTATTGTTCCCTATAAATACATGTGATAGCCTAGAAACAAATTGTAACATCTGAAAATATTAGAGAGAATATTTTGGCTTGGTAGCGCCCCCGGACGTAGTTGTTGTTGCAACGAACCGGGTTAACAATTCTTGTGTGTTCCTTTGTGTGTGATTTACTTTTCGTGTGTGTTGCTCTTATTATTACTCCAAGCTTGGGCCGTTCCGCTGCGTGAATTCACAACATACTCAAATGGGTTCGATTATACCATCGCTTACTTATTCTCTTGCAGACTGCTGGTTTTGGTTTAGTCTTGTGATCCGTATGGAGCCAAGTTACTACAATAAAGCACTACTTTCCTTTCAAATTGCGTTGACAAAGAGGGTATTCAGTAACATTGTGCACTTCTATTCCAAACAGGACCCGCCATTTGCAAAATCATTTTTCCAGTTTCTGTTCGAGTAGCATCTGGATTTCCGTGCCTTAGACCACTACAAATTTCTCAAACTGGATGCATTCTGATTCTAAGTTAGATAGAGAATGTGCTTAAAGCTACCTTGATATATTATTTGCAAGTGAAATCAATGCTTAAATTTCACCTCTCTATTGATTGACGAGTCCAACAACGATTCATGTTAAGCCGACCCCAAATAATTTTGGGACTAAGGCTATGTTGTTGTTGCTGTATTTTTGTACTTGGGTTTAGCTTTTGTTATGACATTGAGATTCATTTACAATCAGGGAGCCATTCCTCAAATCCTTAAGGAAACGCAAGGAGATTTTTTGTCAAAAATTGTCGATATGATAAGAGAAGCTGCAAATATTTGTTATGATGGAATTAAAGACAATCCTTGGATAATTTGCCCAAGCAAACCTGAAGGATCTATGTTTGTAATGGTAAGGACAGAGAGCAAACACAAGTAAAGATATTTTAAAGTTCTAAAGAAATTGTTGAGATTCTTATAGTTGTTTTCCTTTGGTTAACGGTTTGTTTCAAGGTCAAAATAAATCTTCCACTGCTGGAGGACATTACTGATGATTTGGACTTCTGTCTCAAGCTTGCAAAGGAGGAATCTGTCATAATCTTACCAGGTAAGAGATATGAAACTGAGACCCGTTTATTGTTCTTTAAACTTCCTTCGCCCCATTTTTTTATTTTCTGTAACTCTGCACATATTTGATTCAAGTTTATATAGTGACATTACTTTCATAATACTCCCTCCCTCCGCCCCATGTGAATGTCCATATTTAAGAAATTTACTAAACTCACCTTTAACAGAAAATACTGTATCATTGTCGTTGCATTGATTATGATTTTGATGACGTGGCAGTGCCACATCAGCAACTCCGTTAGTTTTTAACCTCGCAAGTAAAAAAGAAGTTTGTTGTATTATTTGATAATGAATGTAAAAGCACGTTATTTATATATGTCGTTAACGAGTACGTTGCATTATATGAAAAAAATGCAGAAGTATGTTGCATATTTTAGTCGATTGCCCGTATATTTTGCTTCTAAAAGTGCCTAGAAATCTGTGTTTTCAAAGTGTCCCTCAAAGTCAAAAACTATTAGACGTATATATTATAGCTTTAGGAGTATATTATTTGCATATATCCTTACCAATTTGTTAGCTATTTTATAGGCTAGTTTTACGTAACTTACCAAGTTTGGAGTAGGCTAACAGCAGTATATGTACCCTTCTGTTTTGTGAATACAATACAACGTCTTATTCTAATATTTCTTCATGGTATCAGAGCTCTGTTAAAAGATCCTACGCTAACCCTAGCCGCTAGCTGCCTACTGCCGCTATGCCTGATAATGGTGATGCTTCGAAAATTTCCTCCTCCGGTAATACGAAGGTGGATCCGACACAATCTCCTTTTTATTTACACCCTTCCGACAATCCTGGATTGATTATTTCTCCGGTGATTCTCAAGGGTACCAACTATGATGAATGGGCTCGTTCTATGAGGAACGCTCTCCGGGCTAAAAGGAAACTGGGTTTTATCACCGGTACGGTGACTGTTGATGATGCGGATGATCCAGAGGATTGGCTTATGGTGAATTCCATGGTGGTGGCTTGGGTTCTCAATACCGTTGAATCGACCCTCCGTTCAACACTCACATATGCAGATTTGGTTAAGACACTTTGGGATGATCTTCATGAACGGTTTTCGGTTGGTAATGCACCTCGTATTCACCAACTCAAAGCCGAGATTGCTAATTGTAAACAAGGTGGGCTACCGGTGGTGGAATACTACGGCAAATTGAAATTGATGTGGGATGAGCTTGGCAACTATGATCCTCCTCTTTCCTGCACTTGCCGAGGATGTACTTGCAACATAGGGAAATCACTGACAACAAAACATGAAGCGGAGAAGCTTCATCAATTTTTAATGGGTTTGACCAAAGCTACGTTTGGTACGGTGATCTCTAACATCTTGAGCACCGATCCTCTTCCGACTATTCAAAGGGCGTATTCTTTGATTATTCAAGAAGAAACTATGCATGATGTGGCTAGGGGACAAGAGGATAGGGCCGAAGCTGTTGCGTTTGCCGTTCAGGGACAGACTGGATCGGTTGATGGTGCTACTGGTGGTTCTAAACTTCCGCCATCAGTTAGAGTTTACAGGGACAAATCAGGCACTTGTTCACATTGCGGGAAACCAGGGCATGTTGTGAAAGATTGCTTTCAACTCCATGGCTTTCCCGTATGGTGGGAGGAGAAAAATAGAGTTGCTGGGGTCGGCAGAAACACAGGAGATAGGGGACGTGGTCAAGGCAGCCGGGGTAGGGCAAATGCAGTTGAGTTTAAGGGTGCACAGGCTTCTTCTTCAACTAGTAATCATGTAACGAGTGAGACGGCAGTACTAATTTCTCCAGTTTAAGCGATGATCAAGTGTCTACTTTGGTGAATCTTCTCAATGCATGCACTCCGGCCTCGACCGATAAACTTTCCGGTAAGACTTGTGAATGGTTATTAGACACAGGGGCATCACAACATATGACGGGTGACTCTGAACTTTTGTCAAATTTAAAACATATTCCCAAGTGTAAGATTGGGATGCCAAATGGGGAGACGACAGTGGCCACTCAAAAGGGATCAATGTCCCTTGGCCGAAATCTGTATCTGGAAGATGTCTTATTTGTTCCTTCCATGCACTGCACACTTATCTCTGTTGCCCAGCTTGTCACACAGTTAAATTGTACTGTCACATTTTCTCATAATTTGTGTATTATATAGGACCGAGCCACGAGGACTTTGATTGGAGCGGGTGAGCAATGCAACGGGGTCTATGCGTTTCGAGCTATTGGGGATGCACAAGCAAATAACACTAGCTGTAAAACGACTCGGAGTTTGTGTCACATGCGTATGGGTCATCCTTCGGAGCCGGTTTTGAGTTCAATCTCTAGTGCAGGGACAACAACAACAACAACAACAACAACAAAGCCTTAGTCCCAAAATAATTTGGGGTCGGCTAACATGAATCCTCATATGTTATCGTGAAAAAAAAAAAAAATAAATAAATAAATAAAATAAAATAAAATAAAATAAAATAAATAAAAAATAAAAAATAAAAAAATAAAAATAAAAAATAAAAAATAAAAAATAAAAAATCAACCCCCACTTGGATTTTTGCCCTCCACTCCGGCCTCTTCAACACCATACTTTCATCCACTCCAAGTAAATTCATATCATTTTCAATTACTCTAATCCAAGTTTGTTTGGGTCTTCCCTACCCCTCGCCATTTTATCATTTCTCCACTGTTAGGCCTCCTAACCGTGCATCACTCGGTCTCCTTCTCACATGTCCAAACCACCGTAGACGATTTTCCCTCATTTTATCCTCAATGGGCGCAACTCCTACTTTACCTCTGATCACCTCATTCCCCGATCGATCCTTTCTTGTATGACCGCACATCCATCGAAGCATACGCATCTCCGCCACATTCATCTTATGCACGTGACACTGTTTCACGGCCCAACATTCGGTGCCGTAAAGCAATGTCGGCCTAATTGCCGTGCGGTAGAATTTTCCCTTTAATCTATTGGGCATGCCGCGATCACATAGAAACCCTGTAGCACTCTTCCACTTCAACCAACCTGCTTTAATCCTATGAGCCACATCCCCATCTAATTCTCCATCCTTTTGGATAATGGATCCAAGATAGCGAAAAAACTCAGAAGCTTGGATAATATTTTCATCAAATGTGACCGCCCCTGCCTCCCTACTTCCAACTCTGCTAAACTTACACTCCAAATATTCAGTCTTGCTTCTGCTTAATCGAAAACCTCGAGATTCCAAAGTGTGTCTCCACAACTCCAATTTACTTTCAACACCCTCTCTAGTCTCATCAATCGGCCTGATATCATCTGCGAACAGCATACACTTTGGTATATCATCTTGGACTGACCTCGTCAATTCGTCCATTATCAAAGCAAAAAGAAAGGGGCTAAGTGCAGAACCTTGATGCACTCCAATCTTTATAGGGAACTCTTCAGTCTTCCCAACACTAGTCTGTACACAAGTACTAACTCCATTATACATGTCCTTGATAATATCAATATATTTCTTTGAAACACCCTTCTTTGCTAATGCCCACCAAAGTACCTCTCTTGGCACTTTATCATACGCCTTCTCCAAATCAATGAAAACCATATGCAAATCTTTCTTTTGATCCCGATATTTCTCCATGGTTTGTCTCAAAAGATTGTTCAAAATTGCCTTGTGATATATGTTTTCGAGCGAAGCAAACTCGAGATAGTTTTCCTTTAAGTAACAATAGAGCAGTTGACTCATTTGTTTTGATTCATGTTGATTTATGGGGTGATTATCGTGTTAAGTCTTCATGTGGTGCATCTTATTTTTTGACTATCGTTGATGATTTTTCTCGAAAGCTTGATTTGGGGTTTATTTATTAGCCGAGAAAAGCTGAAGTACACAGTATTGTTAAAAATTTTTGTTCTATGACAGAACGGCAGTTTGGGAAGTCGGTTAAAAATATTCGTAGTGACAATGGTACTTGAACTACGTCCTTTACGGCCTTATTTTCGTGACAATGGAATTTTATTTGAGTCCTCGTACACAGTACTCCATGACAAAATGGACGGGTTGAAAGGAAACATCGGCATATTCTGAATGTAGCTCGAGCTCTTCGATTTCAGGCGAACTTGCCGCTCCGGTTTTGGGGTGAGTGTGTTCTTACCGCATGTCATTTGATAAATCGTACACCTACTCGTTTACTTGACGGACAGACTCCGTATCAGGTTTTACATGGAAAGCTTCCTATTTACAGTCTTTTAAGAGTGTTTGGGTGTCTCTGTTATGTTCATGATCAACGGAGAGATCATGACAAGTTTGGTGCTCGAGGACGTCGTTGCATGTTTGTAGGGTATTCTCTTGGACAAAAAGGGTGGAAAGTCTATGATCTTGAAAAGAACAAATTTTTTGTCTCTCGTGATGTTGTTTTCTTTGAAAATATTTTTCCATATGTAGAGGATGTTCATGCCAAATTGTTGTCGGACCAGCCCTCTTTATCTGCCAGGCAGCCGACTGTTTTTGATGATTCTCCAAGTATGGATGTGGTAGAGGCCGAGGGTGGTGAGCATGGCATGTCGGGTGAGGGCAGCAGTGTAGTGTCGGAGGTGGCACACGAAACGGATTTGGACCAGCCTCTTATTGCCGAAACTGCTGTGACTCCCAACGTGACTGATGGTTCGGCATTGAGGGGGAGTACCTCTCCGCCTCTGAGTGACACTCAGGCTACTCAGGAACCGGAATTATTGGGTAGGGGACATCGGATTAAAAATGTCCCGGGTCACTTAAAGGACTACGTGGTTCACACAGCTCAAATAGACCCCCCTGCGTGCATCACCTCTCCTTCAAAGTCTAAAGGTACTCGTTATCCTATACATAAATATATGAACTGTGATAGATTTTCTGTGAGTCACCGTGCTTTCTTAGCAGCAGTCAGTACAGGAGTTGAACCCACTTCATATCATGAGGCAGTAAAAGATCCTAAATGGCGGAAAGCTATGCAAGATGAGATTTCCGCTTTACAAACAAACAATACGTGGAACTTGGAGCACTTGCCACCAGGGAAACGGGCGATAGGGTGTAAGTGGGTTTATAAAATTAAGTATAATGCGGATGGGACAATCGAAAGATACAAAGCTCGACTTGTGGTTCTTGGAAATAGACAAGTTGAGGGGATAGACTACAATGAGACATTTGCACCGGTAGCCAAGATGGTAACTGTATGTACTTTTCTAACAGTTGCAGTTGCATCTAACTGGGAGCTTCATCAAATGGACGTGCATAATGCTTTTCTTCACGGTGATTTGCTTGATGAGGTGTATATGAGACTGCCACCCGGGTTTCGTGATGATTCGGGTAAGGTATGTAGACTTCGTAAGTCTCTTTATGGTTTAAAGCAAGCACCACGATGTTGGTTCTTTAAGTTTATGTCATCCCTTAAGAGCTATGGTTTTCAACAGTCAAGTTCGGATCATTCTCTTTTTACTTACAGGAAGAATGGGTCAATATTAACTGTTTTAGTTTATGTTGATGATTTAATTGTTGGTGGGAATGACTCGGAATTAATTAGTAAGTTCAAGGCATATCTTGGAAATTGTTTTCGTACGAAGGATTTGGGTCTCTTGAAGTATTTTCTGGGTATCGAGGTTGCACGAAATAAAGATGGGTTGTTTTTGTGTCAGCGCAAGTATGCGCTTGATATTATTTCGGAGTTGGGTATGCTTGGTGCCAAGCCGTCAGGGCTGCCACTTGAACAAAATCATCGTCTTGCTCTAGATAATGGTCCTCTTTTACATGCACCCGACAAGTATCGTCGGTTGATTGGGCGTTTGATTTACTTGACTATTACTCGACCGGAGCTCAGTTACTCTGTTCATATTCTTGCACAGTTTATGCAGTCACCTCGTGTGGCTCATTGGGAGGCGGCGTTACGAGTTGTTCGGTATTTAAAGTCAAGTCCGGGTCAGGGACTCATGCTTCGGTCCGATTCTAGCTTACAGTTGACTGCTTATTGTGACTCCGATTGGGCTAGCTGTCCGCTTACACGGAGATCTATTACTGGTTACTTGATTCTTTTGGGTTCCTCGCCTATTGCGTGGAAAACCAAGAAACAACAAATTGTTTCTCGGTCTTCTACTGAAGCCGAATATAGGGCACTTGCAGCTGCCACTTGTGAATTGAAGTGGCTCAAAGGACTTCTTTTGTCACTTGGTGTTATTCAACATGGTCCTATGGTCATTCGGTCGACGGTTTATACGCCGTACGCATCGCGGCCTAATCCGTGCTCCATGAACGTACGAAGCATATTGAGATCGACTGTCATTTTGTTCGAGACGAGATACGTAATAAAAACATTGCTACCTCATATGTTCATACGTCTCAACAGCTGGCTGATGCTCTCACCAAAAGTCTAGGTGTTCTACGACTACAGTCTTTTCTATCCAATTTGGGCGTTCGAAATCTTCACGCTCCAACTTGAGGGGGAGTATTAGACGTATATATTATAGCTTTAGGAGTATATTATTTGCATATATCCTTACCAATTTGTTAGCTATTTTATAGGCTAGTTTTACGTAACTTACCAAGTTTGGAGTAGGCTAACAGCAGTATATGTACCCTTCTGTTTTGTGAATACAATACAACGTTTTATTCTAATATTTCTTCAAAAACGGACATTATTTACGGACGGAGGGAGTTAAGACTCCTGTAGGGACTTACCCAATAAACCACCTCCAGTAACTGAGGGGATGGTTATTTGCAAGGCATATTATTTGCAAGGCACGGACAATTGACAAAACTGTCCTCACTCGTACGCGGACGTTTCGTGTGATTATACACGACGTTGTCAGATATGTTTCGTATGAAAATACACGAAATGTATTGAGTGATTTCGTGTAAATTCATACGAATGATATGGAATCATTTCGTGTATAGGCACACGAAACACAATGGAACAATGTTTAGTTCATTTCGTGTGCCTATACACGAAATGCTAAGAACAATTTCGTGTAATTTTACACGAAATGTTGTGAAACATCTCGTGTAAAATTACACGAAATAATCCCAGTCCAGAAACATATTTCGCACTTCAATTTCAAACCCAGTTCATCAATGGAATTCTAAACAACAAATTCAAACCCAGTTCATCAACATTTCATTTTAAAACCCACCACGCTTGCGAAGGTCACGAATGATGCGCTGAAGCTCATCGAAATGGACTTTGTTTCCGTTTTCAATCCATTGATCGAGCTCCGGAGTCAACATCAAGCTAGGGTTTCCGAGTGGACTGATTTTCGAGTACAGTGTCATCTTCTTCTTCCCCTTCTTTTGCACATTTGCATGGAACAATCGGCCGGCGCCATTGCCGGTTATGTTTCGAATTAGGGTTTCGTGGAAAATCTGAAAGTTCCTCGATCGTATCATGGTGGATTGCTGGTGAGGGATGGAGGGAATGAGAGAAATTGAAGGCTTTTGGTTTATATGGGAGGGTAGTAATGTAATTTTCTGGTGCCTTGCAAGTTTTGGTGCCTTGCAAATAAAATTCACCAGTAACTGATTGCATTTTCTGGTTGTAAGTAGATAATATTTAACTGACTTACTGATATGCCATTTTTATTTTCTTTGCAGGTGTTGTTGTAGGACTTAAGAACTGGCTCCGTATAACTTTTGCTATTGACCCTTCATCTCTTGACGATGGGGTTAAAAGGCTGAGGGCATTCTGCCAAAGGCATTCCAAGAAAGAGTAATATTTATTCTTGCTTTCTTTCCTCTATTACCGGAGAGAGACAATATTGATCAAAATCCAATCGTTGATCTCATTTGTAATCTTGTGCTGGTGTAACAATACACTTGCCGTTTCAGTAAAGTCTCCTTTGTGATTTTCTCATTACATTTTCTTTAATTGTCCTACGCTGAATTGCATGACCATCTTCTTTAATTATTGTTCAAAATCCATTCGTGTATATGGGAAAGAGGGAGTATTTGCCCAAAGAAAAAAGTGATACATTCATATCTCTGATTATTTCAGCTAACCCCCCAAGGTTTCTTTATGTACAACATGTTGGCAAAATTACTACAATGACAGAAAGAAATGAATTAAAGAAATTAAAATACAAATATAAACTGAATAAATTGTGAATAAACAAAACGGTAGTAACAATTCTTGTTGTTCACGAGCCCTGATGAATCAGTTTCATTAACACTTATTTTTGGGATTTTATGTTAAAGACTTCTTAAGGAAATAACAAAGAGAGATGAGAAAGATAACGGGAAATATAACGGAAATTTAAAAACAAACCACAAATAGTCGAGTCTTGTGTTTAACACAATTTCCGTAAGAAGTATTTGTCCCGCACAGGTGCTTACGGTTGATGACAAACTTCTCGTGAGATGAAACGACTTCTAATTGTTAATAGGAGCACACCAAATTAACAATTCTAACGAACAATGGAAAGTTTGGAACTTTGGACTCGAAGGAATTTGATGCAACAAGATGAAATGATTATGCTTGGTTAATCTATCTCAAATGTAGGTAGAGAGGCTCAAATGACTGTATGTATGAATTGAAATTCGGAGGGGAAGTATATAAGAAGAGTTAAGGGGTTTGTGTCTTTTCCCTTGAAAAGACACAACTTTTCTTTTGAATTGGCACCTGTTCAGGAATTGCTCGGCCGAGTCAAGGGACTCGCTCGGCCGAGCGCCAAGCTGCACTGCCGAGTCAAGATACTCGCACGGCCGTGTCAATCACACTGCTCAGCCGAGCAAGGCATATGCCTCGGCCGAGCAAGCTTGTCCAGAGACTTGGCCAATTTGCTATGCTCTGCTCGGCCGAGTCAAGGACTCTGCTCGGCCGAGCACATCAAATCATATCAAAACCCTTTAAACAACTCTCGTTAAGTTACAAATCTTTTGTCATTAATTTCTCATTCACCCGGAAATGGTTTTGAGACAATAAATGAGATTCATAATCTACACTAAATGTAGAATACATTTTGTAACTTACTTCGTTAACAAATAACGAATTTCGTTGGAGTTAACGAACTTCCGTTAGAAAATTAGGTCAACGACAAGTCAAACTTAACTTTCGTTACCCATTTTCAACAATCCCCCACATGAATGACAATTAATGCATGTATGCAATTTCGTCCAAAAGTTTCGGCGAACTATTATTACATCGGGATAGATAGCTTATGGCTTTGAATCTCCCCTAGTGAAATATTATCGGATATACTAGCCATTTGATAGCGAGTTGCTTTGAACCAGTGACTGTATAATGTATACCAAGACAACAATATTCACATAATAATAACTCTAACAGTTATTGTTCTCACGTTTTGTCCATTTCGGCCCTGGACCGTATCTCATTCATAAGTGTTCACATTAGAAGCGGCCAAGTTACTTCTCACTTATATAGGTGATTCATACTATAAGGAGTATCCTGCACTACTCCACCCGTAGGTATAGGAATCATTAAAAGTTTTCTCAACTTATCCTCACCACTGCTGCAGGTGCTTATACTTGAATGTTTTGGGAATGAGTATTCAACATCTCCAGGTCATTCAACCGAGTTGTTGTTTCCAAGTGATTCTACTAGAACTTATAGCTTGGTTGTCTCATTGAACCAAGGGCATGGGATCTCCAATTCTCAAGGTTGAGTGTCCACTATGAGTTCTTTTATTGTGGGTTTTAAGCCCATTCCCCTTAACAGTTTATACAGTTGATCTCTATTTATACCTTTGTAAACAGATCCTCTATGTTATCATTTGACTTCACATAGTCAATTGTGATAACCCCATTCTTGATCAACTGTCTAATGGTATTATGTCTGGGACGGATATGTCTAGACTTACCATTGTACATACTGCTCTGTGCTCTTCCTATTACTGATTGACTATCACAATGTATCATAACAGCAGGCATAGGTTTACTCCAACAAGAAATATCCTCCAAGAAGTTCTTAAGCCATTTTGCTTCTTCTCCAGCTTTATCTAAAGCTATAAACTCAGATTCCATCGTGGATCTGGCTATACATGTTTGTTTGGAGGATTTCCATGACACTGCTCCTCCACCTATTGTGAAAACATATCCACTCGTGGATTTTGAGTCTTTTGTGTCTGATATCCAGTTTGCATCACAGTATCCTTCTAATACTACTGGATATCTCTTATAAAGTATCCCATGATTCATAGTATACTTTAAATATCTCAATACTCTCATTAGTGCTTTCCA
This sequence comes from Adenophora triphylla var. japonica, assembly GCA_022495995.1. Taxonomy (NCBI): domain Eukaryota; kingdom Viridiplantae; phylum Streptophyta; class Magnoliopsida; order Asterales; family Campanulaceae; genus Adenophora; species Adenophora triphylla. The sequence continues at coordinate 225,301 of JAFEMH010000919.1, forward strand.
ATGATTTGTACTGGGATTACTCGTGAACCTGCTTAGTTTGCTCACTGAATATGCAATGTCTGAACGTGTACAATTCGTTAAGTACATCAGACTGCCGATTATTCTTGCATACTCCAACTGAGAAACTGGTTCCCCTCTGTTCTTTGCTAAGTGTAGAGTTAAGTCTACCGGTGTCTTAGCCGGAGGGCTATTAATGACATTGAATTTTTGAAGTACATTTTCCAGATAATGGGATTGTGACAGGACTGATAGGTCTAAAGTCGCACGCCTACAAATTAATTAATTACCAAGACTATACTCGGCTACAAAAACTGCAGCTAGGACAAGTCCAGGGTCGATCCACTGAAGAACGGTTATTTGGTTGCACAATTGTCACTTGACAAGATTGGGGGTTTGTTTGATTTTAATTAAATTCCTAAAACAGAAATTAAAAACTAAGTTGTAAAACAATTAACGGCAAGCACTTCAGATTTGTTTCCGTCCCCGTTTATCAATTCAATATCATCGGTATAATTTCTTTCCCTTCCTCCCTATTCACTTGATCCGGAATATATTTCAATCCCTATTTCTTTCTTATTAATGGTTATAAGCAAAGTGACACACTCACCTATTCCCTAATCAATACCTAAACCTAATCGACACGCCTAGATTCACAATATTGATTGATAAAGCTTTAAGAAATTAAGATCAAGAATTTCACTATTCTTTTGCAAATAGATCAAAACCTAGTTTTACCCCCTTTTTAATTTACCACGACACGTGCATAAATCTCAAAGATGCTACTTGTGAAAAATCCTAATCTGACACAGACTTAAGATTAAACTAGCATTAAATCAATTACAAGGGAAAAGAGGGTGATCAAATCTCAAAACCCTAGAAACGATTTATCAATTAAAACAAGTAAAACTATGAATAGGGATTCAGAAATAAAGAAATCGATACCTCAATTGAATTAAACAAACGGTTCAGGATTCAAATCCGAAACAATGAAATTAGTTCTCCATGAAAATTATGAAATCTCTCTAGGAAAAATAATGATAAAAAGTCTAACCCTCTAAAACTGTAGTTGAAACAAGTATTTATACTTGTTCCCAAATAAAAATACTAAACCTAAAAGAAAATCTAAAAAAGAAAAAGGAAGAGTTGGTCTTATAAAAAACTAGTTTTTTCTTAAGATAAGGAAAAACGTGTTTTCAAAATAAACGGTGGCAATTTTGTAATTACTGGCAACCATGTTCAAAATAAACGGTGGCATTTTCGTAATTAATGGTTCCTCGTTTATGCGATGTTTAACAAATCACAAGTATGATAAAGTGCCAAGCATATGTAACAAAGTGCCGCCAAAAGTGTCAATACCGGCTTTAACAAAGTGCCAGGTAAACCGGTAATCGGCACTTTGTTAAACCGAAACCGACACTTTTACACGGGCACTTTTAAATACATAAACCGGCACTCTTCACACTAGCACTGCTACACTAACATCGGCACTTTGTTACACTAATATTTTTGCCGGCTCTCAAAAATACGAGCACCGGCATTCAAAAATACATGGACTCGACATTTGAAAACACATTTACCGGCACTCAAAAATGCATATACCGGCACTCAAAAACACCGATAATTATTTTTGCCGATATTCAAAAAAGCAAGAATCGGCATTCAAAAAACATGGATCGGTATTCAAAATTATAAGAACTCGGCATTCAAAAAATACATTGACACTCGCTACACACTTACCGGCACTCTATTATACACTAACCGGCACTTCAAAATACATGGACTGCACCCCAAAACACATACATCGGCACTCAAATTTCCATCTGATTTGTTCTGCACACGAGTAGTACTGGCATTCCAAAACTATTGCACTGGCACTCAATTTATAATACACTGGCACATCAAAATCCCCCCAACCCCTTCATCCTTCTTCCACAACGCACCACCAGATCAAATCCCCCAACCCCTTCGTCCTTCTTCTTCCACAACGCATTGATTCTTCTTCAAATTCCCCAACCCCTTCGTCGCCCCAACGCCAGTTAATCCATGAATCTAGCTTCAACAAATCCACTAACATTTGCAAGTCTTCGATTCTTCAACCGATAAATCCATGGAATTTGAAGTCTCATTTATCTCGCTCTCCATTAGAGCTCCCAATCTCGTCCCCGAAGCAGGTACTGACTAGGTTTTTCTTCACTTTTTAATTTTGATTGGGTCGTTGATTGGGCGATTGTAGATAAGGGATTGGGGCGTTGTTTCGATGCACAGAGAAATGGTGAGGAAGGGATTCGGGAGAGACAACTGGGGAGGAGGCGATTGAGGTCGCCGGTGAATAATGGAAATTCACGGACGATTTTGGGAGCGGCTTTGCGTATAGAGAGAGAGAGCGCTCCTTTGCGTTGTGAGAGAGAAGGATTGTGCCGAGTAAAAACACGTTTTTTGTTAAGTTAACAAAAAATGCGTTTTTTATAAGTTTTTGGCAAAAAGGAAAAGAAAAATAATTAATAATAAATATAATAATAATAATAATATTCCTTCAATCCACGCCAGTTAACACCCCTCAAATTCCTCGGTCAATACGGTCCACGGCAGCTTCAATTCAATGCCCTTTGGTTTTGGAAACAATATATCCTTTCAATCTTTAAATTGCCTTGGTCAAAAACTGCTTCATTGGTCAATATCCCTTGATTTAGAGAATATTTAGTTTCCAATTTACACCACACGTACTGTTTGATTGGTACTCCTTTTTCAAATTAAATTTCTTCAATGTCCTTTTTCAATTTGCTCCTTCAACTTTCCAAGATCTCCTTTTGATCACTGAACTTTGCTGAATAGCAGTTTGATCCCTGCACTTCTGATAATAGCAACTTTATCTTCCACATTAATAAACTTTTGCAGGGACAATACAAAATCACTCAAAATGTATCTCACAATTACAAAGATTTCTCACAAACTCACCAATTCATAATTCACTCCAAATTACATCAAAACTAATCTAAATTACATTAAAATAATAATAAAATGTCTAGAAAATTAGGGAAATAATGTATACAAAATCCACCACATCAAATTCCCCCACGCTTAGACCATTACTCGTCCCTGAGTAATATCATAACCCCACTCTAAGCACCGGTCTAAACAGCGTAGCATGAGAGAAAAATGATCCCTAATCTCCTCTAAACCTCCAACTCAACAGTCAACAACTCAAACAACTAAATCAATGTACTCGGAGAATAAGACTCCGCTCCTTATCACTCCAAAAATAATAACGGTACTAATGGTCTTAGCTTGACCCCAACTCCAAATATGCAAAAATGGGACATCCAAGCTAAGGCCCACACAATCAAAGCCAAGGGGAACTAAAGATGTCCTAATTTTTCCCCACGCTTCTCTCACACTACTATCCCCCTCATAAACTAAAGTTTTCTGTATGATTTATAATTAAGCACAAAACTTTACCTCGTAACAAAACACCTACACCCCCTTATATCTCCAGAAAAGAACGAGGATTTTCTAGCCTAACGCCTCTAAACCAAACCTCCTACGCCACGAATAGTCAATCCTACCCTACGCTCCAATCCTCCCTTATGTCTCCAACTCCGGTGATGTAAAGGATATGCAATGTTTCACTTCCTCACCTTTTTCCTAGGCGCCCTTTCGGGTTTTCACCTAGACTCTCAAATTTTTTTATTTTTATATTTTTTTTATTTATTTTTTTTTCATTTTTTTTTCACACACTCTCCTTTTGCCTAAGTGCCCTCTCGGGTTTTCACTTAGCCACTCTCTTTTTTTTTTCTTTATTCATTCATTTTTTTTTATTTTTATTTTTTTTCAAAATAATCATATACAAAAACCACGCAGGTACCCCACCCCCTCACTAAACTATGCATAGTCCCATATGCATTACTACAAAACAAATGAGATAAGAAAGGGGTAGGGAATACCTCAACATGTCCTTCTTACAAGACTCGTATTCCTCAGGCATATTCTTCTTTATTTCTTCATAGGTCATTCCATCACACACCAGAATTTATCTCATCAAGTGCACGCCATTGCATCTTGGGAAATCCAGCTATTGGATTTGTCGTCAAAATTGTTCTCTGCAGTGTACTGGTCCATATAGAAGCAGCCCTTTCATTTTTCAGTCGCTTCTCCACAAAGTTAGCGAGCTTCTTCGCATATAGTTCTCCTCTATCACTAATAGCAGTAACAGCACCAATTCTTCCTCTGGCATTATCTCGACTCACTCCATGCCGTGTAAGCAATATTGGACGAGGCGCCAGGTGAGTAAACACCAAGAAAATACAATTCGACCAGGAAGATAGCCATTGATATTATTCACTTGTATCTGTCCACCATTGCCCCTGACCAAATCAATCATTTTGATATATGATCCTCCATTCACTGGCTCCTAAATCTTTTCATAATAGTCGAGCCGGGTTTTGAAGTCCTGATACCCCGCTTCGAAATCTTCCACTTAGTTTCCTTCAGCCATTTTCATAAGCATGTTTTGTCTTTGACTGGTGCTGTTTGTGGCATCAAATATTCCTACTTGGCCACCCTTTGTTCTCACCATTTCAATTCAAACAGTCTCAAAACTCACACAATGCAAACACTCCCAATGCAGTCACAGACAGCAACAATACCAACACAAGCAAAAATCGAAATCAAACAACACCAACACAGACACTAATTCTCCTGTCCAAACCAACCGAATCCTCCACAGCTCCCCAAGAAATTTAATGCTCAACAAGGAATTAATTTCGAAAATTACCTCACAATGCTTTCCATAACCCCTTAGAACTCCACCTTGTTGCTCCAAATCACAGCTTCCTCAGATTATGCCAACACGCCCCCAAAACTCAAGCTTTTAGGGTTTCGAATTCCTTGAATCCATGGAGAAATTGAAGGTTGAACTCGGCTTACATTGGGTCGAAATTGAAGGGGAAGGGGGTAGGCTTGGTCAATTTGAGGTTTAATGGGGTTAATTTGTGGGTTAAGGGTAGAGAGTTGAAAGCGGATTTAATGGGGGCCGACTTGGTCGAACCTGGGTTGGATAGGAAAGAAGAAAGGTGTTTATGGAGAGAGGGAAGGAAAAGAATGGAAGAAGAATGAAGAAGAAAAGGTGTGGGGGGGGGGCCGCCGAATGTGGGGTGGAGATGGTAGAGGGTGGCGATGTAGGAGGGTGGATGAGAAAAGAACGGGAAGAAGAAGAGGAATAGGTAGGGGCGACGGTTGTGGTGGAATGGTGATAATGGGGGACGCCTGTTAATGGTGGGTATAGAGAGAAATAGAGACTGAGGTAGGGAGGAAGAAGGAGTTGGGAAATAAGGGGAGTTTTTTTTTTTTATATATGTCGTTTGTTTTCCAAGGCCAATCCGGAATAGACTTACTGATATTGGGAGCGGACGTTACCTGGCCTTGGGAGCGGACGCTCCCCTTCAACAGAACCCATGCATTGTTTAGGCCAATTTGGGAGCGGGCGCTCCCTCTCTTTTTGGAGCCGACGCTCCCACATTTCAGAAACTGCTCTCCGTATTTGACCACTTGGGAGCAGGTGCTCCCCTTTTTTGGGAGCCAACGCTCCTCTTTTCCAGAGACTCAACAATTTTTTTTTTATTTATATTTTTATTATTTTTTTTTTATATGAAACAGGCCACAAGTTTTTTGTCCCTTCTCCATGCTTTTCCCTGCACAACACCACACACAAAAATACCTTAGTAGCACCAATTTCAAACAGAATAAAAAATATATATATAAAATATAAAAAGACATACAAACCAAGAAATTTTCGGGTTGCCTCCCAATAAGCGCATTTGGTTAAGGTCGTTAGCCCGATCGAATTTCCATTTCAATGGGGATTAAAGGTGGACACCTTGATTTTGGTCTTAACTTTTCTTCCCTTGGCCCACCTCGCACATTCACGAGTACAAATACCCACAATTTTCCACGCATCTGCACCATTCTTGATTAAATCGGGTGAATCCCAAAACAAATTTGTGGCCTTTTTCTTGGCCTTTATCTTCTTTTTCTTTTTCTTGGGGACCTCCCAAGAATTTTTTGTGCTCTTTTTCTTATAAATCGCAGACACATGCTCCAAAATCTCCACCTTTTTCTGACTCCTTTCCTTCTGATTTCTCTCTAGTCTCTTGAATGTGTCACATATAGCCTTGTCAGGATTCGATTTTCTATTCTCCTTCAATGCACAAGGAAACGGAGGGACAGGCTCATAAATAGGAGACACGAGTGGAATATACTTCTCTTCAGGAATTTTCTCTTCCACCTTCTCCGCCTCCAACTCTGGCTCAACACTCCTTTCAACCTTCAGTTCGGGCTCTATAGATACCATTTGCCCATCAACCTTCTTTTTCCTCCTCACATAAACAGCACAAACAGATGGCTTATGATCACCCCTATCATTATTATTATTCATCTCTTCCGCTGTAAATTTCTCTTGAACCTGAAATATCTTTCGATTTTCGGAACAAATGGACTAGCAAGTTGATTAGCAGAACGGTTATGGACCATAAAAGGTTCCACACCACAAGATGACAAAAATAGTAAAGCTCAATTAAACAGGAAACAAGAAAAAGAAAAAAAGAGAAAAAAATAGATTAAGAAAAGAATAAGAGTGCAAACAAATAAAACCGTTCCCTGGCAACGCCGCCAAAATTTGATAGGTCTAAAGTCGCACGCCTACAAATTAATTAATTACCAAGACTATACTCGGCTACAAAAACTGCAGCTAGGACAAGTCCAGGGTCGATTCACTGAAGAACGGTTATTTGGTTGCACAATTGTCACTTGACAAGATTGGGGGTTTGTTTGATTTTAATTAAATTCCTAAAACAGAAATTAAAAACTAAGTTGTAAAACAATTAACAGCATGTAAGTGCTCCAATTTGAGCTTGTTAGTATTTTCGTTAGAAAATTAACGAAAGTTATAACATTTCTAACAATTCCTAACATTCCTAACTTTTCTAACCAAGCAAGGGCAAAGTGGGCATTGTTATTTAAGGTTAAACCTACAAAAGAATCTAAAAAAGCAAAAGAAATTGAAAAAAACCCAATCTGGTAAGTTGAAAAACATAACCAGTTTGAATTTTCAAAAGATTATTCTTCCTGTCCAAAGCCTGGAGCTGCATTTAATGAACAGTGCACGTTTACAATCCTATCCGCGCGGACATGTTTGTCAATTTCAGAGGGCTATAAATTGAACCCTCCTCTCTCAGTTTACACAACACATTTTACTCACAGAAGCTATATTCTGGCGAAAATAGAGAGAAAACAGTGGGAATCCTTAGATTGCCACCATTTTCTCTTGAACCATTCCCAAATTCACTTCTAACATTCTCAAATCACTCTTAAAAACACCAAGCTCAAGCTTAAAACACTACTTAAGAGAAAGATTAGGGAGAAAACATAGAGGACTTAAGTGTTATCTACTTATTTTCTCTTTGATCAACTCTATCATCAAACCCTAAACACATTCAAGCCTTGAATCCACTCAAACACAAATCCAAACACCAAATCTTGATACTCCTCAAGTCAAATACCAAATCTTGATACTCCTCAAGTTAAATTCCAAGCCTAGGAAGATAGGGTGTCACCATTGGTAAAGCCCTCCTTCTCTAAACCCTAAAACTCCCTTTTAACTTCTTGTTCATCTTGTTCTTCTTACTTTGATTTACTTTATGTCTAGTTTAACTTAAATCTTGACCTAAGATGGTCATCTTGAAGTTCATATTCATGAATGACCATCTCAAATGGTCCACATTTTAAATCTCTAGTTGATTTTTCTCTTTAATTTCATCTCTACAAAATTCCCCTTCCCAAGCAAATGAAATGCTTAAGTCCTAATGTACCCCAATGATGGTTTGATATAGTAGATCACCACTAAAATGTCTAGTAACTACTAATCAAAATCTAGGGAAATGGGGACAAGCATGGATGCAAAACCCCTTTTAAAATCATGTTTTCCTTCTTGAGAAGTTGCTGTCCAGTAGCAATTTTCTAAGACCCCAGTCCATGGTCTAATTTTTTGGACACAGATAAACTTGGAATTTGGTGTTGACTACAAAACACTTTTTGTAGCCAACATCCAGAGATTTCCATACATATTTTTACTTTATTTTTTTCGTGAGTAAAACTCCATTTTTCAAATTTTCCTTTAAAGGTCAGTTCATCAGTCTCTGGAAATCCAGATTTCACATATAAGATTTCCAGAAGGTTTTGGTCCCTCAAATCATCTCCAAAATGGGAAGTTCTTTTACAGAAACCTTATTTAAGGTGTTTTAAACATTTTTCATTCTCGGACTTTTCCCAGATTCTGGAGTTTTCAAGCCCTAAAGTCCATTTCAAAATCAAGTGTCCACTGCCTTTTTCATTCTGGCAGAAATGGTTTTAAACTTCCAAAAATCTTTTGAGTACCAAATCTCAACCCAAAAATAACACCAAAAATCATGGGATCTGTCCAAAGTCTAATAAAGAATTCCCAATTTTTACTTTCCTCAGTTTCAACTTATTTTGGCCAAAGTAACACACACACACACACCCAAACAAATGATTTTGAATGTTTGGAAGACTCGTTTTACGAGGCATTCCGGGTGCACACTAACGTCCTTCCCGGCGTGTAACGTGACCTCCGAACCCAAATTTCTAATCTCGGGCATTTTTCAAAGTTTTGGCCCTTAAAACAAAAATGGCGTGGCGACTCCGTTTGATTTAAAAAAAAATCGGGTACATCACAGTGGCGACTCCGCTGGGGAATAATAAGCTTTTTCTAAAAAAAAATGATATTTGGTATATTGGTGGAAACCATTAAACTTCCCGTTATCGCCTCCTAACACGAGTCGGGGATAAATTGTGGTTTAACAATCCCACGTACCGGTATCATTGTTTTCAAAAAAAAAGAAAAGCTTTTGAGGGTCAAGCTTTCGTCCCGGCATTAAAAATCATTTGTTGTGTGTGTTGATTTTTGCACATTTTCGTGTTGTTTTGGTCGCCTCGAAAAAAGTCAAAATTTTGACTGTCGGAATTATGTCCCTAACCGTTGGAATTTTTGTGTTTATGTGCTTATGTGTGCATTTACTTTCAAAAAAAAAAAATTCAAAAAAAAAAAGAGTTTCAAAAAAAAAAAGAAAATTTTCAAAAAAATAAAATCATGCATCATGCTTTTTAATACACATGAAAAATTTCTATTTTACTCAGAAAAAGAAGATAGACTGCTTGCACACTACGCGCACGTGACCGTACACGCACACTACGTCCCTAGCTCGGGAAATCCTTGTCGCGGCCCGTTTGGTCTTATTACGCCTCTCGGTGCAAGCACAGGACTACCCAAACATCCCATGGAGCCTCGTGTCGACCATGCACTTGTCCGTGACACACTTTTGTCCGAGACCCGGTTGGTTTTTAGTTTGGTCTGTGTCATGCCCTGTCTGTGTATAGACCTTTCCTTTCAAGCCTTTGTCGGCATACCGACTCAATATCTTTCGGGGACCCTAATCAGTCGAAGTTCTGCCGGTTTTTCGCCGCAGACTTTGACCAAGATATTGGCCGGCGCCTTGACTTCGGCTCTGACTGGCACAAATTATACACAGACTCCCAGCATGACACTGAGTCATCAAGGATTAATGGTTATTCCATGCCTAATTACGGCCTAATTGACGACAAATCAAGATCAATTATGGACATTCATCAGTCCAAATCATGCCGACTTTTCGTCGAGCCCTCGGACATGATCTTGACTTTGACGTCAGCTTTGTCCGTAATTTACATCGAATGCTCGTTAAGACTCGATTACCCGCCAGACTTTTAGGATCGTTTTCATTTTCGGTCGGTGGGACCCGCTTGCCCTATAGGACCCTCGCCCGGGGCTGTCCACCCTGGGAGGTCGAAATACAGGTGGAATACGAGGGGCTTATAGACGTAGTGACGGGGCCCACTAATCCAGGAATCAGAGTAGTTTGCGAAAAAGAAGAGCAATCTTTTCCAACCGATTAGGTTAATAAAGCATGTTTTAAGTAAACAAGAACAAATAATTGCATGTTGCATGAGCCCAAAGCCCAAACACCTACCCACCTTCAATTCCCGGACATACGAACCCTCGTGTCTTTCCCCCGCAGCCTCCGCACAAAGCTTGGTTTCGGGCACCGGTCACCGTTTGATCGGTTGGGAAGAGTCAAGCGCATCGTCGCCTTCACCGTTTGTTCCGACTCCGGTTTGAGAATGTCTCGCATCACTCGGTAACGATGGGGACAACGTCACTCCGCCTCCCGGGACTCCTCGGACAGAGACAACGGTGGAATCGGCTAGCCGAAACGGATGAGAGTGCGCCGGGAAGCACGGTGAGAGCTGACCTTATGGAGGCTATCAAAAGCCATGGTCCGGCCGCCGGCCTCAATCCCGATGGCACCTTCACCGTGGAAGAAGACGAGGAGGCCAATCCCACTCTCGGTCGCCACGATTACTCTAGGATGCCACCACCCACCTCCTATGGTACCACTACCAGAACCCATGCTCCTCGGTCTTCGGGTCGACGGCTCCCCAACCACGAGACCACTGGATCCATGCCGCCCGACGGCACAAATCGGTTCACGGTCCTCGGTGGGGATAAAGCCAATACGGAATGTCTTCTCATGGTTGGGGTTATCTCGGAATGCCACAGCTAATTGGGATCCCGCCTCAGTTTGGGACCGATCAATCTGGACTTTCGCAGCAACGGTTTGGAATGCCACCACGGTTTGGTTCGGGGCAACGGTCGAGCCCCTCCTCGAATGATGCTAGCTCACCGCTCCTCACACAGCTTCCACAAACCCATTTCTCACTCGGGGTTCAATGGGTTACCAAGCCCCCATCCCGGTTTCATCGAATCACCAGGCCACGTATCCTCTCGGTTATGCATCCTCGCCACAACCACCACGCAATTCAACAACCGGGGACAAAGCTGCCCACTTAAGCCTACTTATGGGCCTCACTCCGGAAATCCAAGCCATCCGGCTACCTCGAATCTGCCCCCATCTTCTCTCGCCGAGGAAGCCAACAAAGAAGTCGTCGGGTTCTATCCCTTTGCCCAAGCTCCTACCTACACTCCCAAGGATAATTTGGGCCAAGGACAGGTTTTCACCTATGCTCCGGGATATGGTATTCCTTCCACCAATGCACTACCAACAGCTAGTCCTCTTCCTAGCTCAAATATCGGCTCAGGCATTCCCGCTCCACCTTTGGATCCCCAATTGGCTTGGTTTATGGAGCAACACAAGGAAATGAAAGTGCAGATCGCTGAATTGACCGTCAAAAAGAACACTGCTCTTCGGCCTACAGATCCCGACTCAATTGTACCCCTGCCTCACAAGTTCGTGATGCCCAATCTCGAACTGTTTGATGGAAGTGCGTGCCCTAAAACTCACTTGGACACCTACACTTTGGCAATGAAAGGTAAGGGATGCACAAACCGGCGGTTGGTGACTACTTGATCTCTCTTTGAAGTCGAGGGCTTTGAAATGGTTTTTCCGATTGCACTGAAGCTAGGGCTACTGGGAACAGACAAGGTTTCACGAGATAAATATAAAGCCAACTTGGAATGGGAAACAAACAGAGTTGACACACGAGACAACGATGCGGCGCCACTGATGAGAATATTGGGGATTTCTATTAAAGGTGGAACCCGAAGCTTAGTGAAATGGCCATTCCTCCTCCGACGAGGAGCGCTAGACATCTTTCGGTCATGCTTGAAGCCGCATTTGAGAGCTTCCCTCGGCCACTTCCCTACGCCGACTTACGTGCAATGGTTAATTCCAGGCTAAGTTCGAAAAGGCTTACAATCGGCTCGACTGCCGCACTCCGCTACGATACCGGGTTTCTTCCACCTCCAACACGGCTCCCGCCCAACCAAAAGGTAAAGAAGTGATTAGCTATGCGGGACGGATCGTAACAATGCCACTTCCTTTGTTCCCAAGAAACCTGATGCATCCAGATCCCGGCACCAAGATTTGAGAAACTTTGGGATGCCTTTGAGTGATATCTTCAGAGGTTTGGTGAGAGAAGGTTTGCTCCGGCCTTTGGAAAATTATCAGCCTAGAAACCCCAATGCTCCTTTGGATACCTCTAAGCATTGTGCCTTTCATCAGTATCATGGGCACCTGACAGATGATTGCGTCCCCCCTGAAAAAGGCAATCCAAAGTTTGATGGAACAAGGGAGGTTAGAGGTGCCTGAAGGGTCTAATACTAACAATAACCCGCTCCCTAGAAATAACAACATGAGTGTCAACATGATCGAGTTTGGTGGTTCAAGACTTGGGAACATAATGGAATTTGACTCACCCCTTTGTGAGGTCAATGAACCAGTCATCGCAGGAAAAAAAAATGGTTGGATTGAGCAAAAAGCTGTCAAAGAAGTCCTGATGGAAAGATCTGCAATAGCTCCCATCCCCAGCGTCGAAGAATGGATGCATGGTCCGACAGCAAAAAGCAGCTAGACTAGGGGCTACCTATCTTTAAAATAGTCTTTTAAGTCAACCTTCGTAGGTTCTAGTACTTTTCTTTCACCTAAGTCCGTCTTGGACACTTGTCAATTTTGTCCACCTCGAATGTTGTGGAAAGAAGCTTAACTATCATTTAAAATTTTAATATATATAAGTCTTTCTTCTTTTCTTGCTAGACTCGAGACATCACTTGCACACCCACGTTACACTTAATTGAAATGGTTTTATCCTAGATGATCACTTGTGCTGCTCAACCACTAATTCTTTGAAATGATTAATATTTAAATTAATCGGAGTGAGAAAATCAATTGATATCCCTCTCAAATTGGGGCTTACCAACTCCCCATCTTGCATCTCATATGCTCACATCCCTTTCATCAGCCTCATCCTCTCGTTGTTCGATGAATTTGCATGGATCTTTTCTCATTTAAAGCTTAAGCAAACAATGAAGACTTAATCTCAGGTCATCCAGTAGGGATTGCGGTTGAAGCCTTTCACCCATAGGAAAGCCATTACCTCACCCTCACTAAACAATATCCTTTCATTTCAAGATTGGCATGTTTTGAAACCCCGTTTAGCCATCACATTTGCTCCTTATTGAGAGAAGTCCAAGCAACGCCAAAGAAGTTAGCGTCGAGAGTCGCCTATGCATAAAATGTTCAAGTTGTGAAGGAAGGAAAGATAATTCTCAACTCCTCAAAGAGGCCTTCCGAATTCTCAAAAGAATGATTTTAAAATCCTCACAATCTCGGATATAATTCCAAGCTCCTCAGGAAGCCTTCCAAAAAAAAAAAAAATAATAAAAAAGAGGCTCTCCAATGATCAAAAAGGAGCCCGAATTCTCGCAAGTTCACAAAAGTTCTCGATAGCTTGGACTTCCTCTTATCATTACCTTAAACCAATCCCAAGCCATCCTCTTAATTTTAGAGGATACTCCCATCACCATTACCCTCGCCTTTGGCCAAAGTCAAAATTTGACCTCTCATCCTTAGGGGCAATCAATCTTTCCTGCCATAGATTTTCCAAACACATCCCTGCAAGCCAACCTCTCATCTTTAGAGGTTCAGTCAGCAAAAGGCCCAGCCGACCTCTCACTTTAAGAGGTCATAACTTCCAAAATTACCCGATGGCCGATCGAAGCCCGGAAACCCAGCTGCAATTCCTATCGGATAGCAATTTCATCGTAAAATCTAAATCAAAGTAATGGTTCATTGCTTGCTTAAATTGGAATCTAATCCATTTTGGCTCAAAATTACCAATCAAAGATTGTGCAAATTCAAATTTGATTCATGTGAGCATAATTCATTTCTACTCCACAAACACTTGCCGTGGATGTCCCACTGGGGCTTCACATCCGTGTCTTTCATGGACACTCTAAGGGGATATGTTATTCGAATCTCCAATCCTCAAATTCCCAAAAGGACCTCTAAGTCTTGAATTTTCACATTCATTCTCTTTTCATTCGGGATAATCCCGAACTACGGCGACCTGAGCTCTTCATAATGAAGGGAACGTAGGCAACCAGAAATGGTCCGGTCGAAATCACAAACAAATCTCAAAAAAAAAAAAAATCCGGTCTCATCAAGGATCGTCCCTATACACTTTCCGTTCTTCCGAGCTTGATTCTCGATATCAGCTGATTTTCTCCTCGTGATTAATCAAAATATTTGTTCATATCAGATTTAGGAGTTGAATAACCCAAACATTAACAAAGGGTTTTAAGCAGCCTTGTGATCATCATGAATAAGACAAGTTTTCAAGTGTCTCGACAAGTCTTCTCTCTCTCCATCATAGGGAAATAGAGCCAAACACTGTCTTTCTGTCAGCAGGGGCTTCCATACACTTTTCCACACCTTGTGATGCTTATACTCTCTCAAAAGAGTCAAACCTAAAGCGAGAGTGTCATACACAAATTCGGGAGACATTCCCACCTTTCAAAAGATATGCCCCTGCACGTAAACATTTCTGAGTCTTGTCCAAGTGACTGGTTGACTAAGGTCTGAAAAGATGGGTGCCTCCTCTGTAAGACTACTCTGAATTTCTTCACGCTGGGGCTTCGCTAAGCGGTTCTCCCGGGTTCTCCTGTATCAGCTCTTCAAGCTGGGGCTTATATAGTCATCTTTGGGCCCACATTGGGTTTTTCACTACGAGATAGATTCGATCTTTGTCAGATTATTTTCAGGATTGCTTTGCATTACCAATCAGATTGGGACTCTGCTAATGACAACGAGGTTATAAGATTGGGGCTTCGCCAAGTCGCTTCTTCAAAATCTGGACTTTGCCTACTCAGTTCTTCAGACAGAGGCTTTGCCAAAGAAGGGATCTTTCCTCGCTTTAATACGATCCGGGGGCTTTGTCAGTTTGGTCCTTTGGATCTGAATTTTATCAAGTCACAAGAAAGGTCTAGTCACATCAACAACTAGATTTTCAGCTTCAGAACTTGGTACATAGCAGCTTCCCGTAGCATCGGGATTTAAGATCTGGGTTTCTCCCTGCATTCGCAATTTCATCAAATCATTCTCCGAACAAGGTTTTGGCCGAGGTCACAGCTCACCCAAATGAAAGAAGCTTCACTCATATCAACGTACCCTAGAGCCTGTCAGCATCAGCTTCAAATGACCAAGGTTGAGAGAGAAAATTCCAATCAAGACCCGGGATCCGAATCCAATCTCATCAAAATTGAGGTCCATGTGATACTGTTAACAAAACCTCATCAACAACCGCTGTTTAAACCGCGATCGAGGGCTTTCACCCCCCACTTGCTCAAAATCTGTTCCAAACAGTCTCCAGACACATACATCCCCTCTCATCACCATGCATCCCCACAAAAATCTTCCCAGGGCTCATGTAGCATGCACAAAACTTGAATCAATAGGAACAATCCTAAGTGATTGAAGATCATAAATTCCCTGCCAAAAGATTAGGCTAAGTGCATCTTCGAAAGCAAGTAAATGCATCATCTCGCAAACATATGCAGTGATACTCTCACAATCATTTTTGGCTCTATGCATGCATCTGTCATCATGAATGTCATATATGCATCTTCCTCTTCACTAACGAATGCAGGAATTCAAACGTGAAATAAAATCCCCCTTTTCGGCAAGGATGATCTTCACCAAAGACGACCTCCAATGTCCACAAATGGATGAAGACAGCCTCCAGCATCTACAGTTTGGCAAAGACAAGCTCCGGCGTCTGCAACTTGCTAAAGATGACCTCCAATGGATGAAAACAGCCCCCAATGAAGACCACCTCCAGTGTCTACAAATCGGTCAGAGACGCCAAGTTCTCCAATACAATTCGGTCAGGGACGCCAAGTTCTCAAAATACAAATCGGTCAGGGACGCCAAGTTCTCAAATACAAAATACAAATCAGTCAAAGACGCCAAGTTCTCCAATATAATTCGGTCAGGGACGCCAAGTTCTCAAAATACAAATCGGTCAGGGACGCCAAGTTCTCAAATACAAAATACAAATCGATCAGGGACGCCAAGTTCTCAAATACAAATCGGTCAGGGACGCCAAGTTCTCAAATACAAAATACAAATCGGTCAAAGACGCCAAGTTCTCCAATATAATTCGGTCAGGGACGCCAAGTTCTCAAAATACAAATCGGTCAGGGACGCCAAGTTCTCAAATACAAAATACAAATCGGTCAGGGATGCCAAGTTCTCAAATACAAATCGGTCAGAGATGCCAAGTTCTCAAATACAGTTCGGTCAGAGACGCCAAGCTCTCAAATACAAATCGGTCAGGGACGCCAAGATCTCAAATGCGATTCGGACAGAGACGCCAAGTTCTCAAATATAAATCGGTCAGGGACGCCAAGTTCTCAAATACAATTCGTTCAGAGACGCCAAGCTCTCAAATACAAATCGGTCAGAGACACCAAGTTCTCAAAAGCAAGAAGTCCCAATGTGAAGACAAGCTCAACAACTTCTACAAGGTTGACGATCACCAGCAAGATGCAGACTCAACCAAAACTCCCCTTCAGGTCAAAATTCCTCCAAAGAGACAGCAAATCATCGGCGTAAAACCGCAACCCAACAACTCTTCATCAACATCGCCCGTAGCCTCGCCCTTCCAAGCCTACAGGTAAGCACAACACATGTATGAAAGCATATCTTAGTCAACTACTTTTCTAAAAGAACATTATCATCAAATCTTAGGGTGACTTCCCAAAAATAGTCAAGTCTTAGGGCGACTTCCCAAAAATAGTCAAATCTTAGGGCGACTTCCCAAAAAACAGTCAAACCTCGGGTGACTCCCAAATACCGTCGAACCATCAAAGACCATCCCCAGCAGTTTTCGAACTACGTCCAGGCTTGATTCCCACTCGGGATACGTAGGTAGCCTACCTTAGGTCCAGCCACTTGACCAACACGGTCACCCTTTTCCCCGATGATCATCGTAAGCTCTAATCTTCCCCTGCGAGGACGCCCTCAAACAGTCTCCCTCAGGTACAAAACCTCGACTTAGGATCATACTCCTGAACTAGGTCCCCATTTAGGTTCATACTCCTGAACTGAAACCCCGACTTAGGATCATACTCCTGAACTAGGTCCCCATTTAGGTTCATACTCCTGAACTGAAACCCCGACTTAGGATCATACTCCTGAACTAGGTCCCCATTTAGGTTCATACTCCTGAACTGAAACCTCGACTTAGGATCATACTCCTGAACTAGGTCCCCATTTAGGTTTATACTCCTGAACTAAACCTCGACTTAGAATCATACCCCTGAACTAAGTCCCCATTTAGGTTCATACTCCTGAACTAAACTCCAACAAAGGCTAACAAAATCCCCAGCGAAGTTAACGGAATCCCGTTTCTTTTCCCATTATCATCCATTTCCTCGGAAGCAAACATAAGACCGATCCCTTCAAATGAAGTCCACCAATAGGCCAGCTATCCCAAACCATCAAAGGGAAATCATTTCAAATCAAGGTTCGAGGCACCTAAGACACCATCTCCAAGGTTCAAGGCACCTAAGACGCCATCATGAAGGTTCAAGGCACCTAAGACGCCATCATTAAGGTTTGAGGCACCTAAAACGCTATCACACACAACACGAGGAAAGCGATAAATCGCAATCATCCCCTAATTTGACAAACCGAAGTCATTAACAGGGCGACTTCCCCAAAATAGTCAAACCATAGGGTGACTTCCCAAAAATAGTCAGATCATAGGGTGACTTCCCCAAAATAGTCAAACCACAGGGCGATTTCCCCAAAATAGTCAAACCATAGGGTGACTTCCCCAAAATAGTCAGATTATAGGGTGACTTCCCCAAAATAGTCAAACCACAGGGCGACTTCCCCAAAATAGTCAAACCATAGGGTGACTTCCCAAAAATAGTCAGATCTTAGGGCGACTTCCCCAAAATAGTCAAACCATAGGATGACTTCCCAAAAATAGTCAGATCATAGGGCGACTTCCCAAAAATAGTCAAATCTTAGGGCGACTTCCCAAAAAGTCAAATCTTAGGGTCAAAAACCTGAACTACGACTGGCTTGATTCCTCTTAAGGATACGTAGGTAGCCTATCATTAGGTTCAGCCATCCGACCGAAAATGGTCATTCCTATCCCCAGCAGAGCGGATAGCCATCAGACCGAAAATGGTCATTCCTATCCCCAGCAGAGCGGATATACAACTCAAAGCCACCAGACCAAAATGGTCATCTCTTATCCCCAGCAGAGTTTCTTTCCAGCAACCGACTGCAGAACTCGCTCATCAGGTTCGAGGCACCTAAAACGCCATCATCTCCAGGGTCAAAGACCCGAACTACGGCCGGCTTGATTCCTCTTAAGGATACGTAGGTAGCCTATTAAATAGGTTCAGCCACTCGATCACTTGATCATCCTGCCAAATATGGAGCCTTACTCTTATCGACGACCCCGCTTCCTTCGAAAGCGCCGTCGCCGAGGGGCTACTGTAAGTGCTCCAATTTGAGCTTGTTAGTATTTTCGTTAGAAAATTAACGAAAGTTATAACATTTCTAACAATTCCTAACATTCCTAACTTTTCTAACCAAGCAAGGGCAAAGTGGGCATTGTTATTTAAGGTTAAACCTACAAAAGAATCTAAAAAAGCAAAAGAAATTGAAAAAAACCCAATCTGGTAAGTTGAAAAACATAACCAGTTTGAATTTTCAAAAGATTATTCTTCCTGTCCAAAGCCTGGAGCTGCATTTAATGAACAGTGCACGTTTACAATCCTATCCGCGCGGACATGTTTGTCAATTTCAGAGGGCTATAAATTGAACCCTCCTCTCTCAGTTTACACAACACATTTTACTCACGTAAGCCGTATTAGCTAAAATAGAGAGAAAACAGTGGGAATTCTTAGATTGCCACCATTTTCTCTTGAACCTTTCCCAAATTCACTTCAAACATTCTCAAATCACTCTTAAACACACCAAGCTCAAGCTTAAAACACTACTTAAGAGGAAGATTAGGGAGAAAACATAGAGGACTTAAGTGTTATCTACTTGTTTTCTCTTTGATCAACTCTATCATCAAACCCTAAACACATTCAAGCCTTGAATCCACTCAAACACAAATCCAAACACCAAATCT
This sequence comes from Adenophora triphylla var. japonica, assembly GCA_022495995.1. Classification (NCBI taxonomy): domain Eukaryota; kingdom Viridiplantae; phylum Streptophyta; class Magnoliopsida; order Asterales; family Campanulaceae; genus Adenophora; species Adenophora triphylla. Next base: position 244,363 of record JAFEMH010000919.1, read on the forward strand.
TGATACTCCTCAAGTCAAACACCAAATCTTGATACTCCTCAAGTTAAATTCCAAGCCTAGGAAGATAGGGTGTCACCATTGGTAAAGCCCTCCTTCTCTAAACCCTAAAACTCCCTTTTAACTTCTTGTTCATCTTGTTCTTCTTACTTTGATTTACTTTATGTCTAGTTTAACTTAAATCTTGACCTAAGATGGTCATCTTGAAGTTCATCTTCATGAATGACCATCTCAAATGGTCCACATTTTAAATCTCTAGTTGATTTTTCTATTTAATTTCATCTCTACAAAATTCCCCTTCCCAAGCAAATGAAATGCTTAAGTCCTAATGTACCCCAAGGATGGTTTGATATAGTAGATCACCACTAAAATGTCTAGTGACTACTAATCAAAATCTAGGGAAATGGGGACAAGCATGGATGCAAAACCCCTTTTAAAATCATGTTTTCCTTCTTGAGAAGTTGTTGTCCAGTAGCAATTTTCTAAGACCCCAGTCCATGGTCTAATTTTTTGGACACATATAAACTTGGAATTTGGTGTTTACTACAAAACACTTTTTGTAGCCAACATCCATAGATTTCCAGACATATTTTTACTTTATTTTTTTCGTGAGTAAAACTCCATTTTTGAAATTTTCCTTTAAAGGTCAGTTCATCAGTCTCTGGAAATCCAGATTTCACATCTGAGATTTCCAGAAGGTTTTGGTCCCTCAAATCATCTCCAAAATGGGAAGTTCTTTTACAGAAACCTTATTTAAGGTGTTTTAAACATTTTTCATTCTCGGACTTTTCCCATATTCTGGAGTTTTAAAGCCCTAAAGTCCATTTCAAAATCAAGTGTCCACTGCCTTTTTCATTCTGGCAGAAATGGTTTTAAACTTCCAAAAATCTTTTGAGTACCAAATCTCAACCCAAAAATCACACCAAAAATCATAGGATCTGTCCAAAGTCTAATAAAGAATTTCCAATTTTTATTTTCCTCAGTTTCAACTTATTTTGGCCAAAGTAACACACACACACACACACACACACACAAACAAATGATTTTGAATGTTTGGAAGACTCGTTTTACGAGGCATTCCGGGTGCACACTAACGTCCTTCCCGGCGTGTAACATGACCTCCGAACCCAAATTTCTAATCTCGGGCATTTTTCAAAGTTTTGGCCCTTAAAACAAAAATGGCGTGGCGACTCCGTTTGATTTCAAAAAAAAATCGGGTACATCACACAGCAAGCACTTCAGATTTGTTTCCGTCCCCGTTTATCAATTCAATATCATCGGTATAATTTCTTTCCCTTCCTCCCTATTCACTTGATCCGGAATATATTTCAATCCCTATTTCTTTCTTATTAATGGTTATAAGCAGTGACACACTCACCTATTTCCCTAATAAATACCTAAACCTAACTGACACAGTCTAGATTCACAATATTGATTGATAAAGCTTTAAAAAATTAAGATCAAGAATTTCACTATTCTTTTGCAAATAGATCAAAACCTAGTTTTACCCCCTTTTTAATTTACCACGACACGTGCATAAATCTCAAAGATGCTACTTGTGAAAAATCCTAATCTGACACAGACTTAAGATTAAACTAGCATTAAATCAATTACAAGGGAAAAGAGGGTGATCAAATCTCAAAACCCTAGAAACGATTTATCAATTAAAACAAGTAAAACTATGAATAGGGATTCAGAAATAAAGAAATCGATACCTCAATTGAATTAAACAAACGGTTCAGGATTCAAATCCGAAGCAATGAAATTAGTTCTCCATGAAAATTATCAAATCTCTCTAGGGAAAAAAATAATAAAAGTCTAACTCTAAAACTGTAGTTTAAACAAGTATTTATACTTGTTCCCAAATAAAAATACTAAACCTAAAAGAAAATCTAAAAAGAAAAAGGAAAAGAAAAATAATTAATAATAAATATAATAATAATAATAATATTCCTTCAATCCACGCCAGTTAACACCCCTCAAATTCCTCGGTCAATGCGGTCCACGGCAGCTTCAATTCAATGCCCTTTGGTTTTGGAAACAATATATCCTTTCAATCTTTAAATTGCCTTGGTCAAAAACTGCTTCATTGGTCAATATCCCTTGATTTAGAGAATATTTAGTTTCCAATTTACACCACGCGTACTGTTTGATTGGTACTCCTTTTTCAAATTAAATTTCTTCAATGTCCTTTTTCAATTTGCTCCTTCAACTTTCCAAGATCTCCTTTTGATCACTGAACTTTGCTGAATTGCAGTTTGATCCCTGCACTTCTGATAATAGCAACTTTATCCTCCACATTAATAAACTTTTGCAGGGACAATACAAAATCACTCAAAATGTGTCTCACAATTACAAAGATTTCTCACAAACTCACCAATTCATAATTCACTCCAAATTACATCAAAACTAATCTAAATTACATTAAAATAATAATAAAATGTCTAGAAAATTAGGGAAATAATGTATACAAAATCCACCACATCAAGGACTATTCCTTCTGATGTTCTAGAAATCTTTATTCCTAATATGACATCGGCTAATATCATATCTTTCATATCAAAGTGCTTCCTTAACAAACCTTTGGTATTCATGATCAATTCATGATTACTTCCCATTATCAACATGTCATCCACGTAAAGACAGACTATTACAAATGATTCAGATGTTCCTTTGATATAGACACATTTGTCACATTCATTTATCTTGAATCCATTTGACAACATAGTTCGATCAAACTTCTCATGCCATTGTTTAGGTGCTTGTTTTAGTCCGTACAACGACTTTACAAGTTTACACACCTTTTGTTCTTTACCTGGAACAACAAACCCTTCGGGTTGTTCCATGTAAATCTCTTCATCTAACTCTCCATTCAAGAAAGTTGTTTTCACATCCATCTGGTGTATCTCAAGATTATGCACTGCTGCAATAGCTATGAGAATACGTATAGATGTGATCCTTGTGACAGGAGAATATGTATCGAAAAAGTCATATCCCTCCTTTTGTCTAAACCCTTTGGCTACTAGCCGGGCTTTGTACTTATCGATAGATCCATCTGCCTTATACTTCCTTTTAAGGATCCATTTGCAACCTAACGGTTTGCATCCTGGAGGAAGATCAACCAACTCCCAAGTATTATTAAGCATTATGGATTCTATCACACTGTTAATAGCCTCTTTTCAGAACGTACTGTCCGGTCCAGATAACGCTTCTTTAACAGTAGCTGGTTCATTTTCCATCATAAATGAGAGAAAATCAGGACCAAAAGACTTTTCCACTCTTGCCCTTTTACTACGTCTAGGTCCTTCATCTTCTACTTGAGATGGACTGTTTGTAGATTCATATGTTCCCTTTTGAGAATTACATTCTTTCCTATCCTTGGCAGGAAAGATATTTTCAAAGAATACTGCATTCCTTGATTCTATTGTCATTCCTGCATTCATATCAAGAATTTCTGACTTGTGCACTATGAATCGATAGGCACTACTGTTATTGGCATATCCAATAAAGATGCAGTCAACCGTCTTGGGACCGATCTTTATTTGCTTTGGCTTAGGTACTTCAACCTTAGCTAGACAACCCCACACCTTAAGGTATTTATAACACGGCCTACGATTATGCCATAACTCATAGGGTGTTTTGTCAATACCTTTCTTGGGTATCTTATTAAGAATATAGTTAGAAGTGAGTATAGCTTCCCCCCACAAGTTGTCGGGTAAGCCTGAACTTATCAAAAATGCGTTCATCATCTCCTTGAGTGTACGATTTTTGCGTTCAGCAGCTCCGTTAGACTGAGGGGTATATGGAGCCGTCGTTTGATGAATTATGCCGGATTCCCAACATAGTCCTTCAAACGGAGCTTCATATTCTCCTCCTCTATCACTTCTAATTTTCTTAATCTTTAAGTTAAGTTGATTTTCAACTTCTTTCTTATAAGTCTCGAAAGCCCCTAAGGCTTCATCTTTACTTCTTAAGAGATAAACATAACAATACTTAGTGCAATCGTCTATGAATGTAATGAAGTACTTTTTACCTCCTCGAGTTTGCACAAGTTTTAAATCACATATGTCGGTGTGAATTAACTCGAGAGGAGTTGTGTCTCTTTGTATGGCATTAAATGGCGACTTCGTCATTTTTGCCTCAACGCAAACTTCGCACTTATTAGTTGAATCAGATTTAGTCATTTGGATTAAATCTTGTTTCACTAATTTCTTAATAGTTTCGAAGTTTAAATGACCTAATCTATCATGCCATAAACTAGGACTTTCCGACAAGTAAACATAAGAAACAACATTTTTATTCTTCGCACCTTGGCGGATAACATTCATTACATTCATCTTGAAAAGTCCCTTCTCGAGGTAACCCTTTCCAAGGAATAAACCATTCTTGGTTAATACAAACTTGTCGGATTCAAAAACTAATCTAAAACCGGCTTTGCTCAATAAAGCACCGGAAACTAGATTCTTGCGGATGTCCGGAACATGCGGCACATCAAGCAAGGTCACTTCTTTCCCCGAGGTCATCTTCAATACAACATTTCCAATGCCTTGAACATCGGAAGTTGCAGAATTTCCCATGTACAATTTCCTTCCGGAAATGGGAGTATAAGAAACTCTCCTTATTAGCACAAATATGGCGGGTAGCCCCGGTATCTATCCACTATTCCTTTGGATTTTCATCCAAGTTTGCCACGTTTGCCTCGAAGATCACCGCAGCAAAATCAAGATCCATATCTTTGACATTGTTCGCCTCCTTCTTTGGGTGGCGACAATCCTTTGCTATATGGCCCGGCTTGCCAAAATTATAGCATGCTCCTTTGAACTTCTTGGTTTTGGAGCCTTTGTTCTTCCCTCTCTTAGCATTCCCGGAATGCTTCCTTTTGGTGCCGCTAGTGCTTACCTCGGCGAGATTGACCTTTGCCTCCATCTTGCCTTTGGTAGCCTTGGCTTCATTGTCTCGATTATTTTCTTCAATTTGAAGATGAACAACCAAGTCCTCCAAAGTCATCTCTTTGCGCTTATGCTTGAGATAATTTTTGAAGTCCTTCCATGAAGGCGGCAACTTCTCGATGATTGATGCCACTTTGAACGGATCATTCATTATCATTCATTCGGCATCAAGACGATGCAATATAAGTTGGAATTCATCAACTTGAGTTGTTACCAACTTAGAATCCACCATTTTGAAGTCAAGATATTTGCCGACGACAAACTTCTTTGACCCGGCATCTTCAATCTTGTACTTCCTTTCCAAGGTACTCCATAAAGCCTTGGCTAACTCGACGGTACTGTACACATTATATAGTGCATCATCGAGTCCATTCAAAATGTAATTTTTACATAGAAAATTACCGTGGTCCCAAGCCTCTTTTGTCAAAAGCCTTTAAGGGTCGGGATCCCCATTTGCAACAATCGGATCTTCTTTCAAGAACCGATGCAAACTTAAAGTGGTCAAATAGAATAGCATTTTCTGTTGCCATCTTTTGAAATCCACCCCGGTAAACTTTGGGGGTTTCTCACCATGAACCGAGTGAGAAGAAGGAGGTGCAATATTCTTGAGCGTTGCATCGCCTTGAGGAGGAGTAAGCCCGGATGATTCGGAGGTGTCTTTCTCACTTGCCATTGAAGGAACGACTTAAAAAGCTGTGAATGTGGTGCCCAAAATCTTTTTTGTGTTTCATTTGGATTCACTTAAGTTTGAAAACATCCGGTTTAATTTGAAAAACGGAGTCGCCAAGCCATTTTTATTTCCTCAAAACTTTGAAAAAAAGGAATTAGGGTTCAGAGGTTAAGTTACCCCTTGGGAAGAACGGATCGTCGTTCACCCAAGGTGCCTTGCCGAAGCAAGTCTCCCAAGATTCCATTTTTCGTGCTTGCTTGCGTGCTTTCTTGTGTGCATGTGTTGAAAAGAGGGGGGGGGGGAATGTTCCAAGTTGTCTTTCGGACGTATAAACCATTTAGTTGGTTATCGCTCGGGATTTCTTGGATTTTTATGTGTTCGGGAATTTGATCCCGTCCTCATCTTGGACTTGTGATCATCACTATTTGACCTTGGGCCATGTGTGATCGAGAGAAGGACTCTCTCTTATAGTCCAAAATGAGGTTCTTTAGAAAGGAGTATCCTTAGCCCATCAATCCTACACCTTGAGACGATTGAGCTTGTGTAGGGACTACTATGCTCGTCTCAAGTGATGATCAGAGATATAGGGTTCAAGTTTTATCCCCTTCTAAAGAGATTGTGGCACCTTTAATGGAAGAAACGATGTAAAGATAGGATCTTTACACCGGTCCGCTCCAAAGGATGCATCAAATACCAAAGGGGACTAGGGGAAGGGTATAAAGATTGGATCTTTATGCTCTTCCTATGCTTTTCGTGCCTTAGGAAGGTCACTAAGCAATCCTAGGAAAGAGAGATCCAATCATGAGAGACATGAAGGATGCATTCTAAACTAAAAATGACATTTTTAATGAAAAATATGACATTTTGGTGCAAAGGATGCTATTGGTTTGCAAAGGATGCTTTGTGATGTTAAAGAAATGATCTTTAATGCAAATGATGCATCTTTATGTGTAAAAATGAAGTTTCAAGTGCAAAGGATGCAACTTTTATGCAAAGATAACATATTTAATGCAAATGATACAACTTTATATGTAAAGATGATGTTTAAGTGCAAGGGATGCTACTTTTCACATCACCATGCGAGAGATCCACCCTAGAACAAGCCTTTTATGAGGTCTTATTTGTTCATCCTTGGGTTGGATCCTCCATGGATCCTATGTGATGAGGGAAAAGGGGATATATGATTTACATAATTAAATATAGTATCTTTACTGACAATGTAGCAAATACCAAGCAATATATAACAATATGTAAATGCAAGGAGCAAGTATATCACATAAAACAAGTATAATGCAAGGTAAAGGGTAAAAGAGGTTACCAATGGTGGTGTCCTCTTGCTCTTTGAAGTTTGCCTAGGAAATGGACCAACTTTGGGAGGTTTTGGTGAGGAGGGAGGTGGTTTTTATCACTCTCAGCTCACTGGATTTTTGTAGTGGTATTTTGGCAGAGTTTCAATGCTGAAAACTGTATATCAAAATGGGTAGAGGAGGCCTCTATTTATAGGCACTCTGGGAAAAGCTAATGAAGCCGTGCGGCTTGGAGTCCTGGCCTAATGCAGCCGTGCGGCATTATCCACTATGACTCAGCACCTTTCTAGAATCATGCAAGGTGGACTTCTAGAAGGGTTTTTATATTAAAGGAAAACTTGGTTTTTTAATTCCAAGTAATTCCTTCACCCCTCGGAAGGTTTGGAACAGTTCCCGAATTGCTCCTGAACTTTAGGAAAGTCCGGGGAATTGCCGGGAAACTTAACCAGAAGGCATGAGCCAGATTTGGGTACTTACAGAAGCCCCTCGGCAACGTCACTTGCAGGGCGAGTGGGGTTGTCGATAGAAAAGGATCCGATCTGGCGAATGTCGAGACGGATTGGGTGACCAAGGTGGTCGAGTGGCTGAACCTTTGGAAGGCTACCTATGTATCCCGAGTGGGAATCAAGCCATAATCGTAGTTCAGAATCCACTGGGGAAAGGGGGTGTCATATGTGACAAATTGGCTGAACCTAAAGTAAGCTACCTACGTATCTCGGAGGAATCAAGCCAGGTCGTAGATCGAACTTTTACTGAGTCGAAATGTTATTCCTTCATTCGGAGATCGCGAGATAGCCAAATGTTATTCCTTCATTCGGGAATAACGGAGATCGCGAGGGAGCGAAATGTTATTCCTTCATTCGGGAATAACGGAGATCGCGAGAGAGGTCGAAATGTTATTCATTCATCCTGGAATAACGGAGATCGAAAGAGAGTGAAATGTTATTCCTTCATTCTGGAATAACGGAGATCGCGAGATAGCGAAATGTTATTCCTTCGTTCGGGAATAACAGAGATTGCGAGAGAGCGAAATGTTATTCCTTCATTCGGGAATAACGGAGATCGCGAGAGAGGTCGAAATGTTATTCCTTCATTCTGGAATAACGGAGATCAAAAGAGAGTGAAATGTTATTCCTTCATTCTGGAATAACGGAGATCGCGAGAGAGGTCGAAATGTTATTCCTTCATTCTGGAATAACGGAGATTGAAAGAGAGCGAAATATTATTCCTTAATTCGGGAATAACGGAGATCGCGAGATAGCGAAATGTTATTCCTTCGTTTTGGGAATAACGGAGATCGCGAGAAAGAATGGATTTTGTAAAGAAGTGGGAAGGACCCTAGAATTTTTCTAATTATTTGAGAGATGGAATTGAGAATCCTAGGAGGAAAAATAATAAAATGAACCACAGGGGTAAATTTGTAAAATAGGCCACAGGGCACTAGAAAAATTTGATTTATTTAAGAAATATAATTGGAAATGCCATGGGCACGAAGGGTAAACTAGGTCTACGTGGGCTGGAGCTTGTGAAATTGGGCCTACAGGGGCAGAACTGTAAAAACAAGCCATAGTGGCAAGTTTAGTCGCACGACATAAGAAGCCCTGTGGACAGACTCTTTAAAAATTTACACAGTCGTCATTTGAAACTTAATCAAAATTGAAATTGAGAGGGAGACGAAAATGAGAAGCGGGAGAGAGTAGCCATCAGAGAGAAATTGAGAGGAATCAAGAGAAACCAAACATTTCGAGTCTGATTCAATCGGAGGAATGCCTCCTAGAACACGTCCTACCAAGAGGGCTCCACAACACGCCGAGTTAGCTACTCGACGGAAGGGGGTTCAGAGGAACCAAAGACCATTCATTCTGCAAGCTCAAAGAGGGGATTTCTATCCACAGCTTAATGAACACACCTCGGATGTCGGGAAGAAAACTGTGGTACCTAACCTTTGCTAGATTTTTTTTAAAAAATTTTTTGATAGATTTGGGTGAAATTGATTGGAACTTGATTTTCCAGACTGCAATGAGTTAACATGAATTTGCATGTGAACATGGATTGAACTAGGAAATGTGATGCTAAATGCATGTTCTACATTGATAGGTTTTGACCTATTTTCACTTGAGATGATTTCAAGAAAACAGCACGAGATATTTATACCTGTGCTATATTTACCTGCAGGGATTGCACACCCGAGGTTCTCCGGAGGTGATTGGTAGGCTATGACAGATCTTGCCGGGCAGCCAGGAGCAGATACATTCGCCTAAGGGCATGGTCTACGCCGTTGGGCTGGGGTGATTTTTTGAGACACCCAGAGGAGTGTGGATTTGGGGAAGGCATTTAGGGAGTTTTGGTGGGAGACCACTCACTCATTCCATTTCTCCTGGGGTGAGACGACAGTCACACCGTATGATTTTACGGTTATCACGGGATTGCCCTTTACGGCTGAGCCACTCTATCTGGACGAGCCTGCACAGGTAGCTGAGCCCCAGCCTATTGCTGATGCCGACCTTATGAACTTACTTGGTTTCGTTCCCCAGGTCAAGAAGGGGAATGGATACGAGCTGGGTGAGCTACATGGTTGGATTGGGGAGCAGAGTAGGGACTACCCTGTTGTTGATGATTCTACTGAGAGTCGGCTGAGAGCCGAGAGATTGGCGAGAGCCTTTGTATGGGTGGGTTTTTCTGACATGCTGTTTATCAACAGTGCATCTATTGCCCAGATTTCACTGCTGGAGCTTCTGAGAGCTTGGGATGCTGTGGGGAATCTGTCCTGGGGTGAGGCAGGTTTAGCCGAGATGTACTTGGCTCTAGATGACATCAGCAGAGGGGAGGCGAAGTATTTCACCTGCTGTCACCTGGCCTTCGAGGTATTCTCTCATCTTGACTTCTTTTCTTTTGCACATTTCACTCTATCATTATTTTCCCTGTTTTGACTTCCTCTTCTTTTCAGGCTTGGGCCTACAAGGTTTTTGGCTGTTATGCATGGCAGATCCGGGATGAGTTTCCTGCCACCACTTTTCCTGCTCTCAGACGGTTGGCGAAAAATGCCAGGAGACAGACCAGGACAGAGGGTGTGAGGTACAGGATTACGGCCTCGTATCATGATACGCTGACATGCTTGAGAGGGACTCCCCAGAGGTTGAGTTTATTCCCTTGGACTGGACGTTATGACGATCTGGATTTGGATCATGCTGTGCACTTGACAGAATGTCGCAAGCTGCTGGTGGGTTTTTCCGGAGATGCCCTATACTTAGCAGAGAGGGTGTACAGACAGCATGGGCCCAATATGCATGCTCGAATCCCTGATGATCCTCCAGCTAGGATGTGGCTGCCTCGCCAGCTGGCGAATGTAGATGCTTTGATTGTAGGCGTGGCGGCACGTCTCTTTACACGGGATGGAGATGACACCTTGTATGTGGCTGGGAATATTCAGTCCCCACAGGTCAGAGTTGGCTATGATGCTCAGAGTGCGGGACCCTCGACTGGTCATGTGGCTAGACCTCCTTTGACCCTGACTTTCATTGATTACCAGGGTGGCGGCCGTATGCGGCGAGCTCATATTGACATGTCACAGACTCATCCTCGTCTGCTGCTCCCGCGAGGTTCTAGATCCGTAAGTACTGTTCCTTGCGTCCTTTGGATTGCTTGCATCCCTTTCTGCTATTAATAACTGCATTCTGATATTTATTATGTCTGCTTGTAACAGGTGTCAGCCCAGGCTTACAAGCATTTGACTAGGGCTTTTACTGGCGCTGTGGGCATGATTGGCAAGCTCCAGAAAGGCGTGAGTTTTTGGAAGAACCAATGCCGGTCACAGGATTCGATCCATATCTCCCCACCTGGTCAACCGAGAAAGAAGAAGGGCCGCTTTGATGACGTAGGCACCAGCGGGGGCACTAGCGGATCGAGGGTTCGGACAAAGAATGCAAATGTGCCTCTTCACGGACCCGTCGAGAGTGACGATGATGATGATGATGATGATGGTGAGGCTGAGACCGCCACAGACTATGAACTTGCCTCTGTTGTTATCCCCTAGCTTGATGACTATTATAGCATGGGGACCGTAGCCTACGAGGCACCCTCTGACGATCCTGATGACGAGCCTGAGGAGATTGAGGACGACGATGAGGATGAAGATGATGATTCAGGAGATGATGAAGATGGTTTGGAGGATGATGAAGATGGTTCAAAGGATGATGGAGATGATTCAGAGTAGCCCCTTCCCCCCTAGATTATTATGACTTTTTGGTTATTGTACCCTTTTGGGGAAAACATATCATGCTATTTTGCTATGCACATCTTTTGTACAAGATCAGACTTGGTCTCTTTTATTTTGTATGTACATGAGTTTATGAAAGGATGATGGCATGGTAGATGGCTTGAATTGGATGGCTTGAATGGATTTCTGGCTTGTATATGTACCAGGTGGATGAATGCATGGGTGTACATGGGGTAAATGAACCCTCCCCCATGCATTTGAGAAGTGGATGGGTGGTATTTGCAGCTTTTGACAAGTCGGGGAGTGCCATGGGGAATGCAGCATACTGCAGGTTGCTGATGTCTGGTGTTGGCTTAAGATGTCGTGCGACTTAGTATGCCATGTGGCCAGGTTTGTCGCATGACATATATAGCCTGAACTGTACTTTTCATAACCTTTGGGAATTGGACTGGAATGGCCGACACGGGTTGGAATTGGGTGACCAAGGAGGTCACATGCCTGATCCTACCGGGGCATGGCGAAGAGATACTGGTCCCTTAATATAAGGATGGAAACGGGGTGACCTAGGAGGTCAAACGTCCGATCCTACTGGGAATGTGCCAAATAAAAAGGGGTGACCAACGTGGTCATATAGTTGGACTTTTATGAAAAGCTTACGCACCATTGAGGAATGGTGAATGAAAAAGGGGGGACCAATGTGGTCGGATGGCTGGACCTTTATGAAAGGCGATACGTATCCCAGAGGAATCAAGCCTTGGTCGTAGTTCAAGCCTCATCTAGATAGTTAGGAAAATGTCTAGGATCCTTGAGGTTTTGACGATTCATGGAGGAGTCACCTAATTGACAATTAATGGAGGTTTTCACCTGAATTGACTAAAGCTTATGTTACTATCGAGGAGATAGGGGTAACTAAAGTTTGGAAAACTTGAGCGTACTTCTCAATCTGTGATAGAGGTAGCTTAAGTTTGGAGAACTTGAGCGTACTTCTCAATCTGTGATAGAGGTAGCTTAAGTTTGGAGAACTTGATCGTACTTCTCAATTTGTGATAGAGGTAGCTTAAGTTTGGAGAACTTGAGCGTACTTCTCAATCTGTGATAGAGGTAGCTTAAGTTTGGAGAACTTGAGCGTACTTCTCAATCTGTGATAGAGGTAACTTAAATTTGGAGAACTTGAACGTACTTCTTAATCTGTGATAGAGGTAGCTAAAGTTGGATTTTTGACAATTAGGAAACTGTCGCCTGGCTTTATTTCGTTATAACGGAAGTAACGGAGGCGCTTTTGGGAGAAAATGTTATCATTAGCAATGGGCACGTTACTTGAACCTAGGGGTGATTTTTTTCGTGGAAACATGGTAGGGACTGGGTCGGGATGTACATATGAAATGTGTTTGGAAATTGTTTGAGACGGGTTTCAAGCAGGTGGGGTCATATCCCTTGGGTGCGGAATGAGCTGCTGCTGTTGCTGAGATGTTGTCAACGTGGACTAGAATTCCCTCTTGGGCTGAGACTGGGTTTAAACCTCGGGTCTTGATTAATGTTCCTTTTTCACACTCTGACACTTGAAGCTGATGTTGACAGACTTTTAGAACCAAAGACTAAAGCAGATGTTGAAGTGACCAACCTCTCTTCTAGGGGTGGATGCAACTTATCAAAGCCCCGGTCTAAGGAAAAACTTTCTGCAAAGCCCCATGTCTTATTAAAGCAAGGAAAGATCCTTTCATTGGAAAAGCCCCGGTTGGATGAACTGAGTAGGCGAAGTTTTAGGTTACGAAGAAGTGACTTAGTAAAGCCCCAATCTGATGACCTAGCAAAAATCCCAATATGATTGGTACTGCGAAAGTGATCCTGAGGTTAATCTGACCAAGACTGAATCTGTTTTGTGACATAGTGAGGAACCCGATGTGGACCCCCAAAAATGGCCAAAGAAGCCCCAGTCTAAGGAGATGGCTTGGCAAAACTCCATCCTTGAAGAGTTTCAAGGCAGCCCTAATGCGAATTGTAGCCGGAGAGGGGAAAACCTATCCCTTTTTTTTATTTCCTTTAGTCAATCAGTCAACCTTAAGAAGATGTGGAAGAAAAGGATTTTATAAATTTATACATGCAGGGGCATATTTTTCGAAAGGTGGGAATAGATCCCGATTTTGTGTTATTTTGATGGCCTTATTCGACGTAGGCACAAGAACTCGCTTTGGGTTTGACTCTTTTGAGAGGTTATAAGCGTAGAAAGGTGTGTAAAAGTGTATGGAAGCCCCTGCTGATAGAAAATTAGTGTTTAGCACTATCTTTCCTAAGATGTAGAAAAGGAAGACTTGTCAAGACATCTGAAAACTTGTTTTATTTACAATGATCACAAGATTGCTTAAACCCTTTATTAATGTTCGGGTTATTCAACCAATAATCTCGATATGAACAAACATTTTGATTAATCATGAGGAGAAAGTCAACTGATGTAGTGGATCAAGGTTGGCTGGGTGTGAAAGAAAAATTTGTGTATGGGGAGGTCATTGATGAGATCGGGTTTTCTGGGATCTGACTGTGTCTATGAGACCAGATTTTTTGGGATTTGACTGTGTCTATGGGAGAGGTCATTGATGAGACCAAATTTTCTGGAATCTAAATATGCTTATGACCGGACCATTTCTGGTTGCCTACGTTCCCCTCATTGTGAGGAGCTCAGGTCGCTGTAGTTCAGCCTTGGCGGAATTGTGTTTGGCTTTGGGAAATGGGATTTGTGGTTCCTTTAGTGGAAAGGCTTAGATGAAAAGGTTGGATGATGAGGCGTGGGCCTCGGGCTGATTCCTTGACCAAGTCATTTTTGGACGGTTGCTTCTGATTTTCGTCTTTCATTGGGGGAGAAAGGATTTGCATGTGCCTAAAGGCTTATGAAATGTTTCTGCCTTTGCTTCGACCGCCCCATTGTTATCGACAACATTCATTCTTCGAGCTTTGATTTTGCCTGTCCGTCAAGTTTTTGATTGGCGGTGCTGGGTCCTTGGCCTCATTTTTTTTTTTTTGCAACCCTGTTTTGTGCCTAGACTGTCCCTTTACAAGGTTTTTAGCCTAGCTGGGCATTACTCTTTTTGCACTACATTTTTTCTTCTTTTTTTTTATGTGCAACCCTGTCTTTTGCCTAGACCGCCCTTTTTTGGGATCTTCAGCCTAGCTGGGCATTACTCTTTTTGTACTAAGATTTTTTTTTTGAAGCACCTGAGGGCCAAGGCGAGCCCCTGCATGAACTTTATTGATACCCTTGAGGTCTAAGGCAAGCTCCTAGATTGTTGTCAACATGGGGTCAATCTTTCGAAGCTGAGTGGCCTTTTGTTGTCCCTTGGCGATGCCGTCATCGTTGACTTGGTCAAGGTGATGGTGAGGACATGGTTTGAGAAGTGTATGGCTTGATGAAGGTTTTTTATGAGATAAGGAAAGTGTATGGCTTGATTGAGGCCTTTTGTGGGGTAAGGAAAGTGTATGGGGAAGGCATTAGTTGACTTTCTCACACTGATTAATCGAAATGTTAATTATTTCAAGAGATTATTTGTTGAGCAATGCAAGTGATCATATAAAATATAACCATTTCATTAAATGTAATGTAGGTGTGCAAATAATGTCTTAAGCCTAGCAAGAAAAGAAGAAGACTCTTTTATAGAAGATTGAAGACTAATTACAATGTCCGAGGAGGACTTGATTGAAAGAGGAAAACACTAGAACCTACGAAAGTTGACTGAGAGACTATTTTATTTCTTAGTCTTGCTTGAGGATAGGTAACCCCTAACCTAGCTACTCTTCGCTGCTTGGACTGCCAGGACGCTTGAGCTTTCCATTTTTCTGCTAGCTTCTGAATCCCCTATCGCAGACTGAGGCAGTGATCCGTTACGTGCCCATAATACTGGTGGAAGTGGAGGGATTTGAGGCCACGGGGCAGCTGGAGCAAGTACAAGGTGTCCAAAGAAATGGGTCGGAAAAGTCACAGGGACGAACTTTGTTGACTGAGCATATTGCAAAGATAACATATTTAATGCAAATGATACAACTTTATATGTAAAGATGATGTTTAAGTGCAAGGGATGCTACTTTTCACATCACCATGTGAGAGATCCACCCTAGAACAAGCCTTTTATAAGGTCTTATTTGTTCATCCTTGGGTTGGATCCTCCATGGATCCTATGTGATGAGGGAAAAGGGGATATATGATTTACATAATTAAAGATAGTATCTTTAATGACAATGTACCAAATACCAAGCAATATATAGCAATATATAAATGCAAGGAGCAAGTATATCACATAAAACAAGTATAATGCAAGGTAAAGGGTAAAAGAGGTTACCAATGGTGGTGTCCTCTTGCTCTTTGAAGTTTGCCTAGGAAATGGACCAACTTTGGGAGGTTTTGGTGAGGAGGGAGGTGGTTTTTATCACTCTCAGCTCACTGGATTTTCGTAGTGGTATTTTGGCAGAGTTTCAATGCTGAAAACTGTATATCAAAATGGGTAGAGGAGGCCTCTATTTATAGGCACTCTGGGAAAAGCTAATGAAGCCGTGCGGCTTGGAGTCCTGGCGTAATACAGTCGTGCGGCATTATCCACTATGACTCAGCACCTTTCTAGAATCATGCAAGGTGGACTTCTAGAAGGGTTTTTATATTAAAGGAAAACGTGGTTTTTTAATTCCAAGTAATTCCTTCACCCCTCGGAAGGTTCGGAACAGTTCCCGAATTGCTCCTGAACTTTAGGAAAGTCCGGGGAATTGTCGGGAAACTTAACCAGAAGGCATGAGCCAGATTTGTGTACTTACAGAAGCCCCTTGGCAACGTCACTTGCAGGGCGAGTGGGGTTGTCGATAGAAAAGGATCCGATCTGGCGAATGTCGAGACGGATTTGGTGACCAAGGTGGTCGAGTGGCTGAACCTTTGGAAGGCTACCTACGTATCCCGAGTGGGAATCAAGCCATAATCATAGTTCAGAATCCACTGGGGAAAGGGGGTGTCATATGTGACAAATTGGCTGAACCTAAAGTAGGCTACCTACGTATCCCGGAGGAATCAAGCCAGGTCGTAGTTCAAACTTTTACTGAGTCGAAATGTTATTCCTTCATTCGGAGATCGTAAGATAGCGAAATGTTATTCCTTCATTCGGGAATAACGGAGATTGCGAGGGAGCGAAAGTTTATTCCTTCATTCGGGAATAACGGAGATCGCGAGAGAGGTCGAAATGTTATTCCTTCATCCTGGAATAACGGAGATCGAAAGAGAGCGAAATGTTATTCCTTCATTCTGGAATAACGGAGATCGCGAGATAGCGAAATGTTATTCCTTCGTTCGGGAATAACGGAGATTGCAAGAGAGCAAAATGTTATTCCTTCATTCGGGAATAACGGAGATCGCGAGAGAGGTCGAAATGTTATTCCTTCATTCTGGAATAACGGAGATCGAAAGAGAGCGAAATGTTATTCCTTCATTCTGGAATAACGGAGATCGCGAGAGAGGTCGAAATGTTATTCCTTCATTCTGGAATAACGGAGATTGAAAGAGAGCGAAATATTATTCCTTCATTCGGGAATAACGGAGATCGCGAGATAGCGAAATGTTATTCCTTCGTTTTGGGAATAACGGAGATCGCGAGAAAGAATGGATTTTGTAAAGAAGTGGGAAGGACCCTAGAATTTTTCTAATTATTTGAGAGATGGAATTGAGAATCCTAGGAGGCAAAATAATAAAATGAACCACATGGGTAAATTTGTAAAATAGGCCACAGGGCACTAGAAAAATTTGATTTATTTAAGAAATATAATTGGAAATGCCATGGGCACGAAGGGTAAACTAGGTCTACGTGGGCTGGAGCTTGTGAAATTGGGCCTACAGGGGCAGAACTGTAAAAACAAGCCATAGTGGCAAGTTTAGTCGCACGACATAAGAAGCCCTGTGGACAGACTCTTTAAAAATTTACACAGTCGTCATTTGAAACTTAATCAAAATTGAAATTGAGAGGGAGAAGAAAACGAGAAGCGGGAGAGAGTAGCCATCAGAGAGAAATCGAGAGGAATCGAGAGAAACCAAACATTTCGAGTCCGATTCAATTGGAGGAATGCCTCCTAGAACACATCCTACCAAGAGGGCTCCACAACACGCCGAGTTGGCTACTCGACGGAAGGGGGTTCAGAGGAACCAAAGGCCATTCATTCCGCAAGCTCAAAGAGGGGATTTCTATCCACATCTTAATGAACACACCTCGGATGTCGGGAAGAAAACTGTGGTACGTAACCTTTGCTAGATTTTTTTTAAAAAAAAATTTGATTGATTTGGGTGAAATTGATTTTCACTTGAGATGATTTCAAGAAAACAGCACGAGATATTTATACCTGTGCTATATTTACCTGCAGGGATTGCGCACCCGAGGTTCTACGGAGGTGATTGGTAGGCTATGGCAGATCTTTCCGGGCAGCCAGGAGCAGATACATTCGCCTAAGGGCATCTACGCCGTTGGGCTGTTGCAATTTTTTGAGACACCCAGAGGAGTGTGGATTTGGTGAAGGCGTTTAGGGAGTTTTGGTGGGAGACCACTCACTCATTCCATTTCTCCTGGGGTGAGACGACAGTCACACCGTATGATTTTGCGGTCATCACGGGATTGCCCTTTACGGCTGAGCCACTCTATCTGGACGAGCCTGTACAGGTAGCTGAGCCCCAGCCTATTGCTGATGCCGACCTTATCAACTTACTTGGTTTCGTTCCCCAGGTCAAGAAGGGGAATGGATACGAGCTGGGTGAGCTACATGGTTGGATTGGGGAGCAGAGTAGGGACTACCCTGTTGTTGATGATTCTACTGAGAGCCGGTTGAGAGCCGAGAGATTGGCGAGAGCCTTTGTATGGGTGGGTTTTTCTGACATGCTGTTTATCAACAGCGCATCTATTGCCCTGATTTCACTGCTGGAGCTTCTGAGAGCTTGGGATGCCGTGGGGAATCTGTCCTGGGGTGAGGCAGGTTTAGCCGAGATGTACTTGGATCTAGATGACATCAGCAGAGGGGAGGCGAAGTATTTCACCTGCTATCACCTGGCCTTCGAGGTATTCTCTCATCTTGACTTCTTTTCTTTTGCACATTTCACTCTATCATTATTTTCCCTGTTTTGACTTCCTCTTCTTTTCAGGCTTGGGCCTACGAGGTTTTTGGCTGTTATGCATGGCAGATCCGGGATGAGTTTCCTGCCACCACTTTTCATGCTCTCAGACGGTGGGCAAAAAATTCCAGGAGACAGACCAGGACGGAGGGTGTGAGGTGCAGGATTACGACCTCGTATCATGATACGCTGACATGCTTGAGAGGGACTCCCCAGAGGTTGAGTTTATTCCCTTGGACTGGCCGTTATGACGATATTGATTTGGATCATGCTGCGCACTTGACAGAATGTCGCAAGCTGCTGGTGGGTTTGTCCGGAGATGCCCTATACTTAGCAGAGAGGGTGTACAGACAGCATGGGCCCAATATGCATGCTCGAATCCCTGATGATCCTCCAGCTAGGATGTGGCTGCCTCGCCAGCTGGCGAATGTAGATGCTTTGATTGTAGGCGTGGCGGCACATCTCTTTTCACCGGATGGAGATTACACCTTGTATGTGGCTAGGAATCTTCAGTCCCCACAGGTCAGAGTTGGCTATGATGCTCAGAGTACGGGACCCTCGACTGGTCATGTGGCTAGACCTCCTTTGCCCCCGACTTTCATTGATTACCAGGGTGGCGGCCGTATGGGGCGAGCTCATATTGACATGTCACAGACTCATCCTCGTCTGCTGCTCCCGCGAGGTTCTAGATCCGTAAGTACTGTTCCTTGCATCCTTTGGATTGCTTGCATCCCTTTCTGCTATTAATAACTGCATTCTGATATTTATTATGTCTGCTTGTAACAGGTGTCAGCCCAGGCTTACAGGCATTTGACTAGGGCTTTTACTGGCGCTGTGGGAATGATTGGCAAGCTCCAGAAAGGCGTGAGTTTTTGGAAGAACCAATGCCGGTCACAGGATTCGATCCATATCTCCCCAACTGGTCAACCGAGAAATAAGAAGGTCCGCTTTGATGATGTAGGCACCAGTGGGGGCACTAGCGGATCGAGGGTTCGGACAAAGAATGCAAATGTGCCTCTTCATGGACCCGTCGAGAGTGACGATGATGATGATGATGAAGATGGTGAGGCTGAGACCGCCACGAACTATGAGCTTGCCTCTGTTGTTATCCCTGAGCTTGATGACTATTATAGCATGGGGACCGTAGCCTACGAGGCACCCTCTGACGATCCTGATGATGAGCCTGAGGAGATTGAGGACGACGGCGAGGATGAAGATGATGATTCAGGAGATGATGAAGATGGTTTGGAGGATGATGAAGATGGTTCAAAGGATGATGGAGATGATTCAGAGTAGCCCCTTCCCCCCTAGATTATTATGACTTTTTGGTTATTGTACCCTTTTGGGGAAAACATATCATGCTAATTTGCTATGCACATCTTTTGTACAAGATCAGACTTGGTCTCTTTTATTTTATATGTACATGAGTTTATGAAAGGATGATGGCATGGTAGATGGCTTGAATTGGATGGCTTGAATGGATTTCTGGCTTGTATATGTACCAGGTGGATGAATGCATGGGTGTACATGGGGTAAATGAACCCTCCAGCATGCATTTGAGAAGTGGATGGGTGGTATTTGCAGCTTTTGACAAGTCGGGGAGTGCCCTGGGGAATGCAGCATACTGCAGGTTGCTGATGTCTGGTGTTGGCTTAAGATGTCGCGCGACTTAGTATGCCATGTGGCCAGGTTTGTCGCATGACATATATAGCCTGAACTGTACTTTTCATAACCTTTGGGAATTGGACTGGAATGGCCGACACGGGTTGGAATTGGGTGACCAAGGAGGTCACGTGCCTGATCCTACCGGGGCATGGCGAAGAGATACTGGTCCCTTACTATAAGGATGGAAACGGGGTGACCTAGGAGGTCAAACGTCCGATCCTACTGGGAATGTGCCAAATAAAAAGGGGTGACCAACGTGGTCATATAGTTGGACTTTTATGAAAAGCTTACGCACCATTGAGGAACGGTGAAAGAAAAAGGGGGGACCAATGTGGTCGGATGGCTGGACCTTTATGAAAGGCTATACGTATCCCAGAGGAATCAAGCCTTGGTCGTAGTTCAAGCCTCATCTAGATAGTTAGGAACATGTCTAGGATCCTTGAGGTTTTGACGATTCATGGAGGAGTCACCTAATTGACAATTACTGGAGGTTGTCACCAGAATTGACTAAATCTTACGTTACTATTGAGGAGATAGGGCTAGCTAAAGTTTGGAAAACTTGAGCATACTTCTCAATCTGTGATAGAGGTAGCTTAAGTTTGGAGAACTTGAGCGTACTTCTCAATCTGTGATAGAGGTAGCTTAAGTTTGGAGAACTTGAGCGTACTTCTCAATCTCTGATAGAGGTAGCTTAAGTTTGGAGAACTTGAGCGTACTTCTCAATCTGTGATAGAGGTAGCTTAAGTTTGGAGAACTTGAGCGTACTTCTCAATCTGTGATAGAGGTAACTTAAATTTGGAGAACTTGAGCGTACTTCTTAATCTGTGATAGAGGTAGCTAAAGTTGGATTTTTGACAATTAGGAAACTATCGCCTGGCGTTATTTCGTTATAACGGAAGTAACGGAGGCTCTTTTGGGAGAAAATGTTATCATTAGCAATGGGCACGTTACTTGAGCCTAGGGGTGATTTTTTTTGTGGAAACATGGTAGGGACTGGGTCGGGATGTACATATGAAATGTGTTTGGAAATTGTTTGAGACGGGTTTCAAGCAGGTGGGGTCATATCCCTTGGGTGCGGAATGAGCTGCTGCTGTTGCTGAGATGTTGTCAACGTGGACTAGAATTCCCTCTTGGGCTGAGACTGGGTTTAAACCTCGGGTCTTGATTAATGTTCCTTTTTCACACTCTGACACTTGAAGCTGATGTTGACAGACTTTTAGAACCAAAGACTAAAGCAGATGTTGAAGTGACCAACCTCTCTTCTAGGGGTGGATGCAACTTATCAAAGCCCCGGTCTAAGGAAAAACTTTCTGTAAAGCCCCATGTATTATTAAAGCAAGGAAATATCATTTCATTGGCAAAGCCCCGGTTGGATGAACTGAGTAGGCGAAGTTTTAGGTTACGAAGAAGTGACTTAGTAAAGCCCCAATCTGATGACCTAGAAAAAATCCCAATATGATTGGTACTGCGAAAGTGATCCTGAGGTTAATCTGACCAAGATTGAATCTGTTTTGTGACATAGTGAGGAACCCGATGCGGACCCCCAAAAATGGCCAAAGAAGACCCAGTCTAAGGAGATGGCTTGGCAAAGCTCCATCCTTGAAGAGTTTCAAGGCAGCCCTAATGCGAATTGTAGCCGGAGAGTGGAAAACCTATCCCCTTTTTTTTATTTTCCTTTAGTCAATCAGTCAACCTTAAGAAGATGTGGAAGAAAAGGATTTTATAAATTTATACATGCAGGGGCATATTTTTCGAAAGGTGGGAATAGATCCCGATTTTGTGTTATTTTGATGGCCTTATTCGACGTAGGCACAAGAACTCGCTTTGGGTTTGACTCTTTTGAGAGAGTATAAGCGTAGAAAGGTTTGTAAAAGTGTATGGAAGCCCCTGCTGACAGAAAATTAGTGTTTAGCACTATCTTTCCTAAGATGTAGAAAAGAAAGACTTGTCAAGACATCTGAAAACTTATTTTATTTACAATGATCACAAGATTGCTTAAACCCTTTATTAATGTTCGGGTTATTCAACCAATAATCTCGATATGAACAAACATTTTGATTAATCGTGAGGAGAAAGTCAACCGATGTAGCGGATCAAGGTTGGCTGGGTGTGAAAGAAAAATTTGTGTATGGGGAGGTCATTGATGAGACCGGGTTTTCTGGGATCTGACTGTGTCTATGAGACCAGATTTTTTGGGATTTGACTGTGTCTATGGGAGAGGTCATTGATGAGACCGAATTTTCTGGAATCTAAATATGCTTATGACCGGACCATTTCTGGTTGCCTACGTTCCCCTCATTGTGAGGAGCTCAGGTCGCCGTAGTTCGGCCTTGGCCGGATTGTGTTTGGCTTTGGGAAATGGGATTTGTGGTTCCTTTAGTGGAAAGGCTTAGATGAGAAGGTTGGATGATGAGGTGTGGGCCTCGGGCTGATTCCTTGACCAAGTCATTTTTGGACGGTTGCTTCTGATTTTCGTCTTTCATTGGGGGAGAAAGGATTTGCATGTGCCTAAAGGCTTATGAAATGTTTCTGCCTTTGCTTCGACCGCCCCATTGTTATCGACAACATTCATTCTTCGAGCTTTGATTTTGCCTGTCCGTCAAGTTTTTGATTGGCGGTGCTGGGTCCTTGGCCTCATTTTTTTTTTGCAACCCAGTTTTTTGCCTAGACTGTCCCTTTACAAGGTTTTTAGCCTAGCTGGGCATTACTCTTTTTGCACTACATTTTTTCTTCTTTTTTTTTTATGTGCAACCCTGTCTTTTGCCTAGACCGCCCTTTTTTGGGAACTTCAGCCTAGCTGGGCATTACTCTTTTTGCACTAAGATTTTTTTTTGAAGCACCTGAGGGCCAAGGCGAGCCCCTGCTTGAACTTTCTTGATACCCTTGAGGTCTAAGGCAAGCTCCTAGGTTGTTGTCGACATGGGGTCAATCTTTCGAAGCTGAGTGGCCTTTTGTTGTCCCTTGACGATGCCGTCGTCGTTGACTTGGTCAAGGTGATGGTGAGGACATGGTTTGAGAAGTGTATGGCTTGATGAAGGCTTTTTATGAGATAAGGAAAGTGTATGTCTTGATTGAGGCCTTTTGTGGGGTAAGGAAAGTGTATGGGGAAGGCATTAGTTGACTTTCTCACACTGATTAATCGAAATGTTAATTATTTCAAGAGATTATTTGTTGAGCAATGCAAGTAATCATATAAAATAAAACCATTTCATTAAATGTAATGTAGGTGTGCAAATAATGTCTTAAGCCTAGCAAGAAAAGAAGAAGACTCTTTTATAGAAGATTGAAGACTAATTACAATTTCCGAGGAAGACTTGATTGAAAGAGGAAAACACTAGAACCTACGAAAGTTGACTGAGAGACTATTTTATTTCTTAGTCTTGCTTGAGTAGCCTAGCTACTCTTCGCTGGTTGGACTGCCAGGACGCTTGAGCTTTCCATTTTTCTGCTAGCTTCTGAATCCCCTATCGCAGACTGAGGCAGTGATTCGTTACGTGCCCATGATACTGGTGGAAGTGGAGGGATTTGAGGCCACGGGGCAGCTGGAGCAAGTACAAGGTGTCCAAAGAAATGGGTCGGAAAAGTCACGGGGATGAACTTTGTTGACTGAGCATATTGATGGAAGGAAGTGAACCTGGGAGAACTTTGGGGGATATTGGGATCTGTTTGGGAGGATTCAAAGTTGGGTCTTATCTGAGGAGGCGAGGGTGTTGGAGCCCTGATGGCCTGGGATGTTGGAAAGGACTGAAAAGGGGTAGTCCTTAGTAAGGGATCATATGTGGATAGAGGAGGGCATTGGTTATAGACTGGAGGGGCTGAGATTGCTGCTTCTGGAGTCTCATCTTCTACCATAACCAGGGAACCGTTGGACTCAACCACTATCTGAACCCCATGACTGTTTTCCAAGGCTAAGGCTAGCTCTTCTTCCCTAGTCATCGGGTTTCCTGTACCCTCACTGCTTTCTGTCAAATCTGCCATTCTGACCCTCTGAGCTGACAAAACTGATGATTCTGCCAAACTGTCTGAACCTAAGGTTTCCGCACTGAAAAGTCGCTGACCCGGTATTCTCGCCCACTTCTTTCTCGCAATGGTGGGAAAGGGATAGACAAGATTTAGACTCGGGGGTAGACAAGGTTTAGACTCGGGTTAAGTGAGGTGTAGACTCGGAAGTAAGTGTTTAGGCTGAAGGCTCAAGTAACATGCACTTATTTTGCTTAACTTTTGCTCAAAATACATTTTCTCCTAATCCTAATTGATCGGGAAAGATTGGACCTTGAAAGGCCGAGATCAAAAATCGGGGATCGGACCGGGGAGGTCGCGATTAGAGATTTAACCACGGAAGGGCAGGATAGGAAAATTGGAGATCGGACCAAGGAGGTCTCGATTAGGAATTTGACCATGAAAGGTCGAGATAGGAAAATCGGAGATCGGACCGAGGAGGTCTCGATTAGGGATTTGACCATGAAAGGTCGAGATGGAAAATCGGAGATCGGACCGAGGAGGTCTCGATTAGGGATTTGACCATGAAAGGTCGAGATGGAAAATCGGAGATCGGACCGAGGAGGTCTCGATTAGGGATTTGACCATGAAAGGTCGAGAAGGAAAATCGGAGATAGGACCGAGGAGGTCGCGATTAGGGATTCCAGAAATAGGACCATGCAATTATGATAATTCTTCAAGTTTACTTAAAACAGTGTCTTTTATTTATTTCTCTTTGGTTGGAAAAGGGATTGCCCTTCTTTTTCGCAACTACTCTAGATCCTGGATCAGTGGGCTCCGTCACTACGTCTATAAGCCCCTCGTATTCCACCTGTATTTCGACCTCCCAGGGTGGAAAGCCCCGGGCGAGGGTCCTATAGGGCACGCGGATCCCACCGACCGAGAGAGAAGAACGCTCCTAACGGGTCTAGCGGGTCATAAGAACTTTTAACGCACGAGCGATGCGGATTATAGTCAAGGCAATGCCGGGAAAGTCTCGTCTTTCAGCCTTAACGGAATTTCGGCAGAGTTTCGCTTGCGCGAATGACGTTTTGACTTTTCGACAATGTTCGAGAAGATAATAGGCATGGGTCGGGCGGTAAAAGCCGAATGACACAGTGTCACATTGAACTTTATTACATACGCTGTGCATGAGTCAAAGTCGAAGTCAATGTCGGGTCAAGATCTTGCCAATTTTTCCTTGTCGGAATTTCGGCAGAGCTCCGCTTGCACGAAAGATCTTTGGATTTTTGGCACGGACTCGGTCTTGACTCTTACGCATCCCGTGCGGGTCAAGGTCAAAGTCAATGCCGGAGTCAAGATCTTGCCAATTTTCTCTTGTCGGAATTTCGGCAGAGCTTCGCTTACGCGAAAGATCTTGACTTCCGTTATGGACTAAGGTTTGACCTTACGGGGATATGCAACTGGGCTGTATGACACGTACTAGACCAAAAACCAACCAAAAGTCACGATTTTTTGAAACATGCGACACGGACTGTGCATTGGTCGACACTGGCTGTCATGGGGAGTTTGGGGTGATTTCGTGCGCGCCCGGGAGCATCGTAAGGCTGTCCATGACTGCAACTGAACAACCACCCCAGGTTAAAGGGACGTGTGTGCAAAGTGTACAGGATATATAAGGTGCGCGTAGTGTGCGGTCTCCTAAAAAATGTTCATTTTTGAGTTAAAACGGAGATTTTCAGAAATGTGTTTTAAAAGGAATGATTTTTCGGGACGGGGGAAAATGCAACAGATAAGGCTCGTAAATTTTCTGGAGCCTGGTCAGCTTTGGAACTGAATAGCCCCAAGCTGCCTAAGCTGCCAGATTAACCTCAAATCTGTCCTGTGGAATTGCCAATGAGGCCGCCCGGCTGGAATTCGAGGCGGATTAAGCCATGCGGCTGCATGGATCAATTTTCCAGGTTCCAATCCTCTTCAGTTTCATGTTGCTCCCCGAACATTTTAGGCACCTTTTAGCTTCAGAAGGCTTCCTGTTCAGTTTACAGAGTATGCACAATTCCCAAGATGCAATATGCAATGCAATGCAAAGAAAGAAAAAGCAAGCATGACAAATGGAATCCGTGACGGGAGGCTAACCCGCTAAAAGGAAAAAGTTCTTTTTTTTATTTTTTTCGAAAAAGGGATACCGGTACGTGGGATTGTTAGACCACCGTTTATCCCAAGCCTCGGGTTAGAAAGCGATACAGGAAGGTTAGTGGTTTCCACCTATATACCGGGTATCATTTTTTTTATTTTAAAAATGAAAGCTTTCTCCTTTGGAAATTCCCCAGCGGAGTCGCCAAACTGTGAATGTGGTGCCCAAAATCTTTTTTTGTGTTTCATTTGGATTCACTTGAGTTTGAAAACATCCGGTTTAATTTGAAAAACGGAGTCGCCACGCCATTTTGATTTCCTCAAAACTTTGAAAAAAAGGAATTAGGGTTCGGAGGTTAAGTTACCCCTTGGGAAGAACGGATCGTCGTTCACCCAAGGTGCCTTGCCGAAGAAAGTCTCCCAAGATTCCATTTTTTGTGCTTGCTTGCGTGCCTTCTTGTGTGCATGTGTTGAAAAGAGGGGGGGAATGTTCCAAGTTGTCTTCCGGACGTATAAACCATTTAGTTGGTTATCGCTCGGGATTCCTTGGATTTTTATGTGTTTGGGACTTTGATCCCGTCCTCATCTTGGACTTGTGATCATCACTATTTGACCTTGGGCCATGTGTGATCGAGAGAAGGACTCTCTCTTATAGTCCAAAATGAGGTTCTTTAGAAAGGAGTATCCTTAGCCCATCAATCCTACACCTTGAGACGATTGAGCTTGTGTAGGGACTACTATGCTCGTCTCAAGTGATGATCGGAGATATAGGGTTCAAGGTTTATCCCCTTCTACAGAGATTGTGGCACCTTTAATGGAAGAAACGATGTAAAGATAGGATCTTTACATCGGTCCGCTCCAAAGGATGCATCAAATACCAAAGGGGACTAGGGGAAGGGTATAAAGATTGGATCTTTATGCTCTTCCTATGCTTTTCGTGCCTTAGGAAGGTCACTAAGCAATCCTAGGAAAGATAGATCCAATCATGAGAGACATGAAGGATGCATTCTAAACTAAAAATGACATTTTTAATGAAAAATATGACATTTTGGTGCAAAGGATGCTATTGGTTTGCAAAGGATGCTTTGTGATGTTAAAGAAATGATCTTTAATGCAAAGGATGCATCTTTATGTGTAAAAATGAAGTTTCAAGTGCAAAGGATGCAACTTTTATGCAAAGATAACATATTTAATGCAAATGATACAACTTTATATGTAAAGATGATGTTTAAGTGCAAGGGATGCTACTTTTCACATCACCATGTGAGAGATCCACCCTAGAACAAGCCTTTTATGAGGTCTTATTTGTTCATCCTTGGGTTGGATCCTCCATGGATCCTATGTGATGAGGGAAAAGGGGATATATGATTTACATAATTAAAGATAGTATCTTTAATGACAATGTACCAAATACCAAGCAATATATAGCAATATGTAAATGCAAGGAGCAAGTATATCACATAAAACAAGTATTATGCAAGGTAAAGGGTAAAAGAGGCTACCAATGGTGGTGTCCTCTTGCTCTTTGAAGTTTGCCTAGGAAATGGACCAACTTTGGGAGGTTTTGGTGAGGAGGGAGGTGGTTTTTATCACTCTCAGCTCACTGGATTTTCGTAGTGGTATTTTGGCAGAGTTTCAATGCTGAAAACTGTATATCAAAATGGGTAGAGGAGGCCTCTATTTATAGGCACTCTGGGAAAAGCTAATGAAGCCGTGCGGCTTGGAGTCCTGGCGTAATGCAGCCGTGCGGCATTATCCACTATGACTCAGCACCTTTCTAGAATCATGCAAGGTGGACTTCTAGAAGGGTTTTTATATTAAAGGAAAACGTGGTTTTTTAATTCCAAGTAATTCCTTCACCCCTCGAAAGGTTCAGAACAGTTCCCGAATTGCTCCTGAACTTTAGGAAAGTCCGGGGAATTGCCGGGAAACTTAACCGGAAGGCATGAGCCAGATTTGGGTACTTACAGAAACGTCAAATTACTTCTTATGATTTTTGGGATTTTATGTTAAAGGCTTCTTAAGGAAATAACAAAGAGAGATGAGAAAGATAACGGGAAATATAACGGAAATTAAAAAACAAACCACAAATAGTCAAGTCTTGTGTTTAACACAATTTCCGTAAGAAGTATTTGTCCCGCACAGGTGCTTACGGTTGATGACAAACTTCTCGTGAGATGAAACAACTTCTAATTGTTAATAGGAGCACGCCAAATTAACAATTCTAATGAACAATGGAAAGTTTGGAACTTTGGACTTGAAGGAATTTGGTGCAACAAGATGAAATGATTATGCTTGGTTAATCTATCTCAAATGTAGGTAGAGAGGCTCAAATGACTGTATGTATGAATTGAAATTCGGAGGGGAAGTATATAAGGAGAGTTAAGGGGTTTGTTTCTTTTCCCTTGAAAAGGCACAACTTTTCTTTTGAATTGGCACCTGTTCATGAACTGCTTGCCCGAGTCATGGGACTCGCTCGGCTGAGTGCCAAGCTGCACGGCCGAGTCAAGATACTCGCACGGCCGTATCAATCAAACTGCTCGGTCGAGCAAGGCATATGCCTCGGCCGAGCAAGCTTGTCCAGAGACTTGGCCAATTTGCTATGCTCTGCTCGGCCGAGTCAAGGACTCTGCTCGGCCGAGCACATCAAACCATATCAAAACCCTTTAAACAACTCTCGTTAAGTTACAAATCTTTTATCATTAATTTCTCATTCACCCGGAAATGGTTTTGAGACAATAAATGAGATTCATAATCTACACTAAATGTAGAATACATTTTGTAACTTACTTCGTTAACAAATAACAAATTCCGTTGGAAGTTAACGAACTTCCGTTAGAAAATTAGGTCAACGACAAGTCAAACTTAACTTTTGTTACCCATTTCCAACACTTATTCGTCCCCTTATCGATATTGCTTAAGTCTGCCTTGTACGCGAGTCTCCCACGATAGAAAGTACAAACCGGTGACACTTTACACCTAATGTTCACGGCGAATTGGTAGTGTGCATGTACAATATCACCACCACTATGCGAATATGCAAGGAGACCAAAGAAAAGATGCTACAATATGTAACGAGAGAGAGGGGAGGCTGTTGGAATTTTTTTTTGGTGTGTTCTTCAAATGGTTTTTGATGCCTCCATCTTATAACCATAACTAGCCAAACTAAACATTAATCATCAATTACGAAATTAACACCATTTTAGTTTCGTATAATTGTTACAAAAGGAAGAAATCAAACAGATATTAAGCTTGAGTGGCTGTTACAAGTCTGTTCATGTTTATTGTAATTTATTTCTAATTCAAACATAAAAAATAGCAAAAGGTGGGCTAGTGCGAGTAGGCCAATCTAGAGCCACATTCATGTCCGCAGGAGCATGTGTTTAGTATCCCGAAGCCCATTTCGGTCCATGATTTGCACCCCCAGCGCACCTGTATGCGAGAGAGAGACTCTACTCGCTAATCAGTAGACGCGATATCCTTGAATTGTTCAGCTTTTTGTGTAGTCGGTCATATACTTTACACACGTATCTCTCTAACACACTTCAATTCTTATAGCTATGTTCATTTACGGCCCTTAACATAATGTCTGGTTTTGTGAGAGGGTCTAATAATTGAGTCTCACACAATTTTCCTCAAAGCGGCCAAACTTTTTTCTCACATAGGTGATTCTTATAAGTAACCCGTATTACCCCCACTCGGTAATTTTGAATTGTAAGAATCATTAAAAGCTTTAAAATTAACCTTTCCTTTCGGGATGTCATTTAAGGAATGGGATTGGGGTTGGTTCCCCCACAGTGACACTACAAGTCTCTTAACATTTAGGTTGTCCCTTTGAAAACCTAGATCTTGGGATCTCCAATTAAATAGGTTGGGTTTTCTGCTATATTAACTTCTCAAGAGGCTTTAATATCATTCCCAATGTCAATCTTTCAACTACCTCTTTTGTTAACCCTTTGGTTAACGGATCCGCTAAGTTATCTTTTCACTTCATATAGTCAATAGATATAGTACCAGTTGAGAGTAGTTGTCTTATGGTATTATGTCTACAACGTATATATCTAGACTTACCATTGTACATGTTGCTTTTTGCCCTACCAATTGTAGATTGGCTATTACAATAGATACAAATTTCTAACACACGCTTCGTCCATTTTGGAATATCTTCTAGAAATTGGCATAGCCATTCGGCTTCTTCACCACACTTATCCAAAGCTATAAACTGTGATTCCATAGTAGATCTAGCTATAACAGTCTTTTTATAAGATTTACATGATATAGCTGCACCTGCTAATTTGAATACATATCCACTTGTAGACCTAGAGTCTTTGATATCTGATATCCGGTTAGCATCAGTATATCCTTCAATCACAGCTGGATGTCTAGTATAATGTAATCCATAGTCATGAGTATATCTTAAATACCTTAGTACTCTCACAATACCCTTCCAATGGTCCTTCCCAGGATTACTTACCGACTCGATTTGCTCACAACATAAGCAATATCTAGCATTGTACAACTCATTAGCTACATTAAACTTCCAATGATCCTTGAATACTCTAATTGATACACATGTTCGGCTCTATTCTTTATTAAATGTAGGCTTGTGTCAATTAGAGTATTCACGATTCTATTGTCATCCTTTTTAAAATTCTATAGAATTTTATCATAATGTGATTGACTCAGTACAAGTCCATCAGATATTCTAGAAATTTTCACTCTAAGGATCACATACGCTAAACCCATATCTTTCATGTCAAAATTCGATTTCAACATATTCTTTACGGATTTAATCATTTTATCACAGCTTCCTATAATAATCATGTCGTCTACATAAAGACATAAAATGACAAAGCCATTTTTCGTGGTTTTGATATAGACACATTTGTCACATTCATTGATTTTAAATCCACTTTCAATCATGACTTGATCAAACTTTTGATAAAATTGTTTTGGTGATTGTTTGAAGCCATACAATGACTTCACCAACTTGTACACTTTATTTTCTTACCATGTAGCATAAAAGCCCTCTGTTTATTTCATGTAAATATCCTCTTCTAAATCTCCATTTATAAAGACAGTTTTTACATCCATTTGATATACTTCAAGATTTCGTAAGGCGCCAATTGCAAGTACAATCCTAATAGACGTTATTCTCGTAACAGGAGAATATGTGTCAAAATAATCTAGTTCTTCCTTTTGTCTGTAACCTTTAATTACAAGTCTAGCCTTATGCTTATAAATTGTTCCATCTGCCTTCCTTTTCCTTTTGAAATTTCACCTATATCCTAGTGGTTTACTTCCTGTAGGAAAAATCACTAGTTCCCAAGTGTAATTTTGTAAAATAGAATCAATTTCACTCTTAATGACCTCTTTCCACAAAGGTCCCTCAGAAGAGCTCACTACTTCTTTATAACTTTGTGGCTCACTTTCTATCATATATGTTAGAAAATTTGAGCCATATAATTTTTCTACCCTAGCTCTTTAGCTACGTCGAGGTTCCATCTCCTCTTCTTCACTTCTATCTTAAACGTGTTCTTCTTCTATTGAATGTTATACCCTAGTTGATGAGCTTGCCTCATTTCTTAACTTACATGGGAACACATTATCAAAGAAAGACAAATTTCTAGATTCCATTATAGTATTCTTGTGTATATCTTGAATTTTTGATTCATACACAAGAAATATATAAGCACAACTATTGTGTGCATATCCAATAAATATGAAATAAACAGTGTTTGGTCCAATTTTCACCTTTTTAGGTAGAGGTACGACTACCTTCGCAAAACACCCCCACACTCGCAAGGATTTGTAACATGACTCTTCCATACCATAATTCATATGGTCTCTTGTTTAGTTTCTTTCGAGATACCTTATTTAACACATAATTTTCCGACAACACGATTTCTTTCAATCATGTCTTGATCAATCTTTTGATTCCATTGATTTGGTGCTTGTTTGATGACATACAACGACTTCACCAACTTGAACACTTTATTTTCTTGCCCTGGAGCAGAAAAGCCCTCTGATTGCTTCATGCAAATCTCCTCTTCTAAATCTCCATTTAAAAAGACAGTTTTTACATCCATTTGATTTACTTCATGATTTTGCAAGGCGGCAATTGCAAGTACAATCATAATAAAAGTTATTCTCGTAACAAGAGAATACGTTTCAAAGTAATCTAGGCCTTCCTTTTTTCTATAACCTTTAATTACAAGTCTAGCCTTATACTTATCAATTGTTCGATTTGCCTTCCTTTTCCTTTTGAAAATCCACCTATATCCTAGTGGTTTACTTTCCGGAGTAAGATCCACTAGTTCCCAAGTGTGATTTTGATGGAATCAATTTCACTCTTAATGTCTTCTTTCCACATAGGTCATTCAGAAGAGCTCACGGCTTATTTATAACTTTGTGGCTCACTTTCTAGCATATAGGTTAGAAAATCCGGGGCATAGAATTTTTTTACCCTAACCCTTTTGCTACGTCGTGGTTCCATCTCCTATTCTTCACTTCTATCTTGAACGTGTTTTTCTTCTATTTAATGTTGTACCATAGTTGATGAGCTTACCTCATTTCTTAACTTATATAGGAACACATTCTCAAATAAAGACACATTTCTATATTCCATTATAATATTCTTGTGTATATCTTGAATTTTTGATTCATACACAAGAAATCTATAAGCACAACTATTGTGTGCATATCCAATGAATATGAAATCAACAGTCTTTGGTACAATTTTCACCTTTTTAGGTGGAGGTACGGCTACATTCACAATACACCCCCACACTCGCAAGTATTTGTAACATGGCGCTCTTCCATGCCATAATTCATATGTGCTCTTATTTAGTTTCTTTCGAGTTACCTTATTTAACACACAATTTGCCGACAACACGGCTTCTTTCAATCATGGATTGATCAAACTTTTGATGCCATTGTTTTGGTTATTATTTAAGGCCATACAATGACTTTACCAACTTACACACTTTATTTTCTTGCCCTGGAGCAAAAAAAGCCCTCTGGTTGCTCCATGTAAATCTCCTCTTCAAATTCTCCATTTAGAAAGGAAGTTTTTACATCCATTTGATATACTTCAAGATTTCGCAAGGCGGCAATTGCAAGTACAATCATAATAAACGTTATTCTCGTAACAGGAGAATACGTGTCAAAGTAATCTAGGCCTTCCTTTTATCTGTAACCTTTAATTACAAGTCCAGTCTTATACTTATCAATTGTTCCATCTGCCTTCCTTTTTCTTTTGAAATTTCACCTATATCCTAGTTGTTTACTTCCCGTAGGAATATTCACTAGTTCCCAATTGTGATTTTGTAAAATGAAATCAATTTCACTATTAATGGCCTCTTTCCACAAAGGTATTTCAGAAGAGCTCACGGCTTCTTTATAACTTTATGGCTCACTTTCTAGCATGTAGGTTAGAAAATCCGGGTCATAGGATTTTTCTACCCTAGCTCTTTTGCTAGGTCGAGGTTCCATCTGTTCTTCTTCACTTTTATCTTGAATGAGTTCTTCTTCTATTGAATGTTGTACTCGTGCTCTAATGGATGACTCGTCTATTATATACGGCGGATCTACACCGCCGTATATAAATTTTCATTATATACGGCGGTTATATACCGCTGTAAAAAGCTTCCTCAAATACGCCTGTTATACATACGGTGTATTTGTATTTCATTACATACGGCGGTCCATAAGCTGCCGTATTTGTACTCAATTATATACGGCGGTCGTATTGACGGCATATATAGTATTTACGGCGGGATATCCGCCGTATATACTATATACGGCGATTCTTTATACGGTGCTTTATATATGGTGGATAGTCCGCCGTAAATGACATATACGGCGGCTCGCATTCTATATACGGCGGTTAAAATCCGCCGTATATAAGCCTGTTTCCTGTAGTGTGTGCATATCCAATGAATATGAAATCAACAGTCTTTGGTCCAATTTTCACCTTTTTAGGTGGAGGTACGTCTACCTTCGCAAGACACCACCATACTCACAAATATTTGTAACATGGCGCTCTTTCATGCCATAATTCATATGGGCTCTTATTTAGTTTCTTCCGAGATATCTTATTTAACACATAATTTACCGAAAATACGGCTTCTTTCAATCATGGCTTGATCAAACTTTTGATGCCATTGTTTTGGTGCTTATTTGAGGCAATAAAATGAGTTAACCAACTTGCACACTTTATTTTCTTGCCCTGCAGCAGAAAATCCCTCTAGTTGCTCCATGTAAATCTCCTCTTCTAAATCTATATTTAGAAAGACAATTTTTACATTCATTTGATGTATTTCAAGATTTCGCAAGGCTGCAATTGCAAGTACAATCATAATAAACGTTATTCTCGTAACAGGAGAATACGTGTCAAATTAATATCGGCCTTTCTTTTGTATGTAACCTTTAATTATAAGCCTAGACTTATACTTATCAATTGTTCCATATGTCTTTCTTTTCCTTTTGAAAATCCACCTATATCATATTGGTTTACTTACTGAAGTAAGATCCACTAGTTCCCAAGTGTGATTTTGTAAAATGGAATCAATTTCACTTTTAATGGCCTCTTTCCACAAAGGTACTTCAGAATAGCTCACGGCTTTTTTATAAATTTGTGGCTCACTTTCTAGGAAATAGGTTAGAAAATCCGGGACATATAATTTTTCTACCCTAGCTCTTTTGCTACGTCGAGGTTCCATCTCCTCTTCTTCACTTCTATCTTTAACGTGTTCTTGTTCTATTAAAAGTTGTACCCTAGTTGATGAGCTTACGTCATTTCTTAACTTACATGGGAACACATTCTCAGAGAAAGACACATTTATAGATTCCATTATAGTATTCTTGTGTATATCTTAAATTTTTGATTCATACACAAGTAATCTATAAGCACAACTATTGTGT
Source organism: Adenophora triphylla var. japonica (assembly GCA_022495995.1). Lineage (NCBI taxonomy): Eukaryota > Viridiplantae > Streptophyta > Magnoliopsida > Asterales > Campanulaceae > Adenophora > Adenophora triphylla. The sequence goes on from JAFEMH010000919.1 coordinate 279,278, forward strand.
GCATATCCAATGAATATGCAATCAACAGTATTTGTTCCAATTTTCATCTTTTTAGGTGGAGGTACGGCTAAATTCGCAAGACACCCTCGTACTCGCAAGTATTTGTAACATGACACTCTTTAATGCCATAATTCATATGGGATCTTATTTAGTTTCTTTCGAGATACCTTATTTAACACATAATTTGCCGACAACACGGCTTCTTTCAATCATGACTTGATCAAACTTTTGATGCCATTGTTTTGTTGCTTATTTGAGGCCATACAATGAGTTCACCAACATGCACACTTTATTTTCTAGCCCTGAAGCAGAAAAGCCCTCTGGTTGCTCCATTCAAATCTCCTCTTCTAAATCTCCATTTGGAAAGGCAGTTTTTACATCCATTTGATGTACATCAAGATTTCGAAAGGCGGCAATTGCAAATACAATCCTAATAAACATTATTCTCGTAACAGGAGAATATGATACGGGAGAGATAAACATTATGGTTGACAAGGCCTTAGAAACCTTTCAAGATGGGGAAATTATATTTTTGGGCCATTTGGAGCAGCCAATTTTCGGACATAATTGATGTTGCAGATTCGTTGGGCCATAACTGCTGCCATACTTAATATTTTTAAGTGATTCAAAAAGGAGCTGAGAGATCTATTTCTTATCTTTCCAACAAGTGCTGAAAGTCATCCTAATTCGGAGTATTCAAGGAGTTATGCCCATTTGAAGTCAGCCATGTGTTAGAAATCTGAACAGTCACATCCATGGAATGTGAATTTTGGCCAAGTTCATGTTGGTTCAGATTAAGTTTAGATAAACATGTACTCATTTATTTTGAGTCTTTTGTCCAGCCTATATAAGGGCTAAGTATGTAATAATTGGGGGCATGTTATGTTTGAATTCAATAATTGAGAAACATTTGTTGTTCTCTGAAAACTCGGTTTGTCTTTAATCCCATCTTGGGAGGGTGACTGCCAAAAGGATCTTTATGCCATTCTTGGTGACTTTGTCTTTATAGAATTGGTTGGTGATCTTATCTATCTTTTCGTCTTGTTCATCATTTTCCTTTTACCAAAAACACAATCCATAAAAGTTATCCATTATCCGCCGCCATACTTAGGAGATATACATCAGGTGGTATCAGAGCAGGGTTTCACGAGTTCTAATCTTGTGAACGATCATGGCTGGAGACGATACAACTACAGGAGAAATTCCATTCGGCATGACTTTTGAGCAAGCACAAAACATGCGTCGTGATAGGCAAATTCAAGATTTGCAAGAACAATTGCAGCGTGTTCTTAATCTCTTTGAACAAAATCCCCCAATTCAAAATCGAACCTTGGGAATGATGGTTCATCTTCCGAAGAGGAGCGTGAGGCACATCCTAGGAGGCAATATAGGCGCAACAACAATGATGATCGTGGGCTTAAGCTTGATATTCCAGAATTTGAAGGTGGTACAGATCCGGAAAAGTACTTGGAATGGATTAGAAGTGCTGAACGTGTATTTGAGTACAAGGAGTATGATGATCGCAAGAAATTCAAGATTGCTACCTTGAAGCTTACTAAATATGCTTCATTGTGGTATGAGAATTTGAAGAATCAGCGAAGGCATGAAGGTAAGATCGAATTTCCTCTTGGGAGAAGTTTAAGAAGTACCTTAATAGAAGATTCCTTCCGAGCTCTTATTTGCAAGACAATTTTTCCAAACTTAATAATCAAGCAGGTGATTTATCGGTGCAAGATTACATCATGGAGTATGATAAATTGTGTATTTTGTGTGATGTGCAAGAGCCTACGTAACAAAGCATGGCGCGTTTTCTTGGTGGCCTAAATGAAGAAATAGCAACTATGGTGGAATTGCAGCCTTGTTTTACACTTGATGAGTTATGTAAGGTGGCTATTAAGTGTGAGAAGCAATTAAGGGGGAAGAAGGCAGCCAAGAAACCTCTCGTGGTCAAAGGATTATTCTGCATCAAAAGGTGGTTCGAGTAGTTCGTCTGCGGCTCAAAAGGTTACAACGAGACAAAGCCAACAACTTCTTCAAAGGCTGAAGTGAAGAACACTATAAAGAACATGGACAAGGTGAAATGTTTCAAGTGTAAGGGGTATGGTCATTACCAATCGATTGTCCAAATAGTCGGATTTTGGCATTACATGAGATCGAGGAGATTGAGGCTACGTTACAAGCCGAGGGGGAAGAAGAGAACAAAGAGGAGCATGAGTCGATTAATACAGTAAAACCTAAAAGGTGAGACCTTGGTGCTACGGAGAACTTTGCACTCCCAACCTTCACCGCTGAGGAAGAACAAAGAGAGCAGATTTTTCATGCAAGGTGCCTTGTTCAAGGGAAGGTTTGCAATCTGGTCATAGATGGAGGGAGTTGCACTAATGTTGCTTCTACTACGCTTGTGGAGAAATTGCAACTACCATTGCGCATTCATCCCCAACCTTACAAGTTGCATTGGCTCAAAGAATGGAAGTGAAGTAAAGGTAACCAAACAGGCCCTAGTTTCTTTTTCCATGGGAAATTATAAAGATGAGGTACTTTGTGATGTGGTACCTATGGATGTTTGCCATATTCTGTTGGGACGACCATGGCAATTTGATAGGAGCGTGGTACATCATGGGAGAAAGAATGAGTATGTGGTTGAGGTAAATCGAAAGAAGTATACCTTATTACCTTTGCCCCCATCAAAAGCTTCTCCAACTAAACCCCCACCACAAAAACAAAATCTGTTTGCAAGTGAGAGAGAGGTTGAAAGGGAGTTAGAAGGTGGAGGAGTGGTGTATGTTTTATTTGTAGAAAGGATTGAGGGTAAAGAAGGGGAGGGCGCAATTGACCCCCTTTTGAAATCCTTGCTTGATAAGTATTGTGATGTTTTCCCGGAAGAATTGCCTTTTGGATTGCCGCCATTGAGAGGGATTGAACACCAGATTGACTTGATTCCCGGAGCTCCATTACCCAACAAACCAGCCTATAGATGTAATCCGGAGGAGACAAAGGAGCTTTAAAGGCAGATTGAAGAGTTGATAGAGAAAGGTTATGTGCGGGAGAGTATGAGTCCTTGTGCTGTCCCAGTTTTGTTGGTTCCTAAGCAAGATGGTACTTGGCGTTTGTGTGTTGATAGTAGAACAATCAATAACATCACTATCAAATACCGTTTTCCTATGCCAAGGTTGGATGACATGTTTGATGAGCTCCATGGTTCTGTTGTTTTTTCGAAGATCGATTTGAGAAGTGACTATCATCAAATTCGCATGCGCGAAGGAGATGAGTGGAAGACCGCATTCAAGACAAAGCATGGGCTTTATGAATGGACTGTTATGCCTTTTGGGCTCACAAATGCCCCAAGCACTTTCATGAGGTTGATGAATGAAGTGTTGAGGCCATTCTTGGGTAAGTTTATTGTTGTTTACTTGGATGATATTCTTGTTTACAAAGAAAAGTTTGGATTTACATTTGCAGCACCTTGAGCAATTGTTTCAAGTTTTGAGAGCTAATAAGCTCTATGGCAAGATGGAGAAATGTTCGTTTATGCAGCCTAGTGTTACTTTCTTGGGCTATGTGGTTACTAAGGATGGTATTTTGGTTGATCAATCAAAGATTGCAGGCAATAAAGTCTTGGCCTACACCAACTACAATCACGGAGGTGAGATCTTTTCATGGCTTAGCGTCTTTTTACGTAAGGTTTATTCAGGATTTTAGTACTCTAACCAGCCCTATGACCGAGTGTTTGAAGAAAGGGAAGTTTGGATGGACTTCTTCTCGCTCAAAAATCTTTTGAATTGATAAAAAGGAGAGCTAACAAGCACCGCAAGCAACCAGAATTTCAAGGTTGGAGATTTGGTTTGGTTTCACTTACGAAAGGAGCGTTTTCCCAACAAAAGGAAGAACAAGTTGATGCCTCGGGCTGCTGGTCCATTTCGAGTTATTGAACGAGTTGGTGAGAGTGCCTATAAGATTGATCTTCCCGGTGACTATTCTCGTTAGTGCAACTTTTAATGTGGGAGATTTGTCACCATATGTTGATGATGATACACTTGCAGAATTGAGGCCAATTCTTTCTGAAGAAGGGGAGGATGATACGGGAGAGATAAACATTATGGTTGACAAGGCCTTAGAAACCTTTCAAGATGGGGAAATTATATTTTTGGGCCATTTGGAGCAACCAATTTTCGGACAGAATTGATGTTGCAGATTCGTTGGGCCATAACTGCTGCCATACTTAATATTTTTAAGTGATTCAAAAAGGAGCTGAGAGATCTATTTCTTATCTTTCCAACAAGTGCTGAAAGTCATCCTAATTCGGAGTATTCAAGGAGTTATGCCCATTTGAAGTCAGCCATGTGTTAGAAATCTGAACAGTCACATCCATGGAATGTGAATTTTGGCCAAGTTCATATTGGTTCAGATTAAGTTTAGATAAACATGTACTCATTTATTTTGAGTCTTTTGTCCAGCCTATATAAGGGCTAAGTATGTAATAATTGGGGGCATGTTATGTTTGAATTCAATAATTGAGAAACATTTGTTGTTCTCTGAAAACTCGGTTTGTCTTTAATCCCATCTTGGGAGGGTGACTGCCAAAAGGATCTTTATGCCATTCTTGGTGACTTTGTCTTTATAGAATTGGTTGGTGATCTTATCTATCTTTTCGTCTTGTTCATCATTTTCCTTTTACCAAAAACACAATCCATAAAAGTTATCCATTATCCGCTGCCATACTTAGGAGATATACATCAGAATACGTGTCAAGTAATCTATGCATCCCTTTGTCTGTAACTTTTAATTACAAGCCTAGCCTTATATTTATCAATTGTTGCATCTGCCTTCCTTTTCTTTTGAAAATTCACCTACATCCTATTGGTTTACTTCCTGGAGTAAGATATACTAGTTCTAAAGTGTGATTTTGTAAAATGAAATCAATTTCACTTTTAATGGCCTGTTTGCACAAAGGTCATTTCACAAGAGCTCACGACTTGTTTATAACTTTGTGGCTCACTTTCTAGCATATAGGCTAGAAAATCTAGGCAATAGAATTTTTCTACCCTAGCTCTTTGGCTACGTCGAGATTCCACTCCTCTTCTTCACTTCTATATTGAACGTGTTCTTCTTCTTCTATTGAATGTTGTAACCTAGTTGATGAGCTTACCTCATTTATTAACTTACATGGGAACAAATTCTCAAAGAAAGACACATTTATAGATTCCATTATAGTATTATTGTGTATATCTTCAATTTTTGATTCAGACACAAGAAATTTATTAGCACAACTATTGTGTGCATATATAATGAATATGCAATCAACATTATTTGGTCCAATTTTCACCTTTTTAGGTGGAGGTATGGCTAGCTTCGTAATACACCCCCACACTCGCAAGTATTTGTAACATGGCGCTATTCTATGATATAATTCATATGGGCTCTTGTTTAGTTTCTTTCGAGTTACCTTAGTTAATACATAATTTGCCGAATACACGGCTTCTCCCCACATGTTAGAAGGTAATCACGAACTTAATAACATGACATTGATCGCTTATTATAATGTCTGATTTTTCCATTCAGGAACACCGTTTTGTTGGGGTGTATAAGGTGTCGTGGTTACATGTTTAATTCCATATTGAGCACAAATTGTATCAAATGGAGATTCATATTCCCCACCACGATCACTTTTTATAACCTTATTTTTCCGGTTTAATTGATTCTCAACTTCATTTTTTAGATAGTGAACTTCTCTATAGCTTCATCTTTACATTTGATGAGGTACACATAGCAATATTTTGTGATATTATCAACAAAAGTCACAACTCAAATTGGAGCACTTACACTCATCATAGAACAAACCATGTCCAACAAAGTTCTATTCCTCCTCTCAGACACACCATTCCATTATGGTGTTCCGAGTGGAGAGAGTTCTGAAACGATTCCACAACTCTTAAGATGACTGTCAAATTCTTGGCTCAAATATTCACCACCTCGATCGGATCGAAGTACTTTAATAGTTTTGCCAAGTTGGTTTTGCACCTCATTTTGAAATATTCAAAATATCTCAAACGATTCACTTTAATGTTTCATTAGATAAACATATCCAAATCTACTATAATCATTAGTGAATGTTATGAAGTACCGAAATCCTCTCCTAGCATCGCTACTCATAGGCCCACATACATCGGTATGTATGAGTCCTAATAAGTCGCCCGCCCTTTCACCAGTTTTGGTAAATGAGTCCTTGGTCATCTTGCCAAGTAAACAAGATTCGCATGTCTCATATGATTCATAATCATGTGAGTCTAAAATTCCATCTTTGTGGAGTTTAGAAATGCGTTTCTCATTTATATGGCCAAGACGACAATGCCATAAGTAAGTGTGGTTTACATCATTGGGTTTAGATCTCTTGTTAATGTTATAGACATCATTATCGCGATTTTCAACATCAAGGATATAAAGGCCATTGAATGAAACAGCAGTACAATAATGCATATCACTCTTGTAAATGGAAAACTTCTTATCACATACTCCCTCCGTCCCACCTCACTTAAGAAAACTTTCCATTTTGGGCGTCCCACTTCACTTAAGAATTCCCAAAATGAAAACCTTAAATCACTATTCTCTCCACTCATTCTCTCTCCTACATTATTTTAATACTCACAACATCATTATAATTACTATTTCCTCCACTCATTCTATCTCCTATTTAATTTTTCACACTCACAACACTTTTTCCACTCATTCTCTCTCCTAATACTATAATAATATTCCTTAATTCCCGTGCCATTTCAAAATTTCCTAAGTGGGCTGGGACGGAGGGAGTATAAGAAAATTAAAACCTTCATTATCCAAACATGAAATCGAAATAATATTCCTACTTAAAGCTGGAACGTAATAACAATTGTTCAAAACAAGTATTAGTCCACTAGGTAAAGTAACTTCATAAGTTCCTACGGCTAATGCAGCAACTCTTGCTCCATTCCCCACACGTAGGTCCACTTCACCTTCTTCAAGCATCCTTCTGTTCTTTAGACCCTGCACATTTAAACAAATGTGAGTTCCACATCCGGTATCCAATACCCAAGAACTAGAAGTAGATAGGAATATATCTATAACAAAGATACCTGAAGTCGAAGCAACTCCTTTGCTCTTCTTCAGTGCTTCCTTGTATTTTGTGCAGTTTCTCCTCCAATGTCCAATCTCATTGCAATGGAAGCAGACTGCGTCCTCTTGGGCTTAGCCTCTTTAGGCTTAACATACTCTTTGGGTTTGGCAACATTTGCCTTAGGATTAGCAACCTTTGTCTTTCCTTTACCCTTGAAACCCTTCCCCTTGTTAACCATCAACACTTCATCGGTTTTCTTCTCGACAATATTGGTTTCCGCAGTGTTCAACATTTGAACTAACTCGGAAAGGTTTTTATTCATGCCTCCCATGTTATAGTGCATTATGAAATTACTAAAACTTTTGGGCAATGAATTCAATATTATGTCGGTAGCCAACTCTTGGCTAATTGGAAAACCGAGCCTTTCAAGATGCTCAATGTGGCCTTTCAACTTAAGAGCATGGGAACCAACAGCTTGTCCTTCACTCATCATGCATGAAGTCAAGACCTTAACTGTGTTATACCTTTCTTGCCTAGCTTGAACTTGGAACATTTCCATCAGTCGATTGTTCAGATCAACTATCCCCAAGTGCTCAAGATCCTTCTGAAGGTTCTTGCACATGGCGTAGAGCATGAGGCAACCAACATCAGTAGAATCACGCTTGTGCTTCAGATATTGATCCCTCACTGTCCTAGTAGCATTAGCAGCAGGTTCAAGTGGAATAGGTTTCTCGAGAACGTATAGTTTCTCCTCTTGCTTGAGAACAATTCTCATGCTACGGATCCAATCCATATAGTTTGTACCATTCTCTTCCAACTTTTCCTTCTCAAGGAGAAATCGCAGTGACAGATGATTATTGTTTGATGCCATTTATTCTACAAAAAGATATACATAAAATATGAACACATATAAGTAAACATATCATATGAGAAGTATAATGCATTTACATAAAATGCTCCCACTAAATTATACACCTTCCAATGCAAATAAGTATAATATACATTTAATGGGCTAAAATCCAACTTTAATTTAATTTCAAGTTTGCTATGGCAAACCGCTCAAAACTAAATTAATTAGGTAGAAACATCAATCATATCACATATATGACTCTTAGATCTTTTATGAGATTTATTCAAGACATCATATGTCTAGGCATATTTTAATCTCGTCTTATACCTTGGGTCCAAAACTATTTTGATAACCCAATTAAGTTCATTCACTTTAAACGTATAGAAACCACCATTTCCTCATCTTGCTCGCATACAAATAGAATCAAAGTACCTTGCTATGGCAAGCCCACCCAAAACTATCCGAATGGTTTCAAGTGTTTTAATCATAAATTGGCATAAAGAACTTAAAAGTTAAATAAAGGTTCTTTAAAGTAGATTATAAGCACATCACCAAAGATAGTCATAACTGTGCACCAGGTAAGTTCCCAGGAAGATAGGTGAGCCACAAGGACTACTTAAGTACCAAATCTCTCCTTCGAGAGAATTTTCCTAGACATGCACAATCAGAAATCAGCTCTGATTTGAAACATAATTAACACTTTGAATAAACAATCAGTTTCCTTTTAAATTTTGCGTAATATGACTTGTTTCTCATAAACAATCATAAACCAAAATCTTAATGTTTAAATCTAAACACTTAGGTAATTATAATGCAATGTTTCAACTAAACATCAAAATTCTTAACACGTAAGAACACATAATTCATGTATCGCAACAATTAATAAAATCATATTTTAATTAACTACGCATGCATAAACTATGAATTAATCTAGCATAGCCCTATAAACTTAATTTTCATAAATTTATAGCATCCAGATTAACACATAAACATATCAGATTGTAAACACATTCACAGACTGGCAGGATTGTTCAACAAACTGATTCTGCCCAGATTGGGCTTATTTTGTCGCGTGACAGAGACTCCCAGAGTCCTAATGTGTCGCACGACCGAGAGAAGCTATCAGCCCAACTCTGTCGCGTGACACTGGCAAGTAGTGTCGCGTGACACCCGATTACCAGTTTTGCAGATTTGTAGAATTCAATCAATTCTAAATCACAGAGCAATTAAATCATGCAAACGACTTTTAACAGATTTAATTCAATATCAATAGAACATGATTTAGGCATATTGTTTCAAAAACAATCAATCTATCGCATACATAACATGCAAAAGAACATATAAACGATTTATATTACTTTTCTAGCATTTTAATTCAAACTTAATGATACGAATGGGGATCTGATACCACTGTTGGGTTTTATGGGTCCATACGCAGCGGAATTAAGCATCTAATTAACACAAAACCCAAGAGCCTAGGATCCGTTCTATACAATTAACTTAAAACCTATGAGATAGAAATAACCAACCTTGAACGCTTTCCGTTCTCGAGCTATCGAACGATTTAATAATGTGATTTTGAATCACAAACTTCGTTCTTCAGATTGCTTGAACTCTAGGCCTTGATCGATAAATGAGCAAAGACCCTCTTTCGGTATCCACACCTTTGAATGAACCAAGAAAAGCTTCTTGAAGATTGCTAGATCTCTTAAACCTTGGAATAATATTGAGAATATTGTTGTGAATTTCTTTTCAGAATTTCGGCTAGCTTTTTAGGGCTGACAGATTGTTATATTTATACTACTTTAGCATCAATATTTGTTTCCTAATCAAATTAGGAAACCAGTCCGAAAATACCTATGTGGTCTTAGAGTGTCGCACGACCAGACGAGTCCCATGGACTAGTTCTGTCGCGCGATACACTAAGTCACATCAGGTTGCTCTCAATCATTCTTTCTCTGGTTTATTCAATTCATTCTAGTTGTATGTGACCCAATAGGATTACATTATGTTGGCAATGAGCTCGATCATATCGACTCTCATAAGATATAAGCGGACTCTAGCAAGCCATTATGTCTACCCAAATAATATAACGTAAGAGTTCACGTTTCCAATGGTACACTTCCATTTCTCCCTTTGTCTCACGATGTTAAATTAAACAAAAGTCATGGTCCTCGTCAACTTGTCTTTGTTCAATGCTTTCTCGATTCTGAGTATAATGATAATCCAATCGCATTGGGGTATGGCCATACACTTTCATCATTATCACTCATCGAGGGGCCCAAGCAAAACATCTCTCTTTCGAGGGACAAATTCCATCTTGACTTATCATCCTTCCCATCATGAATCCGATCATGCCAAAATTAGCCTTTATAGATATCGTGTTAAGATATCATTTGACTAAAATCAAACATGACTTTCATCATATGTAAGGTCATGATAATCTATGGTCTAGGGACTAAATGAAGTGACCTTATGAGATTTAATTATGACATTTGACCATGACATAAATCTCATACGGGTCAAGTCCAGTCACTTGTTCTCTAACAAGTACCCATAAATTTAATGTGCATCTCTATGCATATAATCATCATATGATTATCCATTAACATTTATACTAATTATTCTCTTAATAATTAGGGACGGAGATTATTATAAATAAATATACAAAACATATAATAATCAAATGATAAACATCCCATATAATAATAAATAATGTCAACACATAAGTCTATCAACTATAGGCCTAGGGCATAACACTAACACAATGTAGCCTTACTGCAGACCGAGTTATCTTGTGGCCAAGGAGGCAACCCATCGTTTCAAAATGTAGTCAATCAGTCAATGGACAAGACTCAGAAATATTTACGTGCAAGGGCACATCTTTCTAAAAGTGGGAATGGATCCCGAATTTGTGTATGACATTCTCGCTTTTGGGTTTGACTCTTTTGGGAGAGTATAAGCATCACAAGGTGTGGAAAAGTGTATGGAAGCCCCTGCTAACAGAAAACAGTGTTTGATTCTATCTTCCTATGATATAGAAAGAGAAAACTTATCAAGACACTTGAAAACTTGTCTTATTCATGATGATCACAAGTCTGCTTAAAACCCTTTATTGATGTTCGGGTTATTCAAACACTAAATCTGATATGAAAAAATATTTTGATTAATCACAAGGAGAAGACCAACTGATATCAAGAATCAAATTTGGAAAGATGATTTGTGTGTAGGGATAGCCCTTGAGGAGACCGAATTTTTTGAGATTTGTTTATGATTTCGATCGGACCAATTATGGTTGCCTACGTTCCCCTCCTTGGGAGGAGCTCAGGTCGTCGTAGTTCAGGCTTATCCCGAATGAAGAGAGTCTTTGAGGATCGACGATTTGAAGAACATGTCTCTTTGGAGTGTCAATGAAAGACACGGATGCGAAGCCCCAGTGGGACGTCCACGGTAAGTGTTTGCGGAGGAGAAATGAAATATGCTCACATGGAGTGTCGAAGGGAAGGATTGAGTTTGCACAATCTTTGATTGATGATCTTTTGAGCCGAGATGGATTTGGTTCCGACTTAAGCAAGCAACGAAGCATTAATCTGATTTAGATCTTGAAGATGTTAGAATGAAACTGCTATCCGGTAGGAACTGTAGCTGGGTTTCAGGGATTCGATCGGCCATCGAGTGATTTGGGATATCATGACTTCTTAAGATGAGAGGTCGGCTGGGCTTTTTGCTGACTGAACCTCTAAAAATGAGAGGTTGGTTTTTGGGGATGTGTTTGGAATTTTTAAGGTGAGGGAATTGATTGCCTCTAAGAGTGAGAGGTCAAATTTGGCTTTGGCAAGGTCAAAGGTAAGGGTAATGGGAATATCCTCTAAAATCGAGAGGATGGCTTAGGATTAGTTTCAGTAATGGGAATATCCTCTAAAATCGAGAGGATGGTTGGAAATGGTTGGAAGGTGTTGGTGAGAGGAAGTCCAAGCTATCGAGAACTTTTGCGAACTTTCGAGAATTTGAGCTCTTTTTTCTTTGAACATTGGAGAGCTTCTTGAGAAGTCGGGGACTCTTGCTGAATTGCGAGGATCTAAAGTCCTTCTTTTGATAATACTCTTGAGGATTCTTGCTGAATTTTGAGGATCTAAAGTCCTTCTTTTGATAACTTGGAAGGCCTCTTGAGGAGTTGAAGATTCTTTTTGTCCTCCCTTCATGACTTGAGTATTTTACGCACCGCCGACTCTCGGAGCTAACTTCTTGGCATTGCTTGGACTTCTCTCAGCATAGAGCAAAGAAGATGGCTAAACGGGGTTTCAAAATATGCCGATCTTGAAACGAAAGGATATTGTTTAGTGAGGGTGAGGTAATGGCTTTCCTATGGGTGAAAGGTTTCAACCGCAGTCCCTACCGGATGATCCAAACGAGATTGAGTCTTCGTTGCTTGCTTAAGCTTACTTGAGGAAGATTCATGCAAATTCAATAAGCGATGAATGATGGATACGATGAAAGAGATGTGAGCATAAGATGCAAGATGAGGAGTTGATAAGCCCCAATTCGAGAATGATATCAGTCGATTTTCTCACTCTGATCAATTTAAATATTAATCATTTCAATGCATTAGTGACTGAGTAGCACAAGTGATCATTTAGAATAAGACCATTTCAATTAAGTGTGACGTAGGTGTGCAAGTGATGCCTCGAGTCTAGCAAGAAAAGAAACAAAAATTTTTATTATTGCAAAGCAAAAGATGGTCCAACTTGGACTCAATAGACTCATGACAATGCAAAGGACACTCTAGAACCTATGACGCTTGACTGACTGACTTTGCCGTCTTTGGATGGGAGACCCTTGAAATCATGGAAGGAGATTGGTAACTGAAATTACCCGGGATTTCGCGCGGTGCGAAATGCGGTTGTCTTTCGCGGAGGGTTGGTGTCTGAGACCTCGCTTTCGGGAAGGAAGAGGAGTCGCCACGCGGTTTTTGTATTTTGAGCCCAAACGTTGAGAAACGGCTTTAGTGAAAATGGTGTCATTTTTATTGGTAGCAAAAACTTAGGAAAAGGGTTTGAAAACAGGGGATCATTTTTATTGGTAGCAAAAACGAGTAAAAAGCTTTTTGAGTACCAGAGATTGTTAGGTTCGGAGGTCATATTACGTTTCGGGAAGAGTATTACGAGATCACCCGAAATGCCTCGTATGACGAGTCTTTCTACCTTTCTCGAAATCGTGTGTGTGTGTGTGTGTTTTGAAATGGGGGCTTGAATGAAAAGCTTAATTTTGGTTTGAATGTCAAACGTTGATTAGGTGACTTTATTTGAAAAGACGAGCGTTTGAATGACAAACGTCGGTTTTGAGACGGAAATGAGCGTTTGCGTGGTAAACGTCGATTTTGAGTTTGAAAATGAGCGTTTGCATGGCAAACGTCGATTTTGAGCTTTTTGAAAAGGAGTTCGAAGGTCGAACTCTGGTTTTTGAATCGGGTGAGTCATTGTTAACGATTTTTACGGGAAAAAGCGTATTAAATGATTTTGAATGTCAAAAGTTTTCTTTTAAGTTTGAAGATGAGCGTTTGGATGCCAAACGTCATTTCACGCGTTTTGAAAGAGAGTTCGAAGGTCAAACTCCGGTTTTGAACCGGGCATTACATTGTTAACGATTTTTACGGGAAAAAGCGTATTAAATGATTTTGAATGTGAAAAGTTTTCTTTTAAGTTTGAAGATGAGCGTTTGGATGCCAAACGTCATTTCGCGCATTTTGAAAGAGAGTTCGAAGGTCGAACTCCGGTTTTGAACCGGGCATTACATTGTTAACGATTTTTACGGGAAAAACGTATTAAATGACATGCAATCAACGAGTCGGGTTGCGACTCGGACTTTGAAAAGTAAATACTATCACGATCCAAACGGGTCGGACTTGTAAATGACAGTATTTAAATGCGGTATCGACGGAATCGAACGATCCGGAATCGTAAATGACGATCGACGAGCCAAACGACTCGAAATTGTAAATGACGAGCCAAAACGGCTCAGAGTTGGAAATGACGATCGACAAGCCAAATGACTCGGAGTTGTAAATGACAGAAAAGTAAATGACGATCGACGGATCGATCGATCCGGAATGGTAAATGACATAAAAAAGTAAACGGAACGGGGTCGGAACGCCGTTTTAACCCGTGATTACTTCTCTTACGGGAATAGAAGAGGATCGAGGGGCTAAAACGTAACGTACCCCATTAGACGGAGGCGTCTACATTTCAATAACGTTGTTCGAAACGGTTGTAGCTACTGGCGTGTAAACCGAGACGAAACGAGAGATTTAGAGAGAGGGAGTTATACCTATGGCTAGGGTCGACTCCTTTGGCTCGGGGGTGTATACGGGATATGAAAAGTGGTTTGGAACGGTGCTTCGGAGTGGAGGAGGGCGTATTTGATCGAAATACGAAGGTTTCACGTGAATCGAGACAAAACGGGAGCTCGGGAAGGGGTGAAACTGGTTTGGGCCGTGGGGTGAGTTAATTTTGGAGAGTAAAAATGTTGTTATAAATGGCTTTGACAGCCTCTCTATTTATAGGTGAATTTTCAGTAGGAGTCCGGCCAGACTTAGACTGAAATCCAGGGGGTTTTGTGGTATTTTGGAATTTTGAGGGACTTGCTGGCAATTTCTGAAGTCTGCAAAGGGAGTCCGGCCGGACTGAGACTGTATACCAGGGGTATTTTAGTTTTTTGGCCTTGATTTCTGATTGAAAGGTGACTAGAGGGAGGTGGCATGTTTGCCACGTGTCCCATGACTCACCATTTGTGTGGAAGTTCGTTCCCGGGTCCCGGTTTTGTCCATTTTTTAAATAACAGTCCGGAAAATGTCCGAAATGCCCCCGGAAAGTGTCAGAAAGTGCATTTTTCAGGGAAAGTCGTACTTTTACATGCGATGACGTGTGTCAAGTACACTTCGACGTTGGGATGCTCGGAGCAGTCTCGGGACGTCTCGTTGGCTTGGCAACGGAGAGTTAACGAGTTCCGGTTAACCTAGAGTGGGCCAGTTAACGGATTTCGGTTAACTTTCTGACGGATTTTGACGATCCAGATTTGGGTACTTACAGTTAGCCCCTCAGCGACGTCTCCTCCGAAGGAGGTGGGGTCGTTGAAAAAAGTTAAGGATCCAAATCGGGATGCCTTACTTTGGAAGAGACCTGGGCGGTCAGCTGGCTGGACCCTTAGCGAAAGGATTCCTACGTATCCCGAGAGGGAATCAAGCCGATCGTAGTTCGTAGGTGCAAGGAGTCGCTCGTGGGGACCTTGACCTGAGCAAGACTGTTGGGAGGCGTCTAAACTTGGGATTCCTAAAACCTTCGAGGGCGTGTGGCACCTCAGACTGGAGTTGCTGGATCATACGAGGGCATGTGGCGCCTCAAACCGGAGTTGCTGGAGCATACGAGGGCATGTGGCGCCTCAAACCGGAGTTGCTGGAGCATACGAGGGCGTGTGGCGCCTCAAACCGGAGTTGCTGGAGCATACGAGGGCGTGTGTGTGATGATGTGTCGCCATTTCGCGGGAAAAAATTCGATTTTTCGCGTTTCTTTGAAAAAAACCAAATAAAACCCGGGAAAAAGAACGGAGTCGCCACGCCATTTTTGTTTTAAGGGCCAAAACTTTGAAAAAAGCCCGAGATCATAAATTTGGTTTCGGAGGTCATGTTACACGCCGGGAAGGACGTTAGTGTGCACCCGGAATGCCTCGTAAAACGAGTCTTCCAAGCTGAAAATCATTTGTGTGTGTGTGTGTGTGTGTGTGTTTTGGCCAAAATAACTTGAAACTCAGAAAAGTAAAAATTGGGATATCTTTTTAAGACTTTAAACTGATCCCATGATTTTTTGGAAGATTTTTGGATTGAGAATTGGTACTCAAAAGACCTTTTGAAGTTGAGAGCCACTTCTGCCAGAATGAAAAAGGCAGTGGACCTTTGATTTTGAAATGGATTCAAGGGTCTTAAAACTTCATAATCTGGATAAACTCAGAGAATGAAAGTTGTTCCAGACACCTTAAATAAGATTTATGCGAAGGAATTTTTCATTTTGGAGAAGATTTTAGGGGTCAAAACCTTCTGGAAACCTCAGATATGAGATCTGGATTCCCAGAAGCTGATGAACTAGCCTCTGAAAGAAAATTTGAAAAGAGGAGTTTTACTCACCCAAAAAATAAACTAAAAATATTTATGGAAAGATCTGGATGTTGGCTACAAAAAGTGTTTTGTAGTCAACACCAAATTCCACATTTATCTGTGTCCAAAAAATTAGACCATGGACTGAGGTCTGAGGAAATTGCTACTGGACAGCAACTTCTCAAGAAAGAAAATATGATTTTAAGGGGGGTTTTGCATCCATGCTTGTCCCCATTTCCCTAGGTTTTGGTTAGTGATCACTTGACATTTTAGTGGTGAATCAACTATACCAAACCATCCTTGGGGTACATTAGGACTAAGCACTTCATTTGCTTGGGAAGGGGAATTTTATCCTTTGAAAATGAGATTTGATGCTTGAAAATGGTTTTTAGGGTTTTGAAAATGCATTTGCAAGAAAACAAGAACACATTAAAGAGAATGTTGATCCTTGTAGAAGATCATCCATGGAGATGGACTTCCATGGTGATCTTCTTGGATCTTAAGACAAGAAGAAGAATGAACTACATTTTGTAGTTTGAAGATGCATGCATGGATGAGAGATTTAGGGTAAGAAGAGGGAGGTTATACCTATCTTCCTTGAGTTTGTGTTTGAATGGGTTCAAGGCTTGAATGTGTTTAGGGTTTGAATTTGAGAGTGAGTGTGAGTTGGGAAAGATTCAAGAGAAAATGGTGACAATTCAAGTGAATTCTCACCGTTTTCTCTCTATATTTCGCCGTGAGGTTCAAAGGCAAATTGTGTTGTTTCTTCCTATTTTTGTGACTGGAGGGCTCAATTTATAGCCCTCTGAATTTTACAAAGATGTCCGCGCGGATGGGATTGGTGGCGTGCACTGTTCATTTAATGCAGCTCCAGGCTTTGGACACAAGGAATAAAATTCAAAAATATCAGCAGAAAATGTTTTTCAACTTGCTGTTTCGGGATTTTCTTAATTCTTTTGCTTTTTAAGATTCCTTTGAAGGTTTATCTTTAAATAGCAATGCCCATTTTTCCCTCACTTTGTTAGAAGTGTTAGGATTGTTAGGAATTGTTAGAAATGTTATAACTTTCGTTAATTTTCTAACGAAAATTCTAACAAGCTCAAATTGGAGCACTTACAGTAGCCCCTCGGCGACGGTGCTTTCGAAGGAAGCGGGGTCGTCGATAAGAGTAAAGCTCCATATTTGGCGGGATGATCGAGTGATCGGGTGGCTGAACCTATTCAATAGGCTACCTACGTATCCTAAATGGGAATCAAGCCAGTCGTAGTTCGGGTCTTTGACCCTGGAGATGATGGCGTTTTAGGTGCCTCGAACCTGATGAGCGAGTTCTGCAGTTGGTTGCTGGAGAGAAACTCTGCTGGGGATAAGAGATGACCCTTTTCGGTCGGATGGCTATCCGCTCTGCTGGGGATAGGAGATGACCATTTTCGGTCTGATGGCTATCCGCTCTGCTGGGGATAGGAATGACCATTTTCGGTCTGATGGCTATCCGCTCTGCTGGGGGTAAGAGATGACCATCTTCGGTCTGATGGCTATCCGCTCTGCTGGGGATGGAATGACCATTTTCGGTCTCTGCTGGGGATGATTGCGATTTATCGCTTTCCTAGTGATAGCGTCTTAGGTGCCTCGAACCTTGATGATGGCGTTTTAGGTGCCTCGAACCTTGGAGATGGCGTTTTAGGTGCCTCGAACCTTGATGATGGCGTTTTAGGTGCCTCGGACCTTGATGATGGCGTTTTAGGTGCCTCAAACCTGGATGATGATGGCTTTTTAGGTGCCTTGAACCTTGATGTGAAATGCCCTTTTGGTGGACTTTGTCTGCTGCCGAAGGAGAGGGTGACCATTTTGGTCGAGGGGCTGGACCTAATGACAGGCTACCTACGTATCCCTAGTTGGAATCAAGCCCTTTCGTAGTTCGAGTTTTTCTCGAAATTTCGTTGGCTTTTGGGATTCCGTTAACTTTGCTGGGGATTTTGTTAGCCTTTGCTGGGGAAAAAATCGGACGTATTCGTCTGGGAAATCGGTCTTACGTTTGACTGCCGGGGATAATTTTGATGAAAGATACGGGATTCTGTTATCTTTCTCAGGGAGATCGGTCTTACGTTTTACCGCCGTTGAGGAAATTGATGAAAGATACGGGATCGCGTTATCTTTCTCGGGGAGATCGGTCTTTCGTTTGACTGCCGGGGGGTAATTTTGATGAAAGATACGGGATCTCGTTATCTTTCTCGGCGAAATTGGTCTTACGTTTGACTGCCGTTGAGGAAATTAATGAAAGATACGGGATCTCGTTATCTTTCTCGGGGAGATCGGTCTTACGTTTGACTGCCGGGGATAATTTTGATGAAAGATACGGGATTCCGTTATCTTTCTCGGGGAGATCGGTCTTACGTTTGACTGCCGGGGGATGATTTTGATGAAAGATACGGGATTTCGTTATCTTTCTCGGGGAAATCGGTCTTACGTTTGACTGCCGTTTGATGATTTTCTTGACAAGGGGCTGACTTTGGTTAACTTTGGTTAACTCTGTCAAGTTGGGGACTAAACTGCAGAGTCCCAGATTTTTAAAGGGCAAAAGGGTCATTTTGACCCTGACAATCCTATCCGCGCGGATAGGAGCGTATTCCAGAGGGTTTTAATGAGGGCCAACGCCCTTCCTCTTCCCCATTCAGTTTTTCTGAAATTACGAGAGCAGAGAGAGAGAAACCAGCAATTTCGCCATTGTTGGGCAAAAAAGCTTCGAAATCTTCCGATTTTCTTCGATTTTCGAGCAATGGAACACGGGGAAGGTGCTTTTCAAGGCCAAGGACGTGGCCCGGTGGCGGAGAGACGATTGGAGCTCGTCCGGATGAGGAGGCACTATACTCTTTCGCAATCGATTGCGGAGGAGCCCTACCCCGATGCTTGGCAACATTGGGCTTCTGATCCGAGTCTCCGAACGGTATACTTCGAATCTTTTCATTCCCTTTGTTGATTTTTTGCTTGAGATTTGAATTTTGGGTGATTTTTGAATTTTTTTTTTTTTTTGAAAATTCGAATGATTGATGTTCTTGGCTTTGAATCTTGATTTTGATGCTTTGCATGTTGCAATGAATTTGTTGGTGTTCCAAAATGTGCATTTTGCTTGAGAAAAGAATTGGCATTTTGCCAACATGAGATGATGATATGAATGTATGATTTTTGATTGATTTTTTTTTTTGAAAAGTGGGACGGATTTTTCCTCCCGTTGATTGAATGCATGTTATGTATGCATGTTATTTTATGAAAATGGGACGGAGTTTTTACTTCCGTAAGATGTAGGATTTTTTTTTGAGATGATGAATGATATGCGTGCATGCATAGGAATTTTTTTTTTTTTTGAAAATGGGACGGAGTTTTTACTTCCGTAGGAATGCATCTTTTTTTTTTTTTGATGAATGTATTGGGATTTGCTGAAAGCTGTCTTTTTGTGCGAGAAAAATGGGGCTAGGCTCATTGTATGTTGTTATGCTGTCGAATATTCTTTGAAATTTCATGATGCATATGTATGCTTTGTTTTTTTTTTTGTGCAAATGCAAATGCAATTTTTTTTGACATTTTCTCTTTTTTTTTATCGCAGGGTGGAAACAACTACGTTACGGAGCAACTGAACAAGATGAAGACTCGAGGATCGGTGGAGTCTGTGGTTGACTTGTGGGACCGACTTCCGAATGCGGGCCGAGGAGCTTTGCCGAGTCCGAGACAGATTGTTGTTGAGACCGGGCTTTGGGAGTTTGTTGAGTGCTTGAGGGGACTGGTCAAGTTCCCTAAGAGCAAGGGCTTGATGTTTGCTTTGGCGCAAAGATCGTGGGATGCGACCCACACGTTTCACTTCTTCCGGGGCGAGGCTACGGTTACGCCTTCCGACTATGCCGCGATCACGGGTTTGTCCTTCAACGGACGCAGATTGAGTGGCGGGACGGCTACATGATGCGGATCTCGTGTGCTCTTCGGGATTTTCCCCTATTCCCAAAAAGGGGATGGGGATGGAGTATGCGGTGGTCTACGGAAGATTGTGGAGACCATTGTGAGCTATGAGGCCGGGAGGAGAGGATAGGCGCCGATCGATTGCCGTGGCCTTCTTGTGGTTTGCTTTTTCGAGCACCCTCTTGGGCATGCCGAGGGGACGGCAGCCTTTGCCTTGCCGAGGTCCTTGGAGGACATGGAGATGGTCGGAGACGTCTCCCGGGAGAGGCCGGATTGGCAGAGCTTTACTTTGCTCTTGATAGGTACAGCCGGAAGGCTGTGAGCTCCTTGTACTGCTTTGAGTTTGCCCTGGAGGTATAAGCTCTCTTTTTGCTTTCCCCTCCTTCCTTTTTTTTTTGAGCACACACTTTTTCTTTGCACTGGATTGATTGGATTTTTACCTTTCGCAGTATGGGCGTTGGAGTTTTTCCACGTCACGATGTGGCGACACCGGCGGAGTACGTCGGGCGTATCCGGCCATGCGCTCCCGGTCTAAGCATGCCCGAGAGAAGATAAGCTCCAGGGGGCGTACGACTCTCGTATACGCGGATTGCCT
The DNA here is from genome assembly GCA_022495995.1 of Adenophora triphylla var. japonica. Classification (NCBI taxonomy): domain Eukaryota; kingdom Viridiplantae; phylum Streptophyta; class Magnoliopsida; order Asterales; family Campanulaceae; genus Adenophora; species Adenophora triphylla. The sequence goes on from JAFEMH010000919.1 coordinate 299,898, forward strand.
TCCTTTGACGGAGGCCGAGACGGATGAGAGGATGATATTTTATCCCCGGGATCGCTTCGAGGTGGCGCACCGAAGGGCGCCGAGATTTGACCGTGCAATGGAGGATTCTCGAGAGGTCCGACTCGCGATGCCTATTATCCGGGAGAGAGGGTGACGCGCCATGGCGTGAACTCGCCTTGAGGACACCGGTGGAGCCTCCCGCCGATATGATGCACCCGAGTGACAGATCTCGTGACTGGGATGACTACCGAGCCGGCCAAGACTTCTCGGCATTTGTGGCGACCGAGCCGCACCCGTATTTGTTTTGAGGAGGCCGAGGATGCCTCAGTTTTGGATAGAGAGGGGCTTGGGATCCCGCGGTACCCTCGGACGGATTTTTCATATATCCAGGATGGGGTCCGATTGAGGGTGCAGATCCCTCACTCGAGCGGCTTCCACGAGCTTTCCGGCCTCGTCCGGGTATGAAGGTATGGCTTCACCTTTTCCCCTTCTTTTTTTTTTTTTTTTTGCTTTTGTCTTTTATTTTCTTTCCCGTCATCATTTTTTTCGCTTCAACCTGCTTCGACGCTTTTGCTTTTGTGCAGCTGAGGTGGTCGTCGAGAAGCTAACGAAGCAAGTGATCGGAAGCTAAGAGATTCATCAGAGGATGGTCGCTTGCGGGGCTCCTCGTGCTAGAGCAAGGCGACCACGGCCGGCGCCCGTCGACGGGAGGCTTCTCCTATTCGCTCGTAGACTTCTTCGTAGACTCCTCTCGTCTCCTCTCATTGATCCCCGCGCGGTGCCGCTTCGGATCACGTCATTCTCGGGATCCACACGGGCAGGGACACGTTTGGCAAAGATGGTGGGTCGTCTTCGTACGTCCAGAGTCCGACGCCTTCACCTTCGGATACGATTTTTTCGCAGATCTCGCTTGCCCTATCGTAGCGTGCCGGTTGGTCCCGACGAGCCTCTTCTCGGGAGACGAGGACGATTCCGAGCCCGAGATTTTCGTGGCTCCCGAGGAGGCGGGCCCGAGTCGCAAGAGGGACCGGGACGTACGTCGAGCGCTAGGGATTCCGATTGATTACCCCCGATTTTTTAGACTCGATTTTCCGAGATTTTGAGATTTATGACTGGATTGAGATTTGTACACTTATGCACATTTTTTTTTTCTTTTTTTTTTTTTTGAAATGTAATAATTTAGGATTTTATTGATGTTTGTTTGTTTTTTTTTTATGCACACTCTTTTATTTATTATTTTTTTTTTTAGGATTTTATTTTATGAATGCAATGCAGTATGAATGCAGTGTTGCATGAGCCTTGGTTTTTTTTTTTTTTGGCAAGGGTGTTTGGTATATGGACTGGTTTGGGGAGGTTTTTGCACAGGTTTCGAGCAACCGGGACGGAATATTCCTCTTTGGTGTAGCAAACTTGGACTGCGTGCATTTTTCGATGGAAATGACAATCATGTCCGCGCGGAGGAGTCCCGCATCCGACATTGTCCTTTAATTTTGCTTCAGATCCGGTCTCACTTTATTTCAAATTCAAATATCCTCTTCAACCTCCAAATTCAAACAAACCATTTTCGGGAGAAAGAGAGAAAAACCATGGAAAACCTTAGAAAAGCTCCATCAAAATTGTCCCAAGAATCCCAAATGTCATTCTTCAACAAGTTCAAGGATTGGTCCCGGAGATTATGCATGAGAGGAGGTCCTTCTTTGAAGAAAGGTACAAGGTGAAGTGCTTATGGTCTCTCAAGGAATTGATTCCGGATTATGAGCTTTTGAGGGCTTCTTCCTCATTTTGGGACACTAGGAGGCATGTCTTTTGCCTTTCCTTCAACGAGATTGTTCCGACCGTGGAAGAATTTCGGGCCTTGCTTGGAGGTCCTGAGGTGGAAGAGATAGCGGTTCCTTTGCCCTGAGGGGCTTCTTTTGTTGACAGATTGTGCGTCCTCCTTCATCTTTCCCTGAGGAAGCGCAAGGTATGATCCGTGGTCCCGATCATTTTGATATTTCCGGCCTTCCCGATAGGTTTAGGGGCCTAGGCTTGGTGGATGATGCCTATTGGGATGCCTTTGCACTTTGTATGTTTGGCACCCCGTTCATGGTCTATTCCTTCGGGATTTGCCATCGGTCTTTGCCGGATGTTGTCGTTCACCGTCGCCCGGCGTAGATGTCGTTCCTTTGATTCTCGGGGGAGACTTTTCATGCTCTTGATAGGTCAAGCTACCGGAAGACGGTATATGCACTGGGCAGCCTGCCTCTTGACCCCGTGGCCGATGGAGCGTTTGGGGTTCTTCGGGAATCTCCCGACATGATCAAGCCTTGGACATTTGCCAGAGGGGGTTGTTGTGGATTTCGATGATCGTGGCTCATGGGAGCGTTGATGGCCGGTCGCCGCACGTAAGATATCGATGGTCGCGCCTTGTCAAGGCGGGTGGAGACTCGCAGAGTGCTTCAGACGGGTCTCATGTGGTCATGCTTCCGGGCTTTCTCACCCAGCCTTCTATATTCCGTCTTTGGTTCTCGAGACAGCTTGGCTTGGAGCAGTTCCTTTGGAGAACTTTGATGATATAGCCACCAGGTGGTGGCTTCGCTTCTATGGATGATCCTTCGGTGTTTTCCTTTCTTTCCCGAGCATGGAGGTATGACGTCTTTCCTCCTCTGTTATCCTCAAAGCGTCCGAGACCGGTGTTCCCGACCACTTGGTACCTGGATTGGTACGAGAGGCATCCGGGAGAGACTCAGGTGGCTATTTTGAGGCGGCGTGAGGCCATTGTGGGTGCGGAGGACCCGACTGCTTCGAGAGGAGGAGGGCCGAGGCGAGGGCCAACCCTCATGACAGAGCGGAGACGCCGTGACCGACTATGAGGCTTACGTCAAGAGACAGGAGAGGAGGGCTCCTATGCTACCGCCTAGGCTACAGGAGATGAGAGATGACGCTAGGGCTACTAAGGCCCCGACAGAGGTTGGTTTGATAGATCCCGTTCCTATACCGCAGCTTGGTAGGAGGAAGACCGACATTTTTCCGGTTCGTAAGAAGAAGACTCGAAGGGGGAAGAAGAGGGGAGAGGCCAAGCACGAGTGGCTTGGAGTGACTCGAGGTTTCCGAGTATCCCTTTCTTGTCATGGCGTACACATTAGTTTGATTATGTATCTTAATTTCTTTTAGCAGTTGCCGCTGTAGGAATGAATCGGGCTTAGACTCATCAAAAAGTTTTTAACTTGTAATGAATATTTGAATTGCTTCAGAGTTTTTCGAGACGCTTTCATGGTCTCGATCGCTGTATTGATGTCAAAGTATGACTTTTATTTGTGTTTTAGACCGAACCGTTTCCGCCGCCACGTTCCCCTCATTTTGAGGAGCTCAGTCTTCGTAGTTCAACCCGATTTTTTTGTTGTTGTTTTTTTTGTTTTGTTTTTTTGTTTTTTTTTTGTTTTTTTTTTTGGTGCAACCCCGTTTTTTACCTAGGCCGCCCTTTTCGGGTTTTCAACCTAGTTGGGTATTACTCTTTAGCACTCTTTTTTTTTTTTTTTTTTTTTTTTTTTTACGCGTAGTATCTCGCGCAGCCTTGTCACCATTCACCGGGTGTACAAAGGGATTCCCGTCGAGGTCCGCAAGTTGCATGGCTCCTCCGTAGAAGATCTTCTCGGACGACATATGGCCCGACCCATACAGCTCCCATTTGCCGAGGGGGTTGATACGGATCGGGGGCTTTTCTTTCAAAACGAGATCACCTTCTCGGATCTCCCGATGCTTTACTTTCTTGTCGAAGGCTCGCCATTCTTCCTTGGTAGGCTCGGATGTGTTCCATTGGCTTTCAATCGGCGTTCATCTAGCAGGCCAATTCATCATGGCGACTCGAGCCATTCGACCTCGTTGATCCGGCTTTCCAGCAGATACCTGAGCGAGGGTATTTCTAGCTCGATTGGGAGTACGGCTTCCATTCCGTATGTGAGGGCAAACGGTGTTTCCCGCTTGCCGTTCGACCGATGTTCTCAGAGCCCCGCAGTGCCTGTAACTTCTCGCCAATCTCTCGCCTCGACAGCCATTTTCCTGATGATATTTTCCAGAGTCTTGTTTGCCGCTTCGACGGCTCCGCTGGTTTGGGGCCCGTAAGGAGATGACTTGTGACGGGTTATTCGGAATTCTCGCCAGCTCGTCGCATTCCCCTTCGAAGTGGGATCCATTATCTCGAAATGATTTCGCCGGCAACCCGTATCCGCACATGATGTTCTCTTTGATGAAGAGGGCTACTTTCCTTGAGTTGAGGATTTTGTAGGACTTCGCTTCAACCCACTTGGTGAAATAATCCACAGCCTACCAGACGAATTCGTGGTCGTTATCGCTCGATGGCGTGATTTTGCCTATGACATCAATTCCCCAAGTGACGAAAGGCCAAGGGGTTGTCATGCAAGATAACTCGTGAGGAGGCAAATGATTAAGGTTTGAGTATCGCCGACATTTGTCGCAGCTTTTGACGAACCGGATGCGCCGGCTTCCATGGAGATCCAAAAGTATCCCATTCTCGCATAATTTGCATCGTGGCTCGAGCATTCATGTGGGGGCCGCAGTACCACCATGTATTTCTTTCATGAGTTCGTAGCCTCTTGTTTGCCGATACATCGCAGAGGGGGCCTTGATAACGCTTTTTGTATAACATGTTTCCCAAAAGAACATAATGGGAGGCGAGCCGCCTGTGGCCGAGAGACTTTTCGCTTTGATTCCTTCTTTATATTCCCCATCTTCATTTTTGAAAGAGGCCTCGCCATCCTTCGTGCACGGTAAACTGAGTGTACTGTGGATCATTGGCCGGTTCGGCTTCGCTTCGATTTCAAAGCAATAAGCGGGATTTTCTCTTCTACCGACTCGAATGGTTTGACGGACTTCCCTTCGGTATTTCAACGAGGGAGGTTAGTGCTGCCGTGAGCATCCGCAAACTGCTGCGATCTCCGGGCAAGTAATGAAAGCCGATCTCTTTGAATTGAGTTACTAACTCTTCCATGTAAGTGTGATATTTCAGAGACCCGGTCCACGGTCTTCCATTTGTTAGAGACCCGATTGATGATGAGGGCAGTAGTCACCATACACCTCCAATTCCTTGATATTTCTTTCAAGGGCGGCTTCCAACCCGGCTATGCAAGCTTCATATTCAAGCAGCGTTGTTGGTGACTTCAAGTTCACCTTACCAAGCATGGGGGTGTGTTCGTCAGCAGGATCGACCGTAAGCATTCCTATCCCGTTCCCCTTTTGTTTGACGCCCGTCGAAGAAGAGTTGCCAGCGATTTTCTCCTTCTAGAGCGAAGATTCCATCATCGGGAAATTGAGGTTCAGTCCCTGACTCATCACTTGGGAAATCGGCCGCATGTTCCGCCATTATGCGTCCTTTTACGGATTTCCTTGAAACATAAGTGATGTCATATTCGGCCAAAAAGAACGACCATTTTGCCAACCTCATGGAGATGGAAGGCTTGTCGAATGTATATTTGATGGGGTCTATCCTTGAGACGAGATGTATCGGGTGAGACCGCATGTAGTGTTTCAACTTTCCCACTACCTGCACCAAACTCGCGCAAGTCTTCTCGCAAGCGCAGTAATTGAGTTCGCTTCCTTGGAGCTTTCGCTACGAAATAGATGGCATTTTCGACCTTGGAATCTTTCTTCTCTTGAGCTAGCATAGCCCCAATTGTCGTATCTCGTGATGCTTAGATATAGCAAGAGTGGCTTTTGCCGATGTGGTGGGCGTAGAATCGGGGATTCACAAGGTATGCCTTAACTGCTCAAAGGCAAGCCGACATTCGGGAGTCCATTCTCGTGTAGGCATTTTTCTTCATCAACTTGAAGATCGGCTCGCAGATCGAGGTCACCGATTTACAAAGCGGCTTATGTATTGCAGCCTTCCCATGAAGGATTTCACTGCCGTTGTCCTGGCGGCTTCATTTCAACTATCGCCTTGATTTTCTGGGATCTACTTCGATTCCCCGTTCGTCACCATATATCCTAGCACCTTACCTCGTCTTACACCGAAGGTGCACTTGGCCGGATTCAGCCTCATGCCGTGGTCTCTGAGGCGGCCGAAGAATTTTCTCAAATCAACAAAGTGCCGCCATCCGATCCTCCGGAATGTATTATCATGTCGTCCACATAGACCTCAATTTCTTTGTGGATCATGTCATGGAACAGAGCCGTAGCCGCCCTTTGGTACGTAGCCCCAAAGCATTCTTTAGTCCGAATGGCATGACCGTGTAGCGCATGTGCCCCAAGGGGTTGTGAAGGCCGTTTGGGTTGATCTTCTTCTCGCCATTTTGATTTGGTTGTAGCCGGCAAAACCGTCGACGAAGGATTTGACTTCATGGTTGGCCGTGGAATCTACCAAAATGTCGATGTTTGGCAGGGGAAATCGTCTTTTGACCGGCTTTGTTCAAGTCTCTCGAAGTCTACGCAAAGACCGGATCTTTCCGTTGGCCTTCGTCACCGTTACTATGTTGGAAAGCCATGTAGGTATTCAATGACCCCGATGAATCCCGCCCGAGCATCTTTTCTATCTCCTCTTTCACTTGTAGGGACCATTCGGGCTTAATTCTTCTTAGCTTCGTTTTACCGGCTTGACTTCCGGGTCGAGCGGTATTCGGTGCTCAACTATGGAAGGATCGAGGCCGGGCATATCTTTATAGGACCATGCGAACACATCCACAAATTCTTTTAGTAGCTCAATTAGGGCATCCCTTTCAAATTCCTTCAAGAAACTACCAATCTCGCGTCTCTTTAGGCTCTTCCGCAGCTCCTGCATTCACACTCGTCAAAATCTCTTCGGCAGCTGGGGCTCGATTTTCCTCTTTCCTGACAACCCGCTTAAAGATTTCTTTGATATATTGTTCATTTAATGTGTCCGCTCTTCATCTAGTGAATCGTTATTAACTGTTTTTAGATTATTAGTTAATTCATCATTAGTTAAAGTGGCAATTAAGGGATACTCGTAAAGGTTCATCATTTCATTCAAGACGAAAGGGAATACAACGTTCGCTACGCACTCGTAGTCTTCAGCGTAAGGCCATCTGACGACTCGAGAGACTCGAACTCAACAATGAGAGACTCTGAGGACTTTACAAAGGTTGACACGAAAGGATCGGGGACCAATCCAAGCTTGGTGATCATTTCCTCTTTGGTCGCGGACGGGCCCGAGAGAGTTTCCCAATTCTTTAGCGGCATCGCCGTCGGTGGCTTCACAACTCGGGAAAGGCATGGTCTCGTGCTCCCTCTTCAAGCATTGCTATCATCTCTTTGTCTCGAATCGAATCAACCAGGTTCGGCTCTTGAAACCGAGCATGAAGATGTAAGGATCTTCTTCCGTATATGCCGCTTCCTCCATCCCGAGGGTTCTCGACTCATCGTCGTCCGATCGCTCAATCCGTATGCGAGGACGTGTTGCGTCTTGGTGTGGTGGCCGGAACTACCGGAAAGATCTCATGCCCCATGTGCGAGCGGAAAGGCTTAGTGGGTAGTTCTTCGAGGAGGACGTCCCACACAATGTTCATACATTCGAGCCGAGTCCGTCGGTGTTTGTCGACTTTTATCATGAAAACCTCCTCGCCCGGCAAGGCCGTAGAACGGGTTTGCACGTCGACAAATCTCGTGCTTGGGGACCGGGACTTGTGTGCCCGTATCATGGCGGTGTTCGCCGTTTCCTTCCAAAGGCGCCTCCAAGTGTTGGAAATAACAATTAAATTTGATGAATCGAACTTCTTCTGAGTCCGCTCGCTTGAGCGTGTGTTGACATAGTTGGCATCGCCGGATTCCAAAGGATGCCGGCGAGACTTGCCTCTGAAGGATGTAGCCCCTGTTTGATCGCGGGCATTCTTGGCTATTGTTTCAGCCTTCGTTCCCTATGAGGAAACCGTCACCCCTTATGACTTCAAGGTCTCCCGCCGCTGATGAATTTGACGCATTGGTGGAGGGTGGAAGCTATGGCTTTCATGAGATGTAACCAAGGGCGTCCCAATAGAGCCGTGAATTCGATGGGACGTCCATTACATGGAATTTCGTTGGCACCATTTGGGTTTCAAACCGTAGTTCCAGAGTTACCGTCCCTGTAATGGGACGAGACGAACCGTCGTAGGCCTCGACAACCGGTAGATGGGATCATACGCCTTTCATTTATGCGGAGGGCCCTCATCATGCCGAGGGGAAGGACGTTTACCGATGATCCATTGTCCACTAATACCCTGTGGAGTGATATGGTGTTGAGCCGAATAGTGATGTACAAAGCTTCATTGTGTTGGGAGACATCTCTTGGCAAATCTTCATCGCAGAAGGTGATCATACTCCCATATAGGTGAGGATCATAGATTTGGTCCTTGTCTCGGGATGTAGAGTCATTAAACCAAGCCACTTCGTGCCTTTTTCTTGCGAGGTAGAGCCTTTGCCGAAGCCTCCGGGTTATACCGAGGCCTTTGTGGCGGTTGCCATCTCCTGGCCAACATGTTGATTGAGTGGGAGCGCCAAACCGGCGTTGGTCTTTCTTTGTCGGTGCACTCCTGAGCCGGTCAAACCGACTCGCCGTTCCCGCGGGGATAGATTTCGATTGGCGTAGAGTTACCCAGTCCACAGATTCTCGCGTCCGAAAGTCTCACTCGCTCGTTGGCAAGGCTTTTCTCGTTCTTTTACCCCCGTTTGCTTTGGGGAAGACCGACCGGAGTAGAGTACATAATAATCAAATCCCCAGATGGCTCCCCGAGCGTTCCCACACCGTTATCACCGGCCTCGAATCTCTCCTTCAATTTTTGGCCGGGAGGAAATTTTCTTTTTCTTAGGAGGGCGGTCCTCGTGTATCCAAATTCCCGATAATCCCTTTCAAGGCAATCGGGACAAGCCACAAATATCCCACCAAATGTGTTCTACTACTGCGGCGGATTTGGGACCTCGTGTTGAGCGGTGGCCGAATGACTTTGGGTGGAACTGTCGGGGATCTCGTCGCCGGGCTCATCTCGGTAGCGAGTGATTGACTCCGCCGGATAATGAGAGATATTGAGGTCCCTGGGAACGGCATATGTTTGTCCTTCAAGGTAGCCCCGCCGCTTGGGATATTGTTAAGGTCCCGAAGTGGCGTGTGGCCTCTTCAATCCAGCTCGCCGTCCGTTCCGGCGTTCTTCCAGTGGCTTTGATGGCCGACCATATTTCTTCAACTGCTCCCCGATTTTCATCACTCAGCCGATACTTGCGGGATCATCACTTAGAGAGGGGACAACCGACAAGATACCGAACTCTTTCGTCCCCGATCGCTGCTTGGGGGCCAGCTGCCCCGTAAGTCGACGGGCAGGGTCCCGCGGTGGAAACATAGGAATCTTGGGGTAGCATCTCGATGTATCCGGACGATTAAGAAGAGGAGGAGAACCCTCTTCCTTCTTTGCGGTAAAAGTGCCATCGGAATTGAGACCGATAGTCAAACCATGACTTGCGACAACCCCGTAAGGTCGCTAATTTGAGCCTCATGTCGAAGTCTCATCTCGTTCTACCAACCGGATCCACACGGGTCTGTCTCGAGGGATTTTGGAGGACGGAGCAACGTGGTCCCCATCATTTCCGGCCGATGCGTACATTCTCAAACCCGGAGTCGGAACAAACGGCGAAGCCGATGACGCGCTGACTCTTCCCAACTAATCAAACGATGACCCGGTGCCCGAAACCAAGCTTTGTGAGGAGTCAGGGGAAAGGACACGAAGGTTCGATGTCCGGGAATGGAAGGAGGGTAGGTGTTTGGGCATTGGGCTCATGCAACATGCGCTTATTTGTTCACGTTTACTTAAAACATGCTTTATTAACCTAATCGGTTGGAAAAGATTGCTCTTCTTTTTCGCAAACTACTCGATCCCGGGATCGCCGGGCCCCGTCACTACGTCTATAAGCCCCTCGTATTCCACCCGTATTTCGACCTCCCAGGTGGATGCCCGGCGAGGGTCCTATAGGGCAAGCGGGTCCCACCGACCGAAAGAAAAACGATCCTAAAAGTCTGGCGGGTAATCGAGTCTTAACGAGCATTCGATGTAAATTACGGACAAAGCTGACGTCGAAAGTCAAGATCATGTCCGAGGGCTCGACGAAAAGTCGGCATGATTTGACCGATAAGCGTCCACAATTGATCTTGACTTGTCGTCGCTAAGCCGTAATTAGGCATGGAATAATCATTAATCCTTGATGACTCAAAGGTCAATGCCGGGAGTCGTGTATAATTTGTGCCGCCGTAGCCGAAGTCAAGGCGCCGGTCAATATCTTGGTCAAAGTCTCGCGGCGGAAAACCGGCACTTCGACCGATTAGTGGTCCCCGAAAGATATTGAGTCGGTATGCCGACAAAGGCTTGAAAGGAAAGGTCTATACACGTACAGGCATGACACGCACTGCACTAAAAACCAACCGGGTCTCTGACAAAGTGTGTCACGGACAAGTGCATGGTCGACACGAGGCTCCATGGGATGTTTGGGTAGTCCCGTGCTCATCCGAGAGGCGTAATAAGACCAAACGGACCGCGACAAGGATTTCCTGTTAGGGACGTAGTGTGCAAAGTGTACGGTCACGTGCGCGTAGTGTGCAAACAGTCTATATTCTTTTTCTGAGTAAAATAGAAATTTTTTTATGTGTCTTAAAAATATGATGCATGATTTTTTTTTTTGAAAGTTTTCTTTTTTTTTTTTGAAAATCCTTTTTTTTGAAATTTTTTTTTTGAAATTTAATGAACGCATAAGCACATAGGCACGAAAATTCCGACAGCTAGGGACATTATTCCGACAAATAAAATTTTGACTTTCTCCTAGGCGGCCAAAACAACACGAAAACTGTGCAAAAATCAACACACACACAAAAAATGATTTTCAAAGCCGGGACGGAAGCTTGACCCTCAAAAGCTTTTTTTTTGAAAACGGTGATACCGGTACGTGGGATTGTTAGACCACAATTTATCCCCGACTCGTGTTAGGAGGCGGTAACGGGAAGTTTAATGGTTTCCACCAATATACCAAATACCATTTTTTTTTTAGAAGAAGCTTAAATCCCCAGCGGAGTCGCCACTGTGATGATGTGTCGCCATTTCGCGGGAAAAAATTCGATTTTTCGCGTTTCTTTGAAAAAAACCAAATAAAACCCGGGAAAAAGAACGGAGTCGCCACGCCATTTTTGTTTTAAGGGCCAAAACTTTGAAAAAGCCCGAGATCAGAAATTTGGGTTCGGAGGTCATGTTACACGCCGGGAAGGACGTTAGTGTGCACCCGGAATGCCTCGTAAAACGAGTCTTCCAAGCTGAAAATCATTTATGTGTGTGAGTGTGTTTTGGCCAAAATAATTTGAAACTCAGAAAAGTAAAAATTGGGATATCTTTTTAAGACTTTAAACTGATCCCATGATTTTTTGGAAGATTTTTGGATTGAGATTTGGTACTCAAAAGACCTTTTGAAGTTGAGAGCCACTTCTGCCAGAATGAAAAAGGCAGTGGACCTTTGATTTTGAAATGGATTCAAGGGTCTTAAAACTTCATAATCTGGATAAACTCAGAGAATGAAAGTTGTTCCAGACACCTTAAATAAGATTTGTGCGAAGGAATTTTCCATTTTGGAGAAGATTTGAGGGGTCAAAATCTTTCTGGAAACCTCAGATATGAGATCTGGATTTCCAGAAGCTGATGAACTAGCCTCTGAAAGGAAATTTGAAAAGAGGAGTTTTACTCACCCAAAAAATAAAGTAAAAATATGTCTGGAAATCTCTGGATGTTGGCTACAAAAAGTGTTTTGTAGTCAACACCAAATTCCACATTTATCTGTGTCCAAAAAATTAGACCATGGACTGAGGTCTGAGGAAATTGCTACTGGACAGCAACTTCTCAAGAAAGAAAATATGATTTTAAAGGGGGTTTGCATCCATGCTTGTCCCCATTTCCCTAGGTTTTGGTTAGTGATCACTTGACATTTTAGTGGTGAATCAACTATACCAAACCATCCTTGGGGTACATTAGGACTAAGCACTTCATTTGCTTGGGAAGGAGAATTTTATCCTTTGAAAATGAGATTTGATGCTTGAAAATGGTTTTTAGGGTTTTGAAAATGCATTTGCAAGAAAACAAGAACACATTAAAGAGAATGTTGATCCTTGTAGAAGATCATCCATGGAGATGGACTTCCATGGTGATCTTCTTGGATCTTAAGACAAGAAGAAGAATGAACTACATTTTGTAGTTTGAAGATGCATGCATGGATGAGAGATTTAGGGTAAGAAGAGGGAGGTTATACCTATCTTCCTTGAGTTTGTGTTTGAATGGGTTCAAGGCTTGAATGTGTTTAGGGTTTGAATTTGAGAGTGAGTGTGAGTTGGGAAAGATTCAAGAGAAAATGGTGACAATTCAAGTGAATTCTCACTGTTTTCTCTCTATATTTCGCCAGAGGTTCAGTGCAAATTGTGTTGTGGCTCCTTATTTTTGTGACTGGAGGGCTCAATTTATAGCCCTCTGAATTTTACAAAGATGTCCGCGCGGATGGGATTGGTGGCGTGCACTGTTCATTAAATGCAGCTCCAGGCTTTGGACACAAGGAATAAAATTCAAAAATCTCAGCAGAAAATGTTTTTCAACTTGCTGTTTCGGGATTTTCTTAATTCTTTTGCTTTTTAAGATTCCTTTGAAGGTTTATCTTTAAATAGCAATGCCCATTTTGCCCTCACTTTGTTAGAAATGTTAGGATTGTTAGGAAATGTTAGTAATTGTTAGTAATTGTTAGGAATGTTATAACTTTCGTTAATTTTCTAACGAAAATACTAACAAGCTCAAATTGGAGCACTTACAACTGCTATTTGGTTTAAACAAATAGCAAAATAAACAAAACGCTGCATCTTTGGATATGCTATACTCTAACCACCGCGGAAATTCATCAAACCAAGTAGTTACAAACCTTCGAGAGCTTTGCCCCTTTTGAGTTTGCACAAACACATGGTCTTTAGGCTGACATGGACCTTTTTGTAAATACTCACGTCGAACTTGATCCTTCAAATCAGGATGATAATCTGCTATTTTTTTCCTTAGTCCAGGATCACGAGGAAGGTCACTAAAATTGAATTCTCCGTGACTTTGTTTCAATTGTTCACACTCTGCTACAGGCGGGTACAATTCGGACAAAGTTCTTTTTTTTTAATATTTATCCATGTTTGTAACCTGAAAAAAAAAACATTCAACAAATAAACATTAACCATACATGTTTGTAACCTGAAAAAAAAAAAATTCAACAAATAAACATTAACCATACATGTTTGTAACCTGAAAAAAAAAAAAACATTCAACAAATAAACATTAACCATTGTCAGGGGCGGAGCTATCAGCTATGAATGGTCCATTGTTAGGGTTTTATTAAAAGATTCAAGAAATAAACAAAATTGTTCAACAGTGTTCATAGCAGATAAAACCAAAACTCAAAATTCTAAATCTCCAATCAATCGGTAACCTACCTGAGAATTTAGCAGGAGTTGCTTGCCGTCGACTCGTCGCGTCGCCTGTTCGCTCTTTGCCGTGGGATTTTTAGAGGGGTTTGGGGATTTAGATGATCGCCATCGCCATCGCCATCGTCGTCTCTCTGCAGGCAGCGAATTGCGGGCGATCTAAAGAGGGAGTGAGGGTCGAATTGTGGGCGAATTAAGGGAGATAGCTGGGTTATAAATATGGGTTATAAATATAAGGTAATTAAACGACGTCGTTTTGGATATAAATTTAAAAAAAAAAAAAATTCAAAATTTAAGGGGGGGCTACTGCCCCTGCTTGCCCCTTCATAGCTCCGCCCCTAGATCTAACTATATTAATTTTAAACTTTGATAAGTTCTATAATAAGTAATGTAGTTAATATTTGTAGTTTATTTTTTGTTTATTTATTTTGACTTTTGTAAAACTTATTGAATTGTAACATTTTTGCAACAATTGATTTGTAATTTGTTAAAAAAAGTTTTATTTATTTGTACATTCTTTATAACATTACACTAAACTATTTTATATTTAAAAAATGAAAAACTTATTTCAGCAGGGACAAAAAATACGTCATTTATTATGTGGTGGGGAGTGAGTTAAAAAATGGTGATCAACATTTGAGGTTTGGATCTCTCTCCTTGCTCGCTGGCTTGGGACATCGCAATAAAATAAATATATTTAGGTAAAAAATGCATTTTACTTTATTTCAGGAAATATAATTTATTGTCCTATAATGTATTCATTATTGCTACTATAAACATAAAAATAATATTAGTGGTACAATACTAATTATTGCTCTGATCCCAAAATATTTATGATAATTTGATTAATCTATATTTGTAAAGAAGTGTTAAACATTTAACCCAAGAGAATAACTAACAAAACACTACATGCTATTGTTTTGTTATATAGATTTTTTTGAGTTGGGTTTTCTTGCCACTTAACATTATTTTAGTTTACAATTAGGTACTCAAATATGTCTAATTAAATATTTATGTTTGTTATTTTTATTTTTTGCAATGCTATTAATTTATAGATAAGTGCAATTAGATTTTAATTTCATCTTAAAATGAGAACATAAAAATTAATGAAACGGGAACAAATAAGAAGGAATTCAAGTTTTTGAAGTAAAATTGATGCCATATCCGAGCAAGGGTAGGACATGGAATTAGGGATACATGAAAGTCAAGTAAGTTCGATGAAGGTCGAGTAATTCAATCGCGCAAATTGCTTGGTTTAATCGATGATGGTAGTGGAGGTATCAGTGATTTGAGCTGCACGGTTCGAATTATAAATGTTCTTCTTTGAATTTGAAAACTTGATAAGGGATTGTGTCAACGATGGTAGAATTTTTTTATTAAAGGGAATTCTAGATGAGGGTTCCATGGGTGATATAAAAAATAAAGAACTTATAAGCGAAAAAACAATAATATGTTTGCTGCTTAGAGAAGGACAAACATGAGAGGAGTTGGTGATGTTGGAAGTTTAAGGCAATATAGTGGACGGGTGAATCATTGTGTTTGGGTAGTTTGTGGGTGGCATCCGGGAAAGCATATTTGAGAGAGAGAAGAAGACATACGGGTTGAAGAAAGTTGGAGCCGATGACTATTGGTTTGAGAAAGATATGAAACTGATATAAACCCTTCATTTTAGTAAAATCTAGGCTTAGATTTTGTTAACAATAACAACTCAAGCACCACATCAGCAAAGTCGATCAACATGGTTTCTCATCATCAGCAGAATAAAGAAGTGAACCATGATGTATTACAATGCTTAGTCAGAACAGCACATGTTGGTGACATCACTTGGAGCTGAGGAGTTTGTTAGTTTGTTATTTTGTTATTGTTGAGTTGGTTAGTTTGTTAGCTCAGTTAGTCCAGCTGTCTTTGTAACTGACTACTTAAGCTAGATCAGTGTGCTTGAGATGTAAGTAGTTCATTCATACATTTTACATTTCTATCATTGATTGTAAGGTTCCACTGTTATTCAGTTAACCTTCAACATGTAAACAATGGAATCCTTTGTTCAATTCACGATTTCATTTGTGTTTCATTATCAAAGTTGAGATGGTATCAGAGCCTATTGATCCTATTTTTCGATTCCTTAATTCATCAATTCCGTTCGAATTAGGATTCATTTAGTTTTGATTTGTGTTTCGTCAATTTGCTGCGCACTCATCAATCATGGCGGAAACAACAACAAATTCAAGCTCGTCTTCAATGAATTCATCATCAACAATGGAAATTGGACTGGATTCGAACATGCATCCTCTGTTCTTACATAACAATGATCATCCAGGTTTGATTTTAGTCTCCATGAAACTTTCTGGTAGCGATAATTACAGTGCTTGGAAACGATCTATGGCAATCGCTTTGTCTGCTAAGAATAAAATCTGTTTGGTTAATGGATCATATCAAGTTCCTGAGAGGACTTCTAATCTGTATAATCTGTGGGCTAGGGCAAACGATATGGTGATTTCATGGATTTTCAATGTAGTGAGTGATACGATTAGTAGTAGTTTACGTTTTGTATCCACTGCTAGTACAGTATGGTCTGAGTTAGATCAGAGGTTTGCTAGCATTGATGGCCACAGAATATTTCAATTGGAAAAGGATTTGCATTCATTAGAACAAAACCAAAGCACTGTGGAGGCTTATTATCACAAATTAAAGGGGCTATGGGATGAGAGTGCAGCATTAGAAGCAATTTCAGCTTGTTCTTGTAGCATATGCACTTGTGGAGCTGTAAAAGCACAACTGGAAAGAGATCAAAGGAAGAGACTAATGCAGTTTTTGATGGGACTGCATGAGAGTTTTGTTAATGTTAGGGGCAATATTCTGAGAATGAGACCTCTTCCTACTATTGATGAAGCCTACAACATGGTTAGACAGGATGAATCTTTGAGGATTGGTTACATTCCTGGTTCTGATCACATCACTTTGGCAGCACCTGTTCAATCATCAGTTGGTAGCTTTGCTGCAGCAACAACTTCTAATAATTACACAAGTTCTTATAATTCTGGTCATAAACCTGGATCTAGTTATGCTAAAGCTCCTTACAAGAAGGGTGTGGTGTGCAACTACTGCAACAAAGAAGGACATGTGAGGTCTGATTGTTATAAACTCAATGGTTTCCCAGTTGGACATTCAGCATATCATTTGAATAGAGGCAGATTTCAAAAAGGAGGACAAGATTCTGGAAGATCTGGTGTTGGAGGATCTAAAATTATGCAAGTCATGCAAGTTGAAGGTGATAAGTCTGCTGCTAGTGCATCATCTGTGGGAATGACTGAATTTGAACAGCTGCAGAGTCAAGTCAATCAGTTGATGACACTTATGAAAGCAAGAGATTCTCCAGAGGATCATTTGTTTGGCAATACCACACATTCAGCAGGTACAATCATATCTTCCTCTTACATTCAGTCTGTAGTTGCATCTGTGCACATCAATCATACTTGGGTGGTGGATTCTGGAGCCACAGATCATATTAGTAATTCCATTTCACTAATGCATTCCATCTTTGATCTTCAAAATCCTATTCACATTTCTTTGCCCAATGGTAACTTTGTTACTGTTCAGAAGATAGGTTCTGTGTATATCAATGAACATCTTACATTGCACAATGTTTTTTATGTTCCTCAATTTTCTTTCAATCTCTTGTCCATTCCCAAATTGGTCTCCAGTTCTTCATATCAAGTTCTCTTTACAAGTTCAAGATGTCTCTTTCAGAATTTACAATCTTTGAAAGTTGATGCATATGGTTTGTTGTGCAATGGTCTATATTTGCTTCAAGTCAATCCTTCAGTTTTCCCTTCTTCTTCTGAACATGATGAGGTACATAATCAGAGTGTGTCCACAGTCTCTTCTATTCCACATCTATGGCATCAAAGATTGGGTCACTGCTCTTTAGAAACAATGTCAAAAATTCCTGGTGTGATTCAAACCACTAGTTCTCAATGTAAACAGGACATAATATCATGTCCTATCTGTCCTATATCCAAACAACATAAACTTCCTTTCCCACTCAGTTCCATCAAAACCACTTTACCTTTTGCTCTCATTCACATTGATTTATGGGGTCCATACAGAGTTTCTACCATGAGTGGTTGTAGGTTCTTTCTAACCATTGTGGATGATTATAGTCGAAGTGTTTGGACATACTTAATGCCTTCCAAACAACATGTTTTCTCCATTCTCAAATCATTTTTCAATCTCATTCATACTCGCTTAATCTCAACATCAAGTCTCGTGCGAACCGATCATGGCACTGAATTTTATAATCAGGAGGTAAGGCCATTTCTTGCTAATCTTGGTGTTCTACATTTCAGTTCATGTGTTGATACTCCACAACAAAATGGTGTTGTAGAGAGAAAACATCAACACCTTCTAAATGTTGCTAGAGCTTTAAGATTCCAAGCACATCTTCCCATTCATTTCTGGGGTTTCTCTCTCCTCGCTGCTTCATACTTGATCAATATATTACCTACAAGTGCTACAAATTTCAAAACTCCCCATGAGTTGTTATATAACACACCTCCTGATTATTCCCATTTAAAAACCTTTGGATGTTTGTGCTATGCTTCAATTCATTCTAGTGACAAATTTGCACCAAGAGCCATTAAATCTTTATTCCTTGGTTATCCATTTGGCCAAAAGGGATATACTCTTTATAATCTTGAATCCAAGAAAATTTTTGTCTCCAGACATGTTGTTTTTCATGAACACATATTTCCTTTCTCTTCTTCACCTTCTATTTCCACACCTGTTTCCTCATGTCCTTCATCTAATCCTTTACCTTGGCCAATTGATGACATTGACCCTTCACTTCAGTTCCATACTAATCATACACCTCCCAGTGTTCAAGATATTCCTTCTCCTACCATTGTCTCACCTCCTGTTCATCATACACCTCCTGTTCATCATACACCTCCTCAAGATATTCCTCCTCAAGTCCCTATCAGAACTTCCTCTAGGGTTAGGACATTTCCTACTAAACTTAAAGATTTTGTGGTTTCTTCTGTGTCCAAGTATTCTCCTTCTCATTATGTTTCTTATCATCAATTCTCTTCCCCTTCTTGTCATTTTCTCAATGCATTGGAACAAGTTGTGGAACCAAAATCCTATACCCAAGCTGTGAAGGATCACAGATGGATCACAGCCATGAATGATGAACTTGTGGCTCTTGAAAACAATCATACATGGTCTATTGTTCCTCTTCCTCATGACAAGAAGCCTGTTGGTTGTAAGTGGGTTTTCAAGGTCAAACACTTGTCTGATGGTAGCATTGAGAGGTTTAAAGCCAGGTTAGTGGCTAAGGGATACACTCAACATGAGGGTATTGATTATCAAGAGACATTTGCCCCTGTGGTGAAAATGGTTACTGTTAGATCTCTTTTGTCCTTGGCAGCTGTCAAAGGCTGGGACATTTTCCAACTTGATGTCAACAATGCTTTTCTCCATGGGTCTTTAGATGAGGAGGTTTACATGGACATTCCTCAGGGGTATAGTCAGAAGGTTGGGAAAGGGATGGTTTGCAGATTGCATAAGTCTCTTTATGGTTTGAAACAAGCTTCAAGGCAATGGTTTGCCAAGTTAACTGAAGCTTTATTGCATCTTGGTTATAATCAATCTCATTCTGATTATTCCATGTTCACTCTCAAGTCTTCTTCCTATTTTACCATTGTGTTGGTTTATGTTGATGACATATTGGTGACAGGAGATAATCTTCATCACATTACAGAGCTTAAGACATATTTGCATGATCAGTTCAGCATCAAAGACTTAGGTGTTATCAAGTATTACTTGGGTTTGGAAATTTTTAGATCATCTGATGGAATTCACCTTAATCAGAGGAAATATGCTTTGGATCTTGTTGAGAGTGCTGGCCTTCTTAATGCTAAGCCTCTTACTATGCCCTTGGATCCCAATGCTAAACTTTTCCATGACCAAGGCATCCTTCTTGCTGATCCTAGTCCTTATAGACAAATGGTTGGGAAACTCATTTACTTAACTGTCACAAGGCCAGACTTATCTTTTGCAGCTCATCTCCTTAGTCAATTTGTTCATGCCCCCAGAGATGCTCACTTAAAGGTTCTTCATAGGGTGCTCAGATATGTGAAAACCTTTCCTGGTCAAGGCCTCTATTTTCCAGCTCATAATGACTTTGTTTTGCATGCTTATTGTGACAGTGATTGGGCTGGGGATCCTAATGATAGGAAGTCTGTCACTGGGTTTTGTATATTTCTGGGGTCTTCTCTCTTATCATGGCAATCCAAGAAACAGTCTGTGGTTGCTAGATCCTCAGCTGAAGCTGAGTATAGGGCTCTTGCTTCTGTGACTTGTGAAGTCCTTTGGCTTCAAAATTTATTGGCTGATCTTGGCATATCCATTTCTCTCCCTGTGAAAGTTCATTGTGACAGTGTTGCTGCTATTGCTATTGCCTCTAATCCTGTTTATCATGCCAGGACCAAGCATGTTGAGTTAGATTGCCACTTTGTCAGAGAGAAGGTTCAATCTGGTCTTATATCTCCCAGTTATATCTCTACCAAGTTACAACTTGCTGACATCTTAACCAAATCTCTTGGGAAGTATCTTCACTGGTTTTTTGTTGGCAAGTTGGGGGTCACAAATCCTTTTTCCCCCTCAACTTGTGGGGGGGGTGTTAACAATAACAACTCAAGCACCACATCAGCAAAGTCGATCAACATGGTTTCTCATCATCAGCAGAATAAAGAAGTGAACCATGATGTATTACAATGCTTAGTCAGAACAGCACATGTTGGTGACATCACTTGGAGCTGAGGAGTTTGTTAGTTTGTTATTTTGTTATTGTTGAGTTGGTTAGTTTGTTAGCTCAGTTAGTCCAGCTGTCTTTGTAACTGACTACTTAAGCTAGATCAGTGTGCTTGAGATGTAAGTAGTTCATTCATACATTTTACATTTCTATCATTGATTGTAAGGTTCCACTGTTATTCAGTTAACCTTCAACATGTAAACAATGGAATCCTTTGTTCAATTCACGATTTCATTTGTGTTTCATTATCAAAGTTGAGAGATTTGCTATTTTAAAATTTACACTTTTGCCTTATATTTAACAAAATTATCAACATGGTTAACTGGATGCTAACTAAGCATAAATGATCGGCATATATTACTGCTAACTAAGCATAAATGATCGGCATATATCACGCACATAACACTTTCATTAAATTTTTGGATGAAATTTAAAGGTGATCAAATTTGTAACTACTATAAATATATTTTTCCATGGCTTTTGAGCAAATAAAATAAAATAAATTGAGTTGAGCTCTCGGGCCTGGACTCAAAATAAAATACTCTACTAGCTAGTTGTTACAAAACTTAATTTTCCTAAAATTTCGGCTTTAAATGAGTTGAGAATTCGGGCTCTAGCTCATTTTTTTTTTTCATTTGAGCTCGAACAAACCAAATATGAGAGATAACCAAATATTAGAGACCAAGTGTTAGATGGAGGGGCGATATGGTCGAGCCGAGCAAAAATGTCTTAAATACCCTTAAATAACGCTCTAAATGTGAATCGTTGAGATAGAAATGGACAAGATCAAGCGTACATTAAGACACGTTGCATTAGAAACAATTGAGCAAAAACAATAAAAATAAAACGAGTTGTGCTCTCAGGCTTGGACTCAAAATTTTCATTCAAGCTCAACCAAACCAAATACTCCCTCCGACCCAATAAAAGCTTCACTAATTACCCAAAATAGCGTTCCGTTAGAAGCTTCACCTTTCCTTTTTTGGCAAAGAATCTTTACTATTTCCTTCACTCATTCTCTCTCCTACATTATTTTAATACTCACAACACCATTATAATTTACTATTCCCTCCACTAATTCTCTCTCCTATTTTCAAATTACACTCACAATATTTTTTCTTCCCTCCCATTTTCATAATTTGCGTGCCCACCCAAAAGGGTGAAGCACTTATTGGGACGGAGGGAGTATGAGTGATGACAAAAATAATAAAAGTGTTGTTAAAAAGCCCAAAGATAGCAATAGCTGGTTAATAAAAGGCCCAAATAGGCAATAAATAGCTAGTTACTAAAAAGCCCAATGGTAATAGAAATTGTTCTAGGCCCACCCAAACTCTAAAACAGCCCTTGCTGACCTTCCGAACAATATAAAATCCTAAACTAAGAGCAAACCCTAACTAAGAGCTTAGGCAGCAGGATAAACCACAGCCGTCGTCGATAACCAGCAGCGGCTCTCTCAGTACGAGTTCTCTCGTCACCAACCAGCCATGGCTGTCGGGTAAAAATCTTTCACACTCACTGTTGTATCATCTCTTAACTCCTCGAATTGATCTTTTATTATTTGATTGTTTGAAAATTTTGCAGTAAGAACAAGCGTATTTCCAAGGGAAAGAAGGGTGGCAAGAAGAAGGCGTAAGTTTTCAATCGATTTATGAATAAGTTTACGATTGGATTTTTCATTTATGTTGGTGTTTTATAAATGATTGATTTTGTGATTGAAATGTGCAGAGCTGATCCCTTTGCCAAGAAGGATTGGTATGATGTGAAAGCTCCATCGGTTTTCAGCACCAGAAATGTTGGCAAAACCCTAGTTACCCGTACTCAGGGTACCAAGGTATGGATTCAAACTCTAATTGCGATTGTTACTCTTTAGATTTGATATGTATTTGTTTTAGAAAGTACTTTTTGTTTTTATGCTATAAATTCCAATCCATTTGTCTAGTTTATTGGGTTTTGATTTTTTGGTACAATCTGATAATTCTTTAAAGTAAAGTGACGCAAATGTTGTTTTTGTATTTGGAAAATTGGACAATGGTTCCTCAATGGAAAATGGTTTCTTACTAAGGGTTTGTCTATTTGAGGAATTTACATTGGTTTATCGTTGAATCTGAACTGAAGCCTGTATATTGTGATGGTTAAGTTCAGATAACAGATGTGAATCTGTTATCTGAACTTTGAATGCGAAGCTTATGTTTGTTTTGACTTATATCTATAGCGATTGTTGAGGGAATACATGAGATGAGAGATATTTGATTTTCCTTGGGAAGATTGCTTGTTACAATGTTCTTTACTTTGAAATGTTTGTTGGTTTTTAGTGCTTCTCCCACAGAATATTATATTCTTTATCTCTGTCCAATAGCTTTTGTAAAATCTCAGTTGTCATAAGCAAGCCTCTTTTTAGTGAACCTGAAATTATAGTGTACTTCATGTTGTTGGATTCTTTTTTCATCATTTTCTACTCAAGAATTATTCCTATAGAATGTGGAGGTTCCTATAAATTTACCTCTTGCAAATAATGTCTAACTGTATCCTGCATTTTTGAACATGCCATTTTGAGGAAAGAGTACATGAAATTTCTGTTTATTGTTTAATTTGATATCGTTTTATAGTTACTTTATGCTATAAAGGGGAAAACCATATGCTGCCTTACAATGCCACCTCTCTTTATGCCCACATAAAATGCTTATATAAAATTTTGTTTTGATTTGTTTCAGATTGCTTCAGAAGGACTCAAACATCGTGTGTTTGAGGTATCCCTGGCTGATCTTCAGAACGGTGATGAAGATAATGCCTACAGAAAGATCCGCCTAAGGGCCGAAGATGTTCAAGGAAAGAATGTCCTTACTAACTTTTGGGTATGATACATTTTTATTTCATTTTTTATTTTTTGGTGGTCTCTATCTGAATTCTATGCGAACTTCATTGTTGGTTGTTCAACATTGTTTCTCTTGCGAAAATCCAGGGGATGGACTTTACCACCGACAAGTTAAGGTCACTTGTGAGGAAGTGGCAAACATTGATTGAAGCTCATGTTGATGTTAAGACCACAGATAACTACAGTTTGCGTATGTTCTGCATTGGTTTCACCAAGAAGCGTGCTAACCAGCAAAAACGCACATGTTACGCTCAATCTAGCCAGATTCGCCAGGTGAATATTCATTTAGGCCTTTTAACTATCATGATGGGGGTATATTTACTTAAACTGGGTTAATGTTTCAGTCAATAGTTCTGTGTTGATAGTCATTTCCCCTATGCAATTCATATCTTAATTACTTCTCATCATTTGTGTTTGATAATCTCTATTTATTGTGCCATTTGCTAGATTCGCCGCAAGATGAGCGAGATCATGGTTGCCCAATCACAATCCTGTGATTTAAAGGAACTGGTGCAGAAGTTCATTCCTGAGGCCATTGGCAGGGAGATCGAGAAGGCAACTTCAAGTATCTACCCTCTCCAGAATGTATTTATTAGGAAGGTGAAGATCTTGAAAGCTCCCAAGTTTGATCTTGGAAAATTGATGGAGGTATGTTTCTCTCTACTTTCCCCTATTCTTTTTCTCTTTTTCTTCCTAAATGTCCCAGCCTTAATGTCTCCAATTTATCAATGGTTTCTTGCTTCCTAGCCCTTTCTTTAAATTGCAAACTTCTTAGTATATTTCTTTAGTGTGGTACAGAAAAACAGCTTCATGTTTATGAAAAGGAAACAAAAAAGCCTAGACAGTTTACGCCTTCAGTTTAGATATGCATGAGATATTTTTTTCATGTATAATAGAGGCTAGGACATTCTGTTAATTGAAATCATAGTGCTTATGTAGATGTAACTTCTCAAAATCTATTATTTTTTGTGTTGCTCCATGTTGATTTTTCTTCCCAAATATTTGTCATTTTATGCTGTTCTCCCGTGTTGAAAGTATACTTTATTGTCACTTTTAGTTGTATAATTGCTAAGTTCTTAACGAATAAGATGAATGTTCTTTTCTTTTCTTTATGATTAGCAAGACCCAGACCCTTATCTTTCCTTGTGCAGGTCCACGGTGATTATTCTGATGAGGTAGCCACAAAGATTACTCCTGCAGAGGAGCCAGTTGCTGAGCCTACTGAATTAGTTGGTGCTTAAATCCTTTTTGTCCTTTTTTTGTAATTTGAATTTTTACTAGTACCTGGATGAGACATTAGAATAGAACCTCAAATTATGTATTCTGTTTTTGTTTGATATCTCTGTGAGTGTTAACGGTTGGATCTATCTTCCTTGAAGTTTGCAACTGAATGCTTTTTTTGTTTCTTTTATCTACTCTTATGGATTTCTGATGTTATTCTTCTTTTTTTTTTTTTTTAAAATGCACAAATTTATTTATTTATATGCTGAATTAAGGGATAAATGTTGTTAAATGTGTATTAGTATGATGTTTTTTGTTAATTGTAATATATTTTATCAACCAAGGTTGGTCCTCTGAGAAAAGATGGGTACCGTTAACAGAATCAGAATCAGGATGAGGATCGAGTTTTCCATTGTGGATTTATTTCTATTTTGGGACGTCCTATTTCATTGTGAACTGTCTAAAATAGCAAAGAATCTTTATTATTTCACCCACTTATTCTCTCTCCTACTTTACTTTTACACTCACAACATTTTTTCTGCTAATTATTTCTCCCACTCATTCTCTCTCCTATTTAATTTATTTATTTATATAACTTTAATCCAATTCCTACTCACTTTATACATTCTCCTCTCATTCATCTTAAAATTTCTCACTCTAAATAAATGAGAATTAAGAAATATTAATATACTAAAAGGAGAGAGAATAAGTGAAAGAAGCATTACGAGTATAAAAAATAAAATAGGAGAAAGAATAAGTGAGAGTAATAGTAAGGTGATTGTTATTGTGACTATGACAAATGGGTTCCAATATTAAAATAATATAAACTTATCATTTTGAAATGCTCTAAGTCGATTGAAATGTCAAAAACAACAAATTATCATAAGTCGGGTGTGACGGAGAGGGTATATACCAAGAAAAAATTAAGGGGAAAACTCCAATTTTTTCATCGGTAATTTGGGACTTTGTTTCAATTTTACTTTCGATTTTTTCTTTTAATCATAATACTACAACTTCAAAAACTGGTGCAATTAAAAAAAAAAATTAGTTTAAAATGGCATCACTATTTCTATTACGATAATTAAAAAAAAAATAATAATAAAATGAATTACACACTAAAGTACAGAAAAAGGTACCGAAAACCAAAGTCATAGTGTCCCTAAACAAAATTTTTCAAAACAAAAATATACACGTATTTATTTTGAGACAAACATTTTGAGACAAATACCCACTTCAAGTAGCAAACATTTTCAGAAAAGTAAAACAAACCATAGCTTACACCTAAGCAAGAAGGCAAGAAACTAGAAGAAACTAACATAACCACCACATCACTTATAGATGATGAGAACAGTAATACTAATCCGAATCGGAATCGTAATCAGAATAGGAATCGGGCTCGGACTCGGACTCGGACTCGGACTCGTAATCTGAATCGGAATCGGAGTCGGAGTTGTTGCCACCTCCACCTCCACCTCCATAGCAGTAGTTGTTTTTGTTGTTAGCATCACCATATTCAATATTTTTGCCGCCACCAGCATTGTGACTGCCGCCTCCATAGCTCACATCACGAACCCTCTCTTCACGATAATACTCAGTGTAGCCGCTCTTGTTGCCAACTTTGAAAGTGTCACTGGTCTTGTACTCATCCTTGACACCATACTCCTTGTGGCCTCTCCCACGGTACATCTCCCCAGTTGAGACCTCCTCCCTAGCAGTGTATCTCTGATAACTTCC
This sequence comes from Adenophora triphylla var. japonica, assembly GCA_022495995.1. Lineage (NCBI taxonomy): Eukaryota > Viridiplantae > Streptophyta > Magnoliopsida > Asterales > Campanulaceae > Adenophora > Adenophora triphylla. The sequence goes on from JAFEMH010000919.1 coordinate 325,980, forward strand.
GGTCTGCTTGTCTTCATGATTCACCTTGACTACCTCCTGATATCCTTGGGAGTTTGAAGTCCTGGCATAGTTAGCTGTGGTGTTTGGGGATGCAATTATAGTGCCAATGTATGCTGTGGGAGGAGTTTGGGTCAGTTTCCCTTTCCCATTGCCATTAGTTCCTCTCTCCATCTGAAATGCTGCCAAGAAAACAAATGAACAATTTAGGATAATTCTTCAATCATGCAAGGATTGATATTTATATTAGCAGCAGTAAAAAATGTCCCAATATTCATTTCAATATACTGAAAAGATAGCACAGAATGCACAGAACGGAAAGGAATTGTAAGATGGTACAATATCCCAAGTTTGATATAAGGCATAATCAATATTATTAAGAAGGCCTTCATAGAAATTAAGGCAATTTATTGACTTTTTAATTTCTATACCAACTATCAAATGAAAAGAAAAATAATAACCATATGTCGACTTAAATACTTGTAAAAGTTTATTAGTTGACCACACAATTCGATCAACAGAATACCAAACTTCACAATCACGTATAAATTACCCAAATTGAACTTATATTGCTTGAAAACCTAGATGAAATTTATATATAAGCAGTCATAACACGATATAAAAGAATGTTTATTCTTCTAATTAGCTAGAACAGGGCTACGATACATGTGAGGTTAATATTATGAATAGAGCCCTAAGAAAGGAAGTCGAAACTGAGTTAGTAATTGTTACAGTAATTTTTAAAATCGAAACCCCAAGGACGAATAAAGGGTAAAATCAAAAGTAGTAGGATCAACAGAAAAACTGGGAAAATAGGATTATTCAACATAACCAGCAAATGACATTTACAGTAAGAGATCAAATAAACAAGCAGTTCCAAATTAGCATGATATTTCAACATTACCAGCAAAAGGCATTTACAGTAAGATTGGGATTTAAAGGCTTTAAGCCCAAGAATGGAAAAGTATTTTGAACCAAAATTTACATTACAAAACGACATCTATTTTGAACCGGAGTAAAAGGCAGGGATGGTAATGTGAACCTGAAACAAACTGATAACTTCATAAATCACACACTTGCATAAAAACAATGCTACATCTTAAAAAATGTTGAGATTGTTGATCCAAGCAACAACAATCACCAAACACCTTCAGCATTAAAAGGCTACCATTGAAAGTGAAACAAAAAGCAAATTATACATTGTGAAATCACACACACACACACAAACAAATAAGCCCTAGTTTGCAGATTGCACAATCATCATCCATAATATCACTATGATTGTCGGATCCAAAAGTCACACACACACATAAACACTCATTTTGACTGATATTCCCCCAAGGATCTAATCTACGTGTTTCAACTCGAAAAAATGCAAAAAAAAAACTGCACAAACTCGCATATAAACACAAAAGAACACCAAACCCCCATAGATAACAAACAAATATACACAAAATGCTAGTTAAATATCAGTAAATAACAGCCTAAAACATTGAGAAAATTTAACAATATTCAACAAAAAATGTGCATATATATTACATAATCAGTAATCAGTAACCAAACAAATAGCTCTAAAATCCATAATTTACAACTAAAAAGAGAAAAATAAATCGAAGATTAAGATACCTTTGAAAAGGAAAAATCGATGAAATTCTCGCTTTGATTCTGAGGGGTCAAAGTGGCGTGAAGGAAAATTGCTAAAAGGTGTTGGGGGGGGGGGGGGTGTGGGGGTTAGTTATATAAAGAGGTTAAGAGAAAGGGTTAAGCTTGCTAGAGAAGGAAAAGTTAAATGCTATTGGCGCTTCACTTTTTGCTATCAGCATGCGTATCTCCTAAAATTATTGAAAATCTGATGAGGCACAAAATTACAAAATAAGTGATGCGTACTACAGTACGACTATGCTCCCTAGCCTAGTGATAGACCGGGAAAGGTGCACCATAAAGTAAGTGGTTCCTAGTGAGTAACTAGCTGTCGGGCTTGTGGGGCGGGAATATCTATCTATATCTTATAACAAGATTGCATTCCATAAATGGAAAAAGCCCGCTAAAAAATGTCGCTTTCAATGGCAACAAAAATGGAAAGTATCATTAAGAATATTTTCGAAAATGTATAATTCATCTCTATATATATTAAAGGAAGGAAGTGGTAAATGTTATCACAATTAAGGACAAATTTGTCTTTTTTTCATTGCTTTGAATGAGACAAAAATTTAGTCTATCAAGAAAAGATGCTTGCTGATGTTAATGTGTGCATGAGCTCCATTTGTTTTATTTGGCAAAGAGAAAATGACACGTATATGTAAAACTTTGACAATTGTATGTATGCGACACTTGAGAAAGAAACAAAGTACTTGCTCCTCTTCTTTCTTTTCTCTTTATCATTTTTTGTGATTAAAAAAAAGTACTTGCTCCCATTGCTTTGAATAAGACAAATATTTATCAATTTTCATGGATGAATTTTCTATTTTATTGCTTTAACTTGCAAGAGAAGCTCTACATTAGATTAGCTTGCTGAATACTCCCTCCGTCCCAGGAAATGGTTCACCATTTTTGGCTCAGCACGCAAATTAAGGAAATAGGTGGAAAGAAAAAATGTTGTGAGTGTAATTTGAAAATAGGAGAGAAAATTAGTGGAGGAAATAGTAAATTTAAAAAGTGTTGTGAGTGTAATAGTGAATTAGGAGAGAGAATGAGTGAAGGAAATACTGAGTGAGTATAATAGAATATTAATAAAACTTTTCCATTTTAGGAAAGGTAAAACTTCAAACGGGACGCCATTTTGGGTAAAAGGTGAAGCATTTTCTGGGACGGAGGGAGTACATTTTAGATTGTTGACTTGATCATTTTTTTAAAATTTGCATGCGTTTTGATTGGATTAGGCAAAGGTACACATTTTCCATTGCTTTGAATAAGACAAATATTTATCGATTTTCGTGGATGAATTTTCTATTTTATTGCTTTAACTTGCAAGAGAAGCTATACATTAGATTAGATTGCTGACTACTCCCTCCGTCCCAGGAAATGGTTCACCATTTTTGGCTCGGCACGCAAATTAAGAAAATAGGTGGGAAGAAAAAATGTTGTGAGTGTAATTTGAAAATAAGAGAGAGAATTAGTGGAGGAAATAGTAAATTTAAAAAGTGTTGTGAGTGTAATAGTGAATTAGGAGAGAGAATGAGTGAAGGAAATAGTGAGCGGGTATAATAGAATATTAATAAAACTTTTCAATTTTAGGAAAGGTGAAGCTTCAAACGGGACGCCATTTTGGGTAAAAGGTGAAGCATTTTCTGGGACGGAGGGAGTACATTTTAGATTGTTGACTAGATCATACTAGATCATTTTTTTAAAATTTGCATGCGTTTTGATTGGATTAGGCAAAGGTGCACATTTCCCATTGCTTTAAATAAGCAAATATTTATCGATTTCCATGAATGAATTTTCTATTTTAGTGCTTTAACTTGTAAGAGAAGCTCTACATTAGATTAGCTTGCTGAATACATTTTAAATTGTTGACTAGATCATTTTTTAAAAATTTACATGTGTTTTGATTGGATTAGGCAAAGGTGCACATTTTCACATGTTGTCCTCTACTCATTTAAAAGAGTCAGCCTATTCCTTCTTTCTTCTCTCCTCATACTTTCTCAATATTTAAAAAACACACACAAACACACAGACACACATAAACTGAAGGAAACATAAACACACACACAAGCACATAGTTACACACCAAAACATGCAGAAGCACACACTTTCACACACGAAGTTTATTACTCTCTCTCTCTGTTTGATGAGTAGACTCAGGTAATCAGGGTTATTCGTTTCTTGGCTTGGCAATCTCCGGATGTAGATCTTTGATATTGCAACCGAGGTTGCAGCCATGGCGGAGTTATCTTCTTACCTGATCACTTACAGATCTGAACCTTGCTTTACCCTATAATGAAGTATTCAAAGGGTGGTTTAGGTTTATAGAAAGTGGTCATGGAGAGGATTGGAGAAGATTGTTGATTTGAAGAAAGGATTAAATTGGCGAAGGAGAGTGTTAGAAAAGATGAAATTTGGCTAGGGATTTTGACTTTGAAAGGAGGAGAGGGTTGGATTTGGATCTTACCGGAATGAGGATTGAGGAAGCCGGTCGGGAGTAGTTTGGAGAAGGAGGGATAAATGGAGGCGATGGGCGGCGGTAGTGGGTTTGGGTTTGGTCGTCAGATTGAGATTGGGAGTCTTGATTTTCTTGAGAGTTTTTGAGGATTGGAATCTCTTTCGGTAACGAGTGGTGCTGACGTTTTTTAAGGTGTGACGGTGGTAGGGCGGCGCCATTGATGGGTAGAGAAAGAAACCGAGAGATTGGGTAGAGATGTAGATATATATATATATATATATATATATATATATATATATATATATATAGAGAGAGAGAGAGATAGAGAGAGAGAGAGAAGCAATGTTTGAAGGAAAGAGAAATAAGGGAGGCATGAGAGTTTTGAAATTAAAAATTAAAATGTAAGAGTATTAAATTAAATGAAGTGATTTAACAACTTATTTGAACACTCACCCTATTTAATCGTCTAAAAAAATGAATAAGCAAAAGAAAATTTAATTTGCATTTGAAATATTTTTTTTGAGAAGTATACTAATTTTAGTAATTATATTTAATAATTATTTAAATATTTTATCTTCTTTCTATTTAGTGAAAATATTTAACATTTGACTAAAAGTGACAATTGAATAAAAATAATTATAAAAATTTCATTTTGAATAATAAAATTTATCAACGAGACTCCCAAAATAAAAATGTGTGCCTCTTATTACAGATTGGAGGAAATATTTTTTTCTTTATTTATTTCACTTAAAGGTAAATATCGTATTTTTTAAGTAGAAACTGTATGTTTAAGTAAGAAATAATATTATTACTACATCTGTCTCAAATAAATGATCAATTTTGGTTCATATTTGATTGATCTTTTGGTCCACAAATATTATCGGATGTTGTATATAAGAAAGTAGTTGAGAATGTATAATAAGAAACTTTTATTTGAGTCGTGTGTAATTAAATTGCAATGTATTTCAAAAAATATTTCATTTTTCATTATCACTTATCATTATATTTTGATCATTATAATTAAAATTGTTAATGTGTAAATTTAAAAAGTTGTTGTTTTACTTCTTCACTTATACTTATAATTTCATCACAACCAATTTCTTTTTTTTTTGTAAATTAAAAAAAAAATCTTATATCGCCGTGCATCGCACGGGGGTACTGCTAGTACATTATTAACTATGCTAGGTCAGCGGATTATCTTATTTTGATGCTAAGACCACCTCCATCCATCAGTCACTACCAAAAAAAAAAAAAATCAAAGAAAGTCACGAAAAGTAACAACCGAGGTTGGCCAATTGTCCTTCGGTTGACCCCGGTTGGGTCACAATTTGTTTTTTTTTTTTTATTTAATCAAATTATTTTGATTTTGTACTTATATAAATATATTTTTAAAACTAGTATATTTTATATAATTATATAAATTAAAAAAATAAAAAATATATTAAAATTCATTTTTTTTATAATTGTATGGATAATTATTTTTAATAATTGTACAGATAATTTTAAAAATATTATTATTAATAAATTATTTCAAAAAATAAAATGATAAGTATTTTAGATAAGTTGAAGTAAATAAAAAATAAATATTTTATTTTTAAAAAGTTGGATTGGGTTGGGATGGGTTGGGTCACTGATGGGAGTATAAATTATATAAGATTGAGGTTGTGTATATGAAAGTGAGAGAAATTAATATTTTATTTGAGGTTGGGTTGGGTCGGGGTCACTGATGGGGATAGTCTAATGGCTTGTTTTTTCTTATCTTTACTGAAAATTATGATTACCTTTAGGGGCCGTTTGGTTCGGTGGAAAAAAAGTGAAGGAATGGAATGTTCAATGGAATGGAATTCATGAAGGAATTGGAATGGGGGGTAGGGCAAAAAAAAAAAAAAAAAATTCGTGGGGGGTGGGGGGTAGGGGGTGGGGGGGTATGGGAGTGGGGGTGGGGTGGGGTGGGGGCTGGATGGGGGGTGGGGTGGGGGCTGATTGGGGGGGGGTTAGGTAGGGGTATTTTTGTCAAAAAAAATTTTTTTTTCCATCACCAAGGAAATTCGTCATTCCTTCCAATATTGGAAGGAATGAATTTTCATTCCGTAGGGAATGGAAAAAAAAGCATTCCAACGAACCAAACAGACGGAAGGAATGAAGTCAACGGAATTGACAATTCCATTCCGCCCCGGAATGGCCAATTCCGTCGAACCAAACACCCCCTTAGTTAACGTTATTGAATGTTTTTCCATGTATTATTATTTATTTTTTTGTTAATTTGAAAATTGCAAGAAATGTGAATACTTATATAGAATTATTGAAGATCATATTCTGTAGAAATCCAATGGGATACCTGTTTTAGTAAGCAAGATTTGGTTTTGGTGGTTAAAATTTCGACTTATTGGGCTGAGTGGAACTGGCCAAAACCCGGCCACTAAACGGGGCAGGAGGATGGAACGGGCCAAATTTTTGACGGGTTGAAAATATATCAACCCAATCCAATTCATCTTAGGTTGGTGGGTCATGCGGGTCAAGCCAATAAATAAAATTTTATCATGAACTAGGATAACATTAATTAGCTTAATCAACTTTGTTTAGTTTTTAATAACAGTAATAAAAAATCCGATTCACCTTTTTTCAACATGTAATAAAAGGTTGCTATTTCATACAACAGTTATTTTTAAAAACGACCTGAACTTGAAATCTTTGCACCAATATATAATTATCGTATTTTTCAGCACGTTTGCTTAATTTACAAATAAAAATATGCAGATAAGAAGTGAAATGAATGACATAAAAGAACAAGTTGTGCCCGTAATATTATATGTTACTTACGTCTAGAGCTGTCAATATGGACTGGCGGGCGGAGCGGGTCCAACCCGCCACTAAGCGGGGCGGGCTGACCCAAATTTTCGACGGGCTGGAAATACGTCAAACCAACCCACCCTTATTGCATGGCGGGACGGACTGGCCCGACGAGCTCAATCCAAATTGACAGCTCTATGAGCAACCGAGTTTATGTTTATCCGATAAATAAAATAAAACAAAATAAGATAAGATAAGATAAAATAAAATAATTTTTTTATCAAAATAAAATAAAATACGATGCCATTTTTGATAGGAAACTTAGTTCTTCAATAGATTTACATCAAAAATTTGATTGTATACCATCATCAACTTTTAAAACGATAAGCTCTTTGGTTTTAAAAAAAATAAATTTATATGATTATATAATGCGTCTCACTTCATTTGATATCGTATACAAAACGATGGTATAAAATGAAAAGTTTGTATATTCATAACGCCAATCAAAATTCTATTCTCATCACTTATTCTCTTTCCTACTTTAATTAATCACAACGTCTCATGTCACGAATTCTTTCTCTCACTTTTTCTTAATTTTTGTGTCAAGAAAATATAATGTCAAATAAAATGAAACGGAAGGAGTATAAAATATTTGTAATGAGATGCCCAAAAGAAAAATTAGAGTTAAGTACCTGTTTTGTCCCCTACTATAGTCACTTTTTCGTTTTCGTCCTATCTTTTTTTTTTTCCGTTTTCTCCCTTAATCTCGTGTTTTTTTGTTGATATCATCCTTCTGTTAGGGCTCTGTCCAAAACATCGTTAAATGATGCTTATGTGGCATGCTTATGTCATTCTTATGTGGAATAATTGTTGCTTAATTAGTGTACATAAAATTGAAACTGACATGAAAGTGTAGGGGGTCAAATTGTACAATATCAAACTATTAAGGGTTAACGGCAATTTAGGGTCTGTAATATAGGGGCGGTACCACATTGGGGTCTGAAGTCGAAAAATCATCAATTTGGGGCCCGAATTTACAATTTTGATCAATTTGGGACATTTTGACGAAAAACGTTAAAAAACCCCGTTAAGTGACCATGTGCGTGACATGTGACATTCAGTGAGGGCATTTTGGTAATTTCAGAGACTTCAGACCCTAAATTGACAGTTGCCCTATAAATAATAAATAATAAATATTTAGTTTTTTTTTTAAAACAAAAAATAATTAGTATATTTAAAATATTGATTTAAAAAACATTAAATAAAAAATAATATTATTTTCTAATTTATAATTTTATAATTTATAATTTCTGATTTAATTTTGATACTCTTCAATCTCTTCTCCTTTTCACCAACCAGCTCTCCGGCCCCATTCCACCTCAGCTTGCCGGAATTTCTACTCTCCGGGTCCTCCGAATTGGCGACAATGCCCTCACCGGACCCATTCCGGCTTCCTTTGGGAATCTCGAGAACTTGGTTTTTCTGGGTTTGGGTTCTTGTACCCTCTCTGGTCGTATATCGCCGGAGATTGGAAGGCTTGCTGCGCTTGAGAATTTTGTTGTGCAGGATAATTATTTAGAAGGTCCCATCCCGGCGGAGATTGGGAATTGTTCTAGTCTTGTTCTGTTTTCTGCTTCCGGGAATAATCTCAATGGGTCGATTCCGGCGGAATTGGGTGGTCTAAAGAATCTTCAAACTCTGAACCTGGCTAATAATTTTCTTTCCGGTGAGATTCCAAGCCAGCTTGGTGAATTGGGTCAACTTCAGTACCTTAGTTTACTATCAAATCGGCTTGAAGGGCCGATTCCGAAGTCGTTAGCTAAATTGGGGGTATCGGTTTGGGAAATTGGGGGTTGTTGATATGGGGTTTCTTGGAAGGATTCAAGGGAGGATTGGAGGAGAAGAGGCGGAGGGATTTGAAAGGCCCACTTCCTCTAGGGCCCCTCATGCCAAATTTAAATCCAATTTAAGAAATAACATTTTGCAAATTCCAAAGACACCCTTTGGTAAGACAAAGACACAAATGCCCCTCTTTTAGCAGGCACGTGCACTTGGTGTTTTGTCACTGAACAACCAAATTCAAAACTGAAAATTATAATTTAGTCACTCAGATTTTCAAAATTATATATTGGTCACTAGATATTCACATATTTTGGATCAATCATTAGATTTAAAATAATTTCAGTTTGATCACTTCAATCTCAAAAAATATAGATTAAAAATTGACTTATAAGACAAATTTTTCAGATTATCACAATAGTCTTTAGCCTTACCAAAAACACTTTCATTTTTATATATTTTTCACATTATAATATTACTTTGGCTCTTATAATTGACTTATAAAACAAATTTTTCAACCAAAAAAATAAAAAATTTCAATAATAATAACGAATTGCTCTCATAATTTACACATTTACAACTCTTATAAGTTAATTGTAAGACTACTTTGTCTCTTATAATTGACTTATAAAACAAAATTTTCAACCAAAAATTTCAATAATAACAACGAATTGCTCTCATAATTTACACATTTACAACTCTTATAAGTTAATTATAAGAGTTTTTAATAAGTCTAATAAGTTATTTATAAGACTTTTTTAAGAAGTAAAAAGTCTTATAAGTAGTCTTATAATTAACTTATAAGACTTATTAAAAAGTCTTATAAGTTACTTAAAAGACTTTAAAAAGTCTTATAAGACTTTTTAATAAGTCTTATAGTTATTTATAAAACCTTTTTAAAAAGTAAAAAAGTCTTATAAGTCTTATAAGTAACTTAATAAGTCTTATAAGACTTTTGCAAGACTTATTAAAAAGTAACTTACAAGACTTTTTAATAAGTCATATAAGTAACATATAAGACTTATTAATCTCATAATTTACACATTTACAACTCTTATAAGTTAATTATAAGACTACTTTGTCTCTTATAATTGATTTATAAGACAAATTTTTCAACAAAAAAAAAATAAAAAATTCAATAATAACAACGAATTACTCTCATAATTTATACATTTACAACTCTTATAAGTTAATTATAAGACTACTTTGTCTCTTATAACTGACTTATAATACAAATTTTTCAACCAAAAAAATTAAAAATTTCAATTATAACAACGAATTACTCTCATAATAACAATGAATTACTCTTATAATTGATTTATAAGACAATTAACTTATAAGACTACTTTAAAAAGTCTTATAAGTAACACATAAGACTTTTTTAAAAAATGTTATAAGTAACACATAAGACTTTTTAATAAGCCTTATGTGAGCACCCCAACCCGGGACCTAACACGCATCCCGAGCTAAGGGAGCTCAAACTAAGAAAAACCATCTTAATTTTTAAAACATTTATTTGCCTTTAAAAGAGAACCACCTTTCAAACTTTAAAATTTAAAAATCAATTAGTAATATCTCTACTTAGAGGAAATCCAACCACAACTTTAATAAACCGATATCTGATCAAATACATTGGAAACCTTAATTAACATCTGTTTAACAAAAGGGGTTTTCCATACAAAATATAAAAGAGGAATACTTAACAAATACTCCTAACAGACCACTCCTATACTTAACTTGTCAAGCCCCAAAAGCAAAGTCCACAATGATACCCCGGCCTCACTGATTCGGGTCACCTGTCTCGGAATCTAAAACAGTAAAGGGAGAGGGGTGAGAATAAATCTCAATGAGCTATTATGGATGCAGCAAGATGCCATACAAGATGCAACACGTAGCATGGCAACACTTAACACATTATGAAAGCGGTAAACACATTACGTTACCTCATTTTACCTTTTCCCGTCTGAACAATAAGTCGTACAACGTGGGAGTAAAACTCCACTCTTTGGTGAACTGCCCCCATGCACATTCACCGCTTATAGGTCTCATACCCCAGAGATCCATATAAGAAAAAAAAAAACAGGATACATATATGACCCCTATTTTTAGAGTATCATATACTATCATCGCCATCGCAGAGAGCCGTTGGCTTCATACAGAGCATTCCCAGGTTTCTCTAATCGCAGCAGTATGTAAAGGCTACTTATCGCTCAGTACAGTAGCTTGCACAGCCCCCACACTGTGGCCACAGAGTGGGGAAGGGTCACCGATATGATGAACCTTCAATCACTTATTGAACAAATCAATAATTGATTGACTTCCATCATACCCACCCGAACATATACACATTCAAGTACATAATAGATACTTGAATTATAATCCACAAAATGGGATAATCATATAACAACATGGTAATGTATACTCATGCAAATCAATACCATAGTGCAACAATTTATGTAATGCACAATGCATAATATCATCCATGCATATGAACTCAATTGAGGTACAATATAACCACATAATCCACACCGATACAAAATAATCAAGTACCAATTAATCCACACCGGATACAAAATAATCAAGTACCAATTAATCCACACCGGGATACAACACAACAACATGCTCATCTTCCATTAACGAAATAGTGAAACTTATGGTTTCTACGCTATTTCTAACTAATCACCAAGGATAGGGGAACAAGTAAGGTCATCAAGTACCTTAAACCAATCCTACGAAGTCATTACTTAACCTTGAATGAGCTTAATGAAAGTGCAAGATCTACTTCCCAAGTTCTAGCCATATTGGTGAAGTACGCATAAATCTTAATAACCAATTTCGTAACACATTCTATATTACCAAGTCTCTATAAGGATTTGTGCTAATTTAACTAGTTGGAGTTGCATTCTTAAGTGGCCCCAAAATTCTACTTGAGTCTAGGTTAAAAGGAGTGAATCCTATCCGAATTGGATTAGGTCCTATCAATTTATAATGGTTAGAGATTATTCCCCGAGGTTATTAGCAAAAATCGGCAAAGAGAAGAAGCTGGGGAAGATGCGGTGACATGGGCGACCGCCCGTGTCACTGGGCGACCGCCAGTGAGTTTACAAGGAGAGCCCACATTCTCGCCGCCTTGGGCGGCCGCTCGGCCCCTATGGGCGACCGCCCATGGCCCCATTCGACACATACGAATTTCCAACTTAATTTTCTTAGTGTATTTCCTTTTTTAATCTTTCCAAATTTCATGAATACTAAAGGGGTTCTCAAACCTTACATAACTCAACTTCAATCATCTAACCCAAATAAATATAAATCTAGATTACCCACCACAAGAATTTCAACCCATCTCATTAACATTTTTCAAGTTAAACTCTCTTAACCCAACCAAACACATTTTCTTATACTATTGATCAACTTCTATGAACCAAAACCTCATTCTCCAATATTAACCAAATTTCCCTAAACCACTAAGAAGATTTCAATTCATCAAACCATTAAAATACAACAACAATAACAACATATTTCATGAGCATTCAAAGAAGGGAAAATCATAATAACTCACCTTTGGATTTTATAAGGAAGGTTGATCTATTTAGCTAGATGAACTCCCCAAGATGATCCAACTCCAAAGGTGCTCCTAAACTTGAGTTTGGTGGAAGATTTGCTTGGCTTCAAGAATGGAGCTTGAAAGCTTCCATGGAATTCTAAATGTTCTCTTGGAGGAAGAAGTGAATGAATGAGGGAGGAGGAAGGAGAGTGAGGAGGAGAAGAAGGGGGCGGATGGAGGAGGGTATGGGGGAGAGGAGAGAGGAACACATGGCATGAGGAGGGGAGGTTATAAACTTTGGCCCCCCCTCTTGAAATATCACCAAGACTTTCACCCAATCCCTTTAATTTAAACTTAACTCATTTATCCAAATAATTCATCCTACTCAATTCACCTCCTTGCACTATTTATCATTTTTCCATTTTTATTATTCCCCAATCTTCTTTATTTAATAACCAATAAATTCTTAAAAGATTCCAATCTTACTACTTACCCAATTTATCTTAAATTAAGAATTTAAAGACATAAAGGAACACATAAAATAAATATAAATATTAAAAGCATCTAATATAATATTAAAAATAAATGCCTAGGGTTGGGGTCGTTACACTCACTCCCCCTTAAAGAAAATTCGTCCCGAATTTGACCTGTCGCTTACCCTAAGGATCAGATAGCAAGGGTTACCTTTCACACATTCTAACTTAACACTTTTCCATTAGATTTTTCCATTGCATAATTCCACTATACACTTTCTTAACCCGAATACTCTAGGACTTCACTCCCAATTAGTCTCTTCAACACTGTGATTTTTCCAAGATTTTCCAATTTCATAAGTAATGTGATACTACAACTTAATATTCCGAGAATACTATACCATCATCACTAACCCGAATTTTCACGACCTCAAAGAAAGTATATTCAAATAAAAGTATTACATCTTATGTCTCCCAATACATTACGATATCACATTTAAACTTCAAATACTCTATAAGTTGCCCAAATCGGTCTATAAGTCGACTCACCAACATTTCCTAAAACTTCAAATGGATTAACAAACTTTGGCGCTAAATTACCTTAGACCTTGCTTCCCCAATTTCATCCCAACAAATTAGAGATCGATATTTTCTTTCCTAACAACGTCTCATACGGTTTTATCTTAATGTTAGAATGATAAGCGATATTATACACACCCAACCACCGGTAATCATATTTCCTATCGACTACAAAAATCCTTCAACTCTTAGGATCGGTAACCATCCCCGATAGAGAACTTCAAAAGATAAGATTCCGTTTAAATCACACAAACAATTGTAACCGCTCTCGAACAATGATAAGAAATTTCCGCTCTATCTAAGTTAACTTCCTCGAAACATACGCTATCACTTCCCATTTTGCATAACACTACACCCTGATCTTCCTTTAATACACACTTAAAATTTCACAAGATTCTCACATCCACTAGGTAAGGTAAGAGTCAACCTATTTTCCATCACTAACAATATGATTCATCCTCATCACAACCTACACCATTTATACGCCCTTTAGATTCAACCAAAGTAATGACTTTACAATTCTTAAGGGTTCATTAAATTTCTTAGGTAGTACTTGATAACTCAAAGATCACGGACTCAACCTCACAAGATCCTTGGCAACACCCGAGTTTAAGACTATAGAACCCAAAATTTGTAATCCTCTCGAGCTAACTCATACTAGCTAAACTTTGCATACAGGGACTCCTCACAAGGTATCATTAACCCAACTCTCAAATTATTTTTACAATCTTCCCGAAACTTTAATTAACAAAGATATCATCAATTCTAATTACCCTAAAGCCATCAAAATAAGAATTACAATTCTGCTTATCCTACTCGTAACCAACACAACAAAATATACCAACGAAAGCACATTTAACATTTACTCGCAACTAGCACATAAAATTTTGGAAAAGACTCCCTAAGCAAGTCTAGCATATACCAATTACTCTTCACATCTTAATTCAAAACTTTCACCCTAAACACCCTCAAAAAATCAGAATCTCACATTTAAGGTTCACTTATAACAATTACCAATATAAGCAATTTAGGCATGGAAAAAGGAGACTCACCTATTAGGATAGTCTATCATTATACAACAACTACTTAACCCTCCGGTCAAGTATATCTAAGAATCGTAAAATAATAACTATACCAATTCAAGCGGCAATACATGCTCGGCCATAACCACATAACCATCGTGGTAAACCAAAGAAGGTTCGAGGTATTCTCTCATAAGAAGCGAGAATCCTCTAACAATAAAACAAATTCTCAACAATGTATGTCACATGTAAGCAAAATGTGATGCCAATTATAAATGATATGCAACGGGATCTATAAAGTATGACCCCTACTTACGAGACAGAAAATATACCTCTAGTGACCTCTAGGGGATCCATCTCTCTTGGACCCAAAACACACACTTGACCTTGGACCTTCTCTTTTGGTTTCCCTTCCTTATCTCTTTTGATACCACCTCTTTGAACCTTTGGACCGGCACCCGAAGCTAACCTCGACGAAATGCGGGACAATTTTTCTTGTAGTGCCCGCTCCTCCACAATTCAAACATTTCCCTTGCTTACTCCAACACCGTCTTCGGTGTGACCCATCTTCTTGCAATATTTACACATCATCCCATCTTGTTTGGGTGCGGCCTAGGCGAAGAAGCTACCACAAGTTTCTCTCTCATCCTTCCTGAAGTTAAAGCCCTTGGGCGATCTCCAATCTCACCTTCCAATTTCCCACTATTTTCCTCAATATTTTTCTCGATCTTATAAGCTCTCTCTAAGGCCGTCGATAATTGGTGAAGCTATCAATCCCAAATTTCTTCCTAAACTCAGTCCTCAAACCTTTTATAAACCTATGAACTCTTTTCGCTTCATACGATACCAAATGAGGGCAACTTCTAGCTAATTCCTCAAACACGATTACATACCGATTCACCGTCATGATCCCTTGTTCTAGTCCTAAGAATTCGATCTCCTTCTTGTCCCTTGTAACCATCGAAACGAAATAATCCTCGAAATGTTTGGTGAAATTGTCCCAAGTCAGGGCGTATGATCCCGCTCCCAACTTCCACTTCAATATTTGCCACCACTGATCAGCTAAACCTTCAAGTTTGAACACGGCATACCTAACTTTCTCCTTGTTGGGACTTTCTATAACCTCGAAAATCCTATTCATTTCTGCTAACCATTCTTCTGCCTTTAACGGGTTCGGACCTCCGTTAAAGCTCGGTGGGTTCATCTTCCACAAATCTTTCCAATCCATCACTTTGACATCCTTCAAGTTGATTCGAAACTGATCCTCTCGTCTCCATACCTTGTACAAACTCCCTGAATAATTTCATCATCTCTTCATTAAATTCCACCTATACCCATATCTACTTCCTTTCCTAGCACCTTTCGCCGATCATCCTTGCTTAGGCCATTAGAACGAACTCCTGCATAAAACACTCGACGTCAATTTCCACACATTCCCCCTTAGTTTAGACATCTACCCTTGACCTCTAAACTAAGCTCTGATACCAACTGTGAGCACCCCAACCCGGGACCTAACACGCATCCCGAGCTAAGGGAGCTCAAACTAAGAAAAACCATCTTAATTTTTAAAACATTTATTTGCCTTTAAAAGAGAACCACCTTTCAAACTTTAAAATTTTAAAATCAATTAGTAATATCTCTACTTAGAGGAAATCCAACCACAACTTTAATAAACCGATATCTGATCAAATACATTGGAAACCTTAATTAACATCTGTTTAACAAAAGGGGTTTTCCATACAAAATATAAAAGAGGAATACTTAACAAATACTCCCTAACAGACCACTCCTATACTTAACTTGTCAAGCCCCAAAAGCAAAGTCCACAATGATACCCAGGCCTCACCGATTCGGGTCACTGTCTCGGAATCTAAAACAGTAAAGGGAGAGGGGTGAGAATAAATCTCAATGAGCTATTATGGATGCAGCAAGATGCCATACAAGATGCAACACGTAGCATGGCAACACTTAACACATTATGAAAGCGGTAAACACATTACGTTACCTCATTTTACCTTTTCCCGTCGAACAATATGTCGTACAACGTGGGAGTAAAACTCCACTCTTTGGTGAACTGCCCCCATGCACATTCACCGCTTATAGGTCTCATACCCCAGAGATCCATATAAGAAAAAAAACAGGATACATATATGACCCCTATTTTTAGAGTATCATATACTATCATCGCCATCGCAGAGAGCCGTTGGCTTCATACGAGCATTCCCGGTTTCTCCTAATCGCAGCGGTATGTAAAGGCTACTTATCGCTCGGTACGGTAGCTTGCACGGCCACACCGTGGCCACAGAGTGGGGAAGGGTCACCGATATGATGAACCTTCAATCACTTATTGAACAAATCAATAATTGATTGACTTCCATCATACCCACCCGAACATATACACATTCAAGTACATAATAGATACTTGAATTATAATCCACAAAATGGGATAATCATATAACAACATGGTAATGTATACTCATGCAAATCAATACCATAGTGCAACAATTTATGTAATGCACAATGCATAATATCATCCATGCATATGAACTCAATTGAGGTACAATATAACCACATAATTCACACCGGATACAAAATAATCAAGTACCAATTAATCCACACCGGGATACAAAATAATCAAGTACCAATTAATCCACACCGATACAACACAACAACATGCTCATCTTCCATTAACGAAATAGTGAAACTTATGGTTTCTACGCTATTTCTAACTAATCACCAAGGATAGGGGAACAAGTAAGGTCATCAAGTACCTTAAACCAATCCTACGAAGTCATTACTTAACCTTGAATGAGCTTAATGAAAGTGCAAGATCTACTTCCCAAGTTCTAGCCATATTGGTGAAGTACGCATAAATCTTAATAACCAATTTCAGAACACATTCTATATTACCAAGTCTCTATAAGGATTTGTGCTAATTTAACTAGTTGGAGTTGCATTCTTAAGTGGCCCCAAAATTCTACTTGAGTCTAGGTTAAAAGGAGTGAATCCTATCCGAATTGGATTAGGTCCTATCAATTTATAATGGTTAGAGATTATTCCCGAGGTTATTAGCAAAAATCGGCAAAGAGAAGAAGCTGGGGAAGATGCGGTGACATGGGCGACCGCCCATGTCACTTGGGCGACCGCCCAAGTGAGTTTACAAGGAGAGCCCACATTCTGCCGCCTTGGGCGGCCGCTCAGCCCCTATGGGCGACCGCCCATGGCCCCATTCAGCACACATACGAATTTCCAACTTAATTTTCTTAGTGTATTTCCTTTTTTAATCTTTCCAAATTTCATGAATACTAAAGGGGTTCTCAAACCTTACATAACTCAACTTCAATCATCTAACCCAAATAAATATAAATCTAGATTACCCACCACAAGAATTTCAACCCATCTCATTAACATTTTTCAAGTTAAACTCTCTTAACCCAACCAAACACATTTTCTTATACTATTGATCAACTTCTATGAACCAAAACCTCATTCTCCAATATTAACCAAATTTCCCTAAACCCTAAGAAGATTTCAATTCATCAAACCATTAAAATACAACAACAATAACAACATATTTCATGAGCATTCAAAGAAGGGAAAATCATAATAACTCACCTTTGGATTTTATAAGGAAGGTTGATCTATTTAGCTAGATGAACTCCCCAAGATGATCCAACTCCAAAGGTGCTCCTAAACTTGAGTTTGGTGGAAGATTTGCTTGGCTTCAAGAATGGAGCTTGAAAGCTTCCATGGAATTCTAAATGTTCTCTTGGAGGAAGAAGTGAATGAATGAGGGAGGAGGAAGGAGAGTGAGGAGGAGAAGAAGGGGGGGGGGCGGATGGAGGAGGGTATGGGGGAGAGGAGAGAGGAACACATGGCATGAGGAGGGGAGGTTATAAACTTTGGCCCCCCTCTTGAAATATCACCAAGACTTTCACCCAATCCCTTTAATTTAAACTTAACTCATTTATCCAAATAATTCATCCTACTCAATTCACCTCCTTGCACTATTTATCATTTTTCCATTTTTATTATTCCCCAATCTTCTTTATTTAATAACCAATAAATTCTTAAAAGATTCCAATCTTACTACTTACCCAATTTATCTTAAATTAAGAATTTAAAGACATAAAGGAACACATAAAATAAATATAAATATAAAAAGCATCTAATATAATATTAAAAATAAATGCCTAGGGTTGGGGTCGTTACACCTTATAAGTAACATATAAGACTTTTTAATAAGCCTTATAAGTAACTTATAAGACCTTTTAAAAAGTCTTATAAGTTAGTTATAAGACCCATTTGAACATTGAGAATTGTGTTGTAAAAAAGTCTTATAAATAGTAACTTATAAGACTTTTTTTAATAAGTATTTTTACTTATAAGACTTATTAATAAGTCTTATATGTAACATATAAGATTACTTTGTCGCAAAAGATAGCCGATCGGTAAAGTCAACCTCATGTTAATGTTGACGAAGGGGTGAAGCATAATAATTCACTCTAATACTTCTTAGGTGAGTCATAATGTCATGTACCTGCAAGTGAAGATCACGTGAGTGCAAATTAGCATAATATGCAACTGATTTCGGGAACTAAGAGAACAAATATCATATGCACCAAGCATCCTCATTTCTTGACACTGCAATAGGGTAGCCTAGTATTCCCTCTGTCCGTCCCAAAATGATTATCTATTTATTTCTTGACCAGAACAATATCAATAACAAAAAAGGACAATCATTTTGGGAGGAAATACTATCGGCTAGAGTCTCAACTCCAGTATATAATCAAATCAACCTAAATGCATCAAATTTTTTTTTTAAAAAAAAAGTTTGCTGAACAATGGTTTCATTAAGAAAGAGATATTGATCATATCGAATAAAGCAACCATGAACCGTCTAAATAAACTCTGCCTGCACTATCAGGAAGGCACTGTCGAAGGTGTTCTTTCCCTTGATCAAAACAATAAGCACAATCTTTGTGGGAGAGATCGCCGTGGCATTGAGCGAATCCGTACGTGGGATGTTCACCAGAGAAAAAAATTGATTGGGGGTCCCAATCTTCTACCCCCCATTTTAATTTTTTTTTATCTTAATTTATGAATACAGTAAATGTGCTTTCTTTACATCCATATAAAAGAGTATTGTTTGATTAAAAGTACAAATTACAAAAGCTCTAAACTTCATTTTGCTCCACAGTTAACTTGTTTCAATATTATTGTTCAAATTTTGTGTGGGTAATTTCGTCGAACGGCTTGCCTGCAAGGGGTGGTTTTAAAAATAGAGCAGAGCAGAGCCCGGGAAAGGTTGGATCGTGAGAGTTTTACAGAAAGGGAATGGAGTTGGAAGCAGAAAGGGAGCAGATGATGTGGTGATAGAGATTGTTCCAACACTATATCTCCTTCATGTTACTGTAGCATGTAACAAAATGGATCACAAATCCAGATTGGAAGCATACAAATTAAAAATAGTAGGATGATACTTACAATAAAACTCGGAACCAAAGCTCGACCAAAACCGGAGAAGTCGAGAGCCGCTAGAGAAGATGAAAGGGCTCGCCGGAGAAGTTGATGTCGGAGTAGATCAAGGGATTGAGACTTGTAAGCGTGTGAGAGTGTGCGTGCCGGAGACGGAAGAGAAGATCCGGAGAAAAGATGAAGGGATGAAGGGAGAAACGTCGTAGCCGAAGGTCGCCGACCGAAGATGGTTGGGAGAGAGAGATTTATTTACTGTGTGTGCGTGAGAGAGAGAAAGAGAGAGAGAGAGAGTAAAGAGATTAAAATGGGAAGAAGAGTGGAAATGACGTGAGGGGTGGGGAGCCAGGGGTGTTCGGGGAATTTGAATATGGGGATAAATCCTTATTTGAGATTTGCAAAAAAGTTTTCTTTAAGAGAAAAAAAATCTGGGTAGAGGGGCCTTAGGGTAATTTTCCCGATTTGAAATGGGTGGTGGAATTGGCGGATGATGTTGATGGTGGTGGCGATTATGTGTTTATTATATTTTTAATTTTTTTTTATTCAATTTCAGAATTATAAACATATAAAATTATAATTTTATCAAAATTAAATCAGAAATTATAAATTATAAAATTGTAAATTAGAAAATAATATTATTTTTTATTTAATGTTTTTTAAATCAATATTTTAAATTTACTAATTATTTTTTGTTTAAAAAAAACTAAATATTTATTATTTATAGGGCAACTGTCAATTTAGGGCCTGAAGTCTCTGAAATGACCAAAATGCCTTCACTGAATGTCACATGTCTCGCACATGGTCACTTAACGGGATTTTTTAACGTTTTTCGTCAAAAAGTCCCAAATTGATCAAAATTGTAAATTCGGGCCCCAAATTGATAGTTTTTCGACTTCAGGCCCCAATGTGGTACCGCCCCTATACTACATGCCCTAAATTGTCATTAACCCAACTATTAATCCTTAAAATAACTTTTAATGTTTCTCTTTGAATAATAATTGTTGAATAATAATGTTTTATAGAATATTGTTGGTAAAAAAAATCTATACTCCCTCTGTCCCATTCGAAAGGGCAATTTTTTTTTTTTTGGCGTCCCATTTAAAAGGGCACAACCTCAAAAAGGAAAGTTTGTATTATTTTTATACTCTTCCTACCCCACTCATTCTCTCTCCTACTTTACTTTTACACTCACAACATTCTCTCTCCTAACTATTCCTCCTACTCATTTTCTCTCATATTTAATTTTTCATACTCACAACATTTAACCTTTTTCTCTTTCTTACATCACTTTCCATATTCATTTCTTAATTTCCGTGCTAGAAGGCAAAATTGCCCTTTCGGGCGGGACGGAGGGAGTATAGTTTTAGGGGACATATAATTTTAAAATTTGTTTTGATTTAAAAAATTAGTTGTTTTAAAAATGATTAAAAATTTCTCCATTAATATTTCTACTATTAATTTTTGTAATATATTCTATTTAAAATTTCAACATTCATCACTATTAATCCATTATTAGCCGCTTTCAAAAATAAAAATCCCTCAATATTACCATATTTTACAACATCACCATCGTTGATTCCCCACCCACCATCCGTTCCACCGTCGCCACCACTACCACCACACCACCATAACACCATACAACATACAAATTAGGATTTTTGTTTTTCCCAGATTTAGATCTACAAAATTTCAAACAACAAATCACACATACAATCACATAAATCATATTTCCTTCAAGTAAACAGATTTACACCATCGCCATTATCAAATCAACAACCAAATTTAAATTATGAATAAACAAAAATTAGGATGAGGAAAGCGAAAATAAAGAAGGAAGTCCTACTTAATCTGAGGAATTTCAAAGGTTGGAGATGACTGACATAGGGCTGATTCGAGGGACCAACACAACGGCAAACGACGACCTTAAAGGTCACCTGAGAGTCGTCGAAGGCCAAAGAGGCTGTAATGGCTGCCGAATTTGACAGAGGCGCTGGTGTGTTTGAATTTCGATTACGCAAATTTTGGTGGCTACGACTTTGTTTTGGAGAGGCGCATCCAGATCTGGTGATTGTTTGTCTCGACGGAACTTAGTCGACGATGTTAAATGTCACCGAAGAAGAAAGAGGATGGAGGGGTTGGGGTTACTGTGAGTATGTGTGTGTGTGTGCGCGCGTTTTCTTAGAGAGATAGAAAAATGAGATAAAATGAATTTGAGGAGAGGGAGTTAGGCTTTATATAGGGGATATTTTCGTCATTTATAAATTTCATTAAAGATGGGTTTTAAAATGTGTAAAGGTATTATTTATATTTTTTGCTCTAAAGTTATATTTTGTACACTTTAACCCCTTAATACTTTCACCTCAGCCTATTTTATAAAATTTTAAGGCCAACTCAGCATTTTAATGACTTGTCATGCCACATGACAATTTTTAACGGTCAAATGACGAAAGAACGATATCAACATAAAAAACGAGGTTAAGGGGGAAAATGAATAGAAAAATACATTTAAGACGAAAACGAAAAAGTGACTATAATTGGGAACGAAATAGGTACTTATCTCAGAGAAATTAGTAGTCATTATTATGGAACAGAAGGAATATAAAAGATAAGAATACAAATTGAGATGACAATATTTTATTGATTGCATCGATTGTGCACTGGGAACCCTCTAACTAAAAGCATCAACAAAATAATGATACATCTTTGTGAACTATATTCTTTGATAAAAATTTTTTGATATAGAGGAAATAAAAGAAAACAACTAAGCTCTAGCAGTGGTGGCTTTCACATGATCGGTCACCATAAGTTCTTTAAATTCTTCATTCGGACGTTTTGTGTAGCCTTGATGGGGTTGAATATGGTTGACATGGTCATGGTAGACTTAGGCCTACATCGTGGTCACCCTAGGCTTAAGGCGAAATTCAGCATGTAGTAGAAGAAGCCTACTTGGTGTCTTGGTCGACTTAGTGATAAGTCGAGGAGCATATGTCGAGCATAGGTAGGGAAATCTATTCTCTCTGTCGTATTTAGGACTCGTGCATATTTTTCATTGGGACTTGCCCGCTTTATGGCCCAAGGCCGTACACGATTTATACCGTTTAAGTTTATTATGTAAACGTAAGACCAAATATATATTTATAAATAGATAATGGGCCTATTCATAAATACTAAATGGATTTATCATTTCATCCTAAAGGATGCCCACAGATACATTGTAACTATATACTCCCTCCGTCTTATTTCAATTTGCAAAAAAAATCATCATGACACAAGAATTAAGATGAAATATAATATTAAGCTGTTGTGAGTGAGGATAATGTGGTAGAAGAGAGAATGTGGGGTAGAAAAAAATAAATAATTATTTATTTTGAGTGTGACAAGTGAATCTTATTATTTAATAAGTATTAAAAACTTTCAATTTTTGAACTTCGCAAGTTCTAATGAGACACCGAATAGGGTAATTATTGCAAGTTGAGGTAAGATGGATGAAGCATAGGGGTTGGGTGCCCAATTGAACGTATTCTCTAGACTCTCACGTTTCTTCGTTAGAGGGACTATTAACAGAATTTACAGATCAATTGAAAGAACGATCCTAGGTTAATTAAATATTTCATAAAATTTGATTAAGAAAAAATTTCAACATCGGCTTGGTAATGATATGACATGTATGGCCCATAAAAAACCTACTCAAATGAATTCTTTTATTGTAGATGCTCCAAGTGGATTGTTAGATCTGACCGTATTAGTTGGACAGTAGAATAGTCGTATTTTTATAATTGGTTATTTTATTATAATATAAATTATATCCTAGGGTGGGCGTGTTATATTTGATAAAAAAAAAAATGTAAAAATAAGGTCAAAATCTTACAAAAAACTCATTTTTTTAATCTTAAAAAAAACGTGTTTTGATTCTCCCGCTAGTGCCAATGTAAAGAATGTCAGTGCATTTATTATTAAGTGTCAGTATAATAAAGTTTTAATGCTAGTGTAACAAAGTGTCAGTGTAAAGAGTGCCAATGTATATATTATTAAGTGTCAATGTTAGTGTAATAAAATGTCAGTGAAAGAGTATTAGGCCAGTGTAGTGTAAAGAGTGTCATTGCATGTATTATTAAGTGTCAATGTAAAAAAGTATCAGTGTTAGTGTTAAAAAGTGTCAGTGTTAGTGTAAACAAATGTCAGTACATGTATTATTAAGTTCCAGTATAAAAGAGTGCCAGTGTAGGGTAAAAAAGTGTCAGTATTACTATAAAAAAGTGTCAAAGAGTGTCAGTGCATGTATTATTAATTGTCAGTGTAAAAATAATTTTTTCTTAATCTTAGAAAAAAACGCATCTTTTATATGACCAACTCAAAAATAAGTTATAATATTTTATTACAATAATTACAATAAATTACATTCTATATTAGCATAAAACGACTGTTCAGTTGTTTCATTGAGATGCCCAAAAATCATGAATTGTTATGATAAGTGGAACTTATTAAATAAAATTGCCATTTTGAATTGTTCCATTAAATTAAAACGAACTAAAAAGAAAATAAGTTTACTTATGGAATTATGTGACGGAGGGGATCTTTATTATAAGGTGTTATGGATCAATGAATGAGTATAAGCTTAAAAACGATACACGTGAACTTCGCTAAATTTTCTTAAAATAAAAAATATTTATTTATTTGAGGATGCAAATAAAAATATTCTTTTATATATGAAACTTATTTCAAAATTACTATTAGCTTAATTGACAAGAACTTAAGAAGGTTGTATCATAATGGCTAACACTCTTCACTTGATGTCAAACATTTCGATTTCGAGTTCGAGTCATCCACACGAGGAAAATATGAAAACGAGCTTAGATCCTCTTTTAAGAATTAAGAATTACTATATTTTAACTTAGTAAAATATATGTCCATAAATAAATGCTCAAGAGATAGCTTTCATAATTTATTTATTTTTAAAAAATACACACCCCAGACGATGATAGGCAAAGTGAAATTGCATATCCATCAATCTAGATAAGACTTATTAGGGGTGTGAATTATTTTTCGAAAAACCCAAAAATCGAACCATAATCAAGGTATCATCGAAAAAATCAGATTGTAAAAGACTAAAATCAAGGTATCATCGAATCATAATCGAAAAAATCAGATTGTAAAAGACTAAAATCAAGGTATCATTAAGTGAATGGTACTTGATTTTACAGAAACCGAATTTTCGATTTTAGGTTTGGTTTAGTGTTGAACAACCGAACTGTAATACCAAACTGAACTGATAAATAAAATTACTTAGTTTTGAGTAGGAAAAATTCCTTTTTAACCACAATCCCCAGATCTTATCCCATAAAAACCTATCTCAGATTCAAAATTTCAAACTCATTGAGAAGTCCAGATCAAAATATCGTGTAAATCCAAAACTCATTTGACCTGATCAAATATGATTTCTAAATACCAATTTTACCCCTCCCTCTCTCTAAACGCAAAACGTCTCTCTCTCTCTCTATAGACGGAATCTCTCTCTAGATGGAATCCATGAATTCCTCTCCATTCACCATCTAATCCCTTCCTCACGCCCTCTCTCTGCCTCACCAACCCTCGACGTCTCCATCTCCAGCCAAGATCAGGGTCACTACCAAAGTGGATTTGAGAATCTCAGCGTATTTTCTTCAAATAATATTTTATTTTCATTTTCCAGACTAGTCATTTTTACAACAATATCATCCTTGATTGTGACCCCATTTGATTTTCTATATAACCTTTTCTTTCACTCACTCCACACTGCTCTTCAATTTTATTTCATTTTCTGTCTTCAATTTCCAAATTTCTGCCACCAATTATGAACAGAAACGGCATGTTTTCGCGGCGCCGGAGGAACGATTTCTCGCCGGTGGATTCTCATGAAGTCCATGTACTCGCCGTCGATGATAGCCTTGTTGATCGGAAAGTTATTGAACGGTTGCTCAAAATTACCGCCTGTAAAGGTACAATTTATTGAACAATTGCTCGAATTATGAATGAACGAATATATGTTGATTTTGATGTTTGAATACATTAAACAGTAACGGCGGTGGATAGTGGATGGAGAGCTCTGCAATTTTTAGGGCTAGACGAGGAAAAATATGTATAGTTTGAATTGGGGGAAAAAGATGGTTGTCCATGTATTTTTTGAATTTTTTCTGATCGCAATGATAATTTATGCTATTTCTGAAGTTGGGTTTTATGATTGTTTCTGAAGTTGGGTTTTATGATTGTTTCTCTCTCTCAAAGGTCCTATATCACGATATAGGACCATTCAAAGGTCTTATAGCTTTGTATA
The DNA here is from genome assembly GCA_022495995.1 of Adenophora triphylla var. japonica. NCBI lineage: Eukaryota > Viridiplantae > Streptophyta > Magnoliopsida > Asterales > Campanulaceae > Adenophora > Adenophora triphylla. Next base: position 352,108 of record JAFEMH010000919.1, read on the forward strand.
CGATGTTGTTAAGTCCTATAACAGTTGCTATAGGACCATTCAAAGGTCTTAATGCGTTGGTATAAGATTGTGTGAGGTCCTATATCACATGATATATGACCATTCAAAGGTCTTATAACTTTGTTTATGATGTTGTTAAGTCCTATACCAGTTGCTATAGGACCATTCAAAGGTCTTAATGCGTTGGTATAAGATTGTGTGAGGTCCTATACTACTTGCTATAGGACCATCCAATGGTCTTATAGATTTGTATATGATGTTGCCAGGTCATATACCATTTGCTATAAGACCATTCAAAGGTCTTATAGCTGTGAAATCTCACTTTTTTTTAAAATTAATTTTCCTTCACAGTTTATACTAATGAAATATATTGCAAAAATAAACGTAAACAAAGCATTGCCCAAGCGGTTAAGACCTTGGTTTATAGTGGAGGGTCTTGAGTTCGAATCCTGCACTCTACATTTTGATTCAATTTTTCTAAAATAATAGAAAAGGACGGCTGTTTAGGAACGGGAAGGAGGGGTATTCTAGGTATATTAATTACAGTGAATTTCTGAGGAATTTCTGATCTCGATTGGGTATTTATGGGTTTGTGATCTCACTTATGGGTCTTAGGGTCCTTGGCTCTTTTGAGTATTTATGCATATGTATATATATCTTCTTTTGCCCTTAGAATGCTGCAGTAATACGTACTTGTATTGTGCGCCAATACAGCCCCCTAAAATTTTCGTTATCGACTGCCCGTTTTGACGCCCGCCAAGTCTCAGAATGGAACGAAAGTCTCCCGCGAATACCAGACGCCAGTGTGCAACCGGGCATTTTCGGCCTTGATCGAGATCTCTTCCAAACTGTTGGGGTCCTTGCTTCGGATGTTGTTCTCCCCGTGGCTTTAAAGCGGTGGCTTCGATGTCATTACAACCTTATTTGACTCCAAGCTTTGAGCAGGCAGATACTTTTAGAAAGCGGTTTAAAGATTGAAGAAGACTGTTCTTAATATTAGTTCCATTTTGTCTTTCCCTAACCCTAGTATAGTGGTAGACAATTTTCATCTCTTTCCTCGAGTCACATTTTCGGTTGATCTGTCGTTCTAAGTTTGTTAAATGTTAGTTTCATTTGAAATTGTTAGGATTATAGACCTAAATATCTATGAATTGTTAGATGTTGAGATTGTTATTTCAAATTGTTCATAATCATCAATTTGTTTTTTATAATATTTATTTTTGTGAGACGTGATAGTTCAAGCTTCATCACTGAATCACGTTCTGAACCAATCAATCCCAATATCAAAAGTCGATGGAACCGAACCATTTGAATACCTAGCCATTACGGTTTAAGATTTTAAAAACTGAATATATATGGTTCGGTTCTGGTACAACCCTAATCCCAAGCAGTTCTGTACCATGCTCACCCCTAAGACTCATGATAACACAACTTGCAATTTGTGCAGCGTTGCCTTTGCTACAGTATTGCAACTGATGATGAACAATGGGCCAGCCCGGCCCGCCCAAACAAGAGCTCGCCTATCTGCGGATTAGCCCGGCCTATGTATTTCGAGCCCGCAGGTCAAGCCCGGCCCGACCCGCCTGGTGTGCCATGATCCAGTCTGCCCCGTTTGCCCGTGGTCATATTAAAACGGGATGGACAGAATTTTATTTATTTTTCTTTCTAAATTTCAGAAATTTAAAAGGAGAAATGAGGATAGTTAGAGTCGAATTTGGATCATTTACAAGTGAAGACAAGAACTTAACCAATCTATCAGTAACTTTCATGTGACATGCTTCAGAATAGTTGATATTAAGTTTTAAGAAAACTGAAAATTTGCAAAAGAGCGGGCTAGACGGTGGCGGGCAGGGTGGGTCCAAAAAGCCCGCAAGCTTGGCCTGGCCGGGCCCATGGCCTATATTTCAGATCCGGTCTGCCTCTTCTACATGGGCTGGAATTGGCGGGCTGGGCGACACACTGGGCGGGTGACGGGCTGGCCCACGGCTTCGGCCCGAAGTGTCACCTTCAATTGCAGGGATAAAAAGCGAAAATAAATGTAAAAAACTTACAATACAATGTAAAATATTTAAACAAATATAAAAAAATTGTTTTTACCATGTAAAATATTAAGTTGTGTATCTAAAACTTAAATAATAATATAAGAAATTTTTCTTTTATATTTCATTATTTGATTTTTAAATTATGTAAAAAACTTTTTACATTTTATTATATGGTTTTCGTAGCTATAGGCTAGAGCATTGCAACAAATTAAGTGCTCAAGCAGTTTAAAATCCGTGGTCAAGACCTCTAAGATAACACAACTCCTAAGCATCATGTAGGCTTGCAGGAGTCTCCACAACTTTAGAGAGGCACATATAAAGAGGTCTTATTGCAGTCTGACGAGTTAAATACTTTTTTTCATCCCCAACCTATACCATTGTTTTTCTTTTGGTCATTAAACTATTATTTTTTTCGATTTAGTCCTTATTGTCTGCTATTTGCGGGACCATGTAGTCCTTTCGTCACATTTCCGTCCATTGCTACGTTAAAAATGTTGATGTGGCACAGCGACATCACCTTAGTTGGAATTATTGCTTGAAGATATATTCTGAGGTGGAAATTTAGGGGTTAAAGTTGGTAAGATATTTTTTTTTTCCAAACGAGATAGATTCATTTTCATTCAGAATATAAAAAAAAAGATAACACTCCACAAATGTCGAAGGCTCACCCCAAATGACAATAGTAGGTCTATCTTTTAACCTACAACAAAGATATTTTCTATCTAAATCTTGAGACGTTCGAATTACACTCCAAGTAAAACTTGAAAACTGTCTTAATCTGGTATTTAAGAAATTCCCCCTCTGATAATATTTTGCGTTGAGCAATTGATTTGCAGAATTCGGGTTGACGAGAAAACGACCACCAGATATCTCAAAATCCACGAACCATCCTTGTATAATAGGAACATTGGCATCCAATTTATTGTGAAAAAATTCAAATATCATCGCCATTACAAGAAAATAAAAACAACAAACAACAAAACAAACAAACATAAGCTCTCACAGAGGAGAGAAAACAAAGGCTTTAACGAGAAGATAAAACAAGAGACTCTCAACGAATTAAAGAGATTTATTATACAATAAAAGAGAAAATTTCAACAACACAATTGTTTGTAATCTCAAAAAATTGAGCTTATAAACAATTGTGTTATTGTGGTACAATCAAATTAACAAAAAGAAAAGGATTTGTAATCAACCGAAATGTTGAACGGAGAAGTTGAGGACTAAGGGTGGGAGCAGTTTCTTTTTTCTTTTTTACCCGAAACTTTAAGGAAAGATCTATAAAATTAAAATGGTTCTAAACATTGGCAGGATTAAACTTTGGTTACTAAAATTATTTTTCATATATAAAATATCATCCCCAAATATAAAAATAAAAAACCTAGATCAAATTTAATAGTATTTATGTTGGATTCTTACATTTTGGTGTGTGAGTTTGATTACTCTCTTAGGCTCCGTTTGTTTCGCGTAAAACATTTTCCGGAAAACATTTTCCGAAAAATGTTTTACGCGAAAACATTTTACATGTAAAATATTTTCATGTAAAAAGGTTTCCTTGTAAAATGTTTTCTTGTAAAATGTCATGATCTTGTTTTCAGTTGTTTGGTAAATTTGACGAAAATGTTTTCCGGCAAATTTGCAAATAAAACCATAATATGAAAGCAATTAATCTATTTTAGAAAAGAAAAATATTATATATAATAATCTACTAAAATGCTCACACTTTCTTCAACCCCCCCCCCCCCCACCTTCCCATACATATCTCTCTCTCTCCGGCGAGTTAGATTTACGTATCTCGGACCGAGTCAAAGCTCCGTGAACAGGGCCGGAGATGAAGCAATGAATTTGGCCGGAGATGACAAGCTGCGGTGGAAATTGAAGGTGTGCGATTCTTTGTTCCGGTTCGGGATGGTGACAAGGACGGCCGTCGGGTCGAACAGGGCCCTTTGGAGAAGGAGTAGTGGCGTTCGAAGAAGGGGTTTTCACGGAAATTGTTGGAACAAGGGAGTGGAATTGCGCCGGAGATGAAAGAGGGAGTCACCGGAATGCGCAGTGGTGGTCGGATGTCACCGGCGTTGGGTCGACGACAATGGAGGAAGAAGGGAAGAGAGTTGTAAAATGATTTACGAATTATAAATCGGTAAATCATTTTACAAAGAAAACCCCCTTTTTTTACATTGACCGAAAATGTTTTACATTTGACTATCTTTTACAAGTGGTTACCAAACACTCGAAAATGGGTAAAACATTTTCCGGAAAATATTTTACTTGAAACAAACACCCGAAAACAAGGAAAACATTTTCCGAAAAATGTTTTACGCAAAACAAACGGAGCCTTATTGTAAGAGTTTGATTACATTTTGAAACTCTTCATTTTAGTAACAGTGAAATGGTGGTAGCAGTGCCATATGGCAGTGGGGGGTGGTTGATGGTGGCTGCAAGGTGGGGTGGTGCGGCGAGGTGGAGCTGTGATGATGTTTAACAGTTAATTTTTTTTAAAAAAAATTGAGCCAACAGTTATAAATAAATATGTTTTTTTTTGAAACATAGATATGGTATTTAAAAATAAAAATAAAAATATAAACTAGATGTAAAATTATTAATTTAAAGAATAATCTTAAGTTTAACTAAGTTTCTTGCCAAAAACTTATAAAAAACGCGTGTTTTTTTAACCTTAACAAAAAACGTGTTTTTCACCCGTCGCGCTCGGACTCTCTCTCTACTCTCTCTCTAAACGCAAACAGAGTTCTTCACCATTGCCGGCTCCCTCAATCGTCTTCTTCATTGTTTTCTCTAATCTGGACACCAAAATCAGATCAAATCTGAACATAAAAATCCAATTAATCTCACTTAATTTAGGGTTTTTGATTTGGGGATAGTAGTGTATGAAATTGTAATTGGTTCGTTAATTACTTCCTACTTAATTGTTGCTGAAGAATTGTTCTCTGTATTGATACCAAGAATGGTTCATTAATTACTTCCTACTTAAGATTTGTAAGATTTTTGGTTCGTTAATTACTTCCTACTTGTGTTCTTGGATATTCCCCTCTATTCAAAACGTGATTCTCCTTGTTATGGATGAATTATTTACCCTGTTCCTAATCTGTTTAAACTTGTTTCGTGAACCAGTCCATGTGTTTTGAAGTGTCAGTCCATGTGTTTTCAAATGCCAGTCCATGTGTTTTTGAATGCCAGTTAGTTTCAATTTTAATTCCAATTTCGATGCCGATCCATGTGTTTTGAAGTGCCAGTCCATGTGTTTTCAAATGCCAGTCCATGTGTTTTTGAATGCCAGTGCTTGTGTTTTTGAGAGCCAACAAAAATAATTACCAGTGTTTTTTAGTGCCAGTGTATGTGTTTTTGAGTGCCAGTGTTTGTGTTTTCAAATGTCAGTCCATGTGTTTTTGAATGCCAGTGTAAAAAAGTGCTAGTGCATATATTAAGTGACTTTATAAACTAACACTGGCACTTGGTTACACTAACACTGGCACTTTGTTACACTAACACTGGCACTTTGTTAAACTAACACTGGCACTTGTTTTACACTAACACCAGCACTTTGATACACTAACACTGACACTTTATTACACTAACACTGACACTTTTTTACACTGGCACTGGCACTTTGTTACACATGCACTGGCACTAAGTTTCTGGACAAAGAGAGCTTTCAGCAAATTAAACCCTTTATCCACACCATTGAAGGACATTCTGTTTATCCAACGAAAAAACGAAGAGCTATGGAATCAAATCACACAGATATCTCCAATTAATTATGTACCAATCAATAAAGTACCAATCAATTATGTAACGAAGCAGAATTGACAATGGACATTAATGGCGGAACTAGGGCATGAATTGTAGGTTACAAAATACTCAAACTGAGTGAACGCCGGAGAACGATCGGAGCTTGGGATGGCCAGAGAAGATGATCGGAGCTTGGGATGACACGAATTTGTAATATTAACACCGGCATTTATCATGGTTGCCAGTAATTACAAAAATGCCACCGTTTGTTTTGAAAACACGTTTTTCCTTATCTTAAGAAAAAACTAGTTTTTTATAAGACCAACTCAAGTTTCTTTGAGGAATCTAATATTTTAGATTTATTTAAAGAAGCAAATAGAGTATTATTTTTAAGCATTTATAAAATTATTATTTCAACAAAAAAAATTAAATAAAATCACTGCAAAATAAGTTATTATTCTAAATTGTTAAAATATTTTAAAAAATAATTGCTGAAAAATATTTTGTTTTTGTGGGTAAAATGTTTTGTTTTAACTTCTTAAAAGTCTGTAGTTTAGTGTAATAGACACTTTTAACCCCTTAAACTTTCATCCCATCATAGTTTCAGTAACATTGGTTCCATGTCAGCAAAAAATGATGTCGTTATGCCATGGTCGCGTTTTCAACAGAGAAGTGGATGACAATTGTGACGGAAGGACTACATGATCCCACGAATGCATACGATAAGAACTAAATCAAAAAATAAAATAGTTTAATGACCAAAAAGAAAAATATTGAATAGGTTAGGGACAAAAAGAGTATTTAACTCCAGTCTCACCTTAAACCTTGCGGTTCTTGCCCCCATTTCTCTCTCTCCCTTCTCTGTCTGATTGAGCCCTCAATGGCTGCTGGTGAAGATGCTCATTGGGAAGAAGGGCATTATAGGAAGTTAACACTTAAAAAATATATTAAGTGTGTATTTTTATTCGGTCTGTCTTTTTTTTTTTTTTTTTTTTTTTAATTTGTCACTTTTTATTTCTTTTTAGAAAATTGGTATTAATTTAGGGTTTGAGGTTACAACTTAATGCAAAGTCCGGTAACCAGGAAAACTATTCTACTATTAAGACGGAATTATAGTGAAAAATCTCATGCACCTTGCAGCTTAAACATTATGAAGAACATTTTCAATCATGCACCACAGTTCAAATATTTGGCCATCTTGACACCAGAAACAAGGCTCACTCTTTTGACATGGTAAAAACACTAACTAAATGTATGAGAGAGAGAGAGAGAGAGAGAGAGCTCAAACTGGACAAGAAAACAACTTATTAAAATTAGATCAAATCTAGTTCTTACAGTTACACTAGACTAAAAGATGAGAAAAGTTTCATAAAAAAATGATCCCAAGAACATCATAGTTCAAGGAAACATTCCAGGACATAAGTAATTTTTACAAACAATGAAAATAAACCTGCATCAAACACTGCTGCTGCGACTACTCTCCGCTCCATTGCCATTACCTGATGACGATGAAGGTCTGAAACACCCACGAAGACATCCCTTCTTACGCCTTCCACTGCTCCCTCTTTTCCCACTGTAAATAAAATCCCTCAATATCACACTTGTTCTACTCTTGAATTTGCTTTTCCCTTTCATCTTCTTCTCATCATCCAGTTTCAGCAGCACGTAATGGATTTTCTGCACTTCCAATTGTAACCTTCCAATCTTTTCAGACCCTTTTCTCCCCTCCTCTGAAACTCCCTTTGTTTGCACCCCAAAAGACTCTTCATCTTCAGACGAGGGACTTTGACTTTGACTTTGACACTTTTCAATCAATTTAGCATTAAGTTCAACCAGTTGTACCGTACTTTCCTCGACTTCCATTAACTGCTCCTTGACAGTCTCGAAATCAATACCCTTCATTTTCTTGCTGATCTTCTTGTTCATCTGCAGTTTCTTCATCATATCTTGAACGCTCGTCTGTAAATTAGCCAACTTTTGACCATCAGAAGTAAGTCTCTGCAAAATTCTTGCCCTTTTGCCGCCTCCTTGATTAAAAACAGTGATACTATTGTCAATAATACCCATTTCTTTATCAATTTGTACTGCAGAAGACGGATGCTCAATCTTTGTTATATCATGCCCTTTTGGTGTATTCTGATGCCTTTTTGACTTACTAATAGTTTGACAAAGACGACGATCGTCCTCAGCAGCTTGCCATAACTCAAGCATCTGATCATCTACCCGAATCTTTCCTCTTTTGCCCCTCCCAGATATTGATCCATCTGAAACTTGATCAAGTTGAATATCTTTCATCATTAAGACCCCCTTCCTCGCTTCAGAAACTTCAGGCTTAGTTTTTATTGACCTGAGGTGATCTTTCACTAGAATTTCATTATCATTAAACTTTCTTTCTTTTGTTCGACGAGGGCTGCATTTTTTGGACTTCGATTCTTCTATCTCTATCATTCCAGCTTCTGGATCTTCATTGTTGCTTGAGCTTTTCTGCTTTGCAAGAGTGCTTAATTCATCCAGTACTACTTTTTCAACTGCTACAATCCGTGTCTGCAACTTCTCCAGATCTGAAATTCCGTCTGGGATAGGGAAATCATCATTTTCCATCCGTTCTGGATAGCTTGTTTGAAGGAGATTAATTCCCACTTCAGCATCCTGGAAATACGTAAATAACTCCAGTCAGTCGTCTATATTCAAGATTAATGCGAAAATGAAAATAAATATCGTACCTTAGATTTCCGATTCCCTTCAACAACTAGCTTCACCATGGACAATGAGTTTTGCTCAAGAGATGCTATAGTTTCTTTCAGAGAAGATATAACAGGAGTATATGCATTTAACTGGCCTTTTAATCCTCTGATTTCCCTCTCCATGTTTCTAATCCTTTCTTTCATCTTTTCAACTTCAAGAGTTTTTGAAGCAGATTCATCTTCAAGATTTCTGCAAACTCCAGTGAGCTCGTGAACTTTATCCTCGAAAAGAACTTCACGAATACTTGAGAGTTGAAGATCGAAGTAGAATGTTGTTGCCTCAGCCTCCCAAAGTTCAAAGTCATTTTCCCTTTCTTGAAGTTCTGAACTCAATAGGTCCTCTCTGATTCTTTGTTCCTCAATTTCTTCGTACAGCATATCCAATTCAGACTCTAGTTTTCCATTCAGATCATGAAGGCACTCAATCTCTTTCCTCTGAATCACATTATCTTCGTGTAGTTCGTCATTGTGCTTTTCTAAGTTCTCTCTTTCGGCAATTGATTCTTCGCACTCCCACTTCAGGCCCTCCATAGCTATGCACAAGTCTGAATTCATGTTCTCCATGATCTTAATCTTCTCTTCTGCTTCAGAGAGCTCGTTTTCCTTCTGGTACAGCAAGCCTTTCTCCCACGACATTTCCCTTTTCAATTTTTCATTACAATCTTCGACTCCAAACAGCTCCTTCTCTAGCCTTTCAAATGAACTTTTCAGATCAACATTTTCCGCTTCTACCCTTTTCAACTTCTCCTCCAAAACGATAATCTCTTTTTCATGGCCATTCTTAACCTCATGAAGATTTTGCATATCCTCGTTTAAAGTTTTCAATTTTGCAGCTTTCTCAGTGTCGAAACTTTTATATATTACAGCAAGATTATCAAGGGACAAAGCTTCGAGGATAATGGAGTTGTTTTCCTCCTCCACTAAGCATTTAGCCTCCTTGAGATCACTGAAATTCTTCAACAAGGATCTGTATTCTTTAAGCGCTCGAGAGTATTCTTCCTGCAATTCCAAATATGCCCTTTGCAGATCACATTGCTTTTCACAGAGACTCTCAACTTCTTGCTTAAGAACGTTTGCCTTTTTTTCTCCTTCGCTCACATCTGATCTTAACTGCCTGTTCACCTCAACAATTTCATTCTTTTCATTTTGAACTATTTCAAGCTGGGCCTTTGTGATTTTATACAGTTGATGTAGATTATTCTTCTCGAACTCAATCTCCTGACCGTTTAATTTCAGTTGCTTCATCAGAGTTAGGATGACTGAGTTCTCAATCAACAGCTGCTGCCTCTCGTCCTCATATTCCAAGCGAGAACTTTTCATATTCTCGATATTTTCCACAATATCATGAACAAAGATTTGTTCATCCTCATTTTGATCTTTAGACCCGTTATCTGCACCAAAGTCAAGAGCCTTAAACACTTGATATATGCCCAACCTCAGCTTCTCAACCTCCACTAACAAGAGTTCTTCTTCAACCTGCTGCTCAAGAACTTCGCTCTCCAGCTCTGAAATCAATTTCTCTGCCAATTTTGAAGCTTCAATGTGTTTCTCACACTCCGCCAACAGAGAATTGTTCCTTTCTTCCATATCTTCCATAAATTTCTGTAAAACAAATACCTCAAATTGGGCAATCACAGCTTTATCGAGTTCTTCCTGAAATTCCTTCTTCCTCCACTTGCCATCTTCTTGAAGGAGACGGATATGGTTTTCCACATTAGCCAATCGGGAATCATTCCAAGATGCAAACTTCTCCCGCTCTTGTTTTTCTGCAGTTAATGAAACCTTCAGTTCTTGTACTTGTGAGTGGGTTAATTCTTTTCCCTTCTCTAGGCCAGCATACTTTTCCTCAACTTCAGTAAATCTCTTCTCGAGATTTGTGAGTCCGTCTTCAACATTTTCCAACTGAACTACCAGGTTGCTTCTTTCGGTAACAAGATTGGACTTTTCATTCTTAAGCAACTCACAGAGCTCTTCTAAGCTCTTTGACTTTGCTCTCAGACCTTCGATTTCAACATTTGCACCAGTGAGGGAGCTCTCAAGAATATTGTTCTTCTCTAGAAGCTTCTGCATGTTTTGGGTAATTATTTGTAATTGGGACAGGAGGAGGGCTTTTTCAAGAACAAGAGTTGACTTTTCTCCATTGAGAAGCTGGCAAGAATCTTGTAACTCCTTGACCTTCTCCTGTGATCCTTCCAACTCACCAATCTTCTCCACAAGTAGCTTCAAGTTCTCCAGTTTGATCGAAAGTGCTTCCTTTTCATCTCTATCTTTCTCACCATTTTGTCTCAGCATCGAGTTCTCATCTTGTAAGTCCTTTACTGATGACCCAAAGGACTCCGGATCTAAACCAATCTCCTCCACTTGTTTCATCAAATCCAGATAGCTCCCGTTCAATCCTTTTATTTCCTCTTTCAGATTGCAGATTTCTTGTTGGAGGGCATTACTTTTACCTAACTGCAAGTCAACTTCCTCTTCAAGTTTCTGCTTCATATTTCTCAAGCTAATGATTTCCTTTTCCAGATTACTCATTGAGACGGATGAAGATGAATTCAATTCATTCAAGCTCCTGTTTTCATCCTTAACCTGCTGCATTTCTTCTTCTAGACCATGTTTGCATGCCTCCAAGTCTTTCAATAACTGAAGCACATCTTTAAGCTCCATTGCAAGAGCTCTCTGCTCCTCTTGAGATTGAGAGTGCAAATTCTGCAAACTCTGAAGAGAAGATTCGACTTGAACATAACGTGAGTGCTCATTTTGTACGCAAATCTGAAGTTTTTCCAACTCCTCTTGCTTGTGAGAAAGTTCTTGATCTTTCAATGCAATCTTCTTGGCTAGATTATCCGCCTCTATCCGGAGACACTTATTTGACGTCTCCAACTTAACACTAAACTCTTCTGCACGCTTCAGTTTTGTGGCCCCCACCAGGATCTCACCATTGAGGCGTTTAACCTCTTCTTGAGCAGCTGACAAATCAGATTCAAGCTTCGCTATTTTCTCCAAGCACCGCTCATAGAGGAGAGATAAAGCTTCTTTTTCTTCACTCAATTCAGATAGAAATCTTTTAAGCTTCTCAGCTTCTAGTTCAGCTGTAGTAGCTTGCTCATGAAGCTCTTTTGCGTCCTCCTTAGCAACAGATATTTTGCTTTCTAAATCAGATATCTTATTCAGACACTGTTTGTACTGTACAAGACCCACTTCTTTTTCCGACTCTAATCTAGACACTTTGTTCTTCAGATACTGAGCTTCACTTTCTGCCTCAAATGCTTGATTGCCAATTCCCTTTGCTTCCTCTTGGACATGCGAAACCAAAGCCTCCAATATAGCAATCTTTTCCAGATACTCCGTCTGTTTACTAAATCCAACATCCTTTTCAGCCTCTAAAACAACCAGGGCTTCCTTCAATGTCTGAACTTCAGCTTCAGCTTCGTTGGCTTGTTCATGGAGCCTTGTGGAATCTTTTAATGCAGTATTAAGTTCTCCCTCCAAACAAGATAACTTCTGAAGACACTGTAGATATTGAAAATGGATAGCTTCCTTTTCACCATTCATATCACCCAGTGCCTTCTTTAAACTTTGAACTTCAGTTTCAGCTTTACTTGCACGCTCAGACTCAGTAAAGACCTGAGCTTTGAGGTTCTTGTTTTCATTTGACAACTCCTTGAGATTGTTCTGCGAGCTTTCTTCTTTCTCATCTATCTCCTGTGATTGGCCGCCTTTTGCCACCTTTCCTTCTGCTAATGCTCCAAACATCTCATGAAGTTGTTTCAGACCCTTCAAGCTAATTCCAGAGTCAGATTCCCCTGACAAAGATCCGTTCCTGCTGACAGAAAGTCCACTTAATTCTTTATGCAATGCATCTGAATCGAGCAATGCACGGAATGGGTGTGACAATTCAGGGGTGCGAGGCTCTGTCCCGTGGTCAGTGCTGGATGCTGAATCTTCAGCAAGTTCAAAAGGAACCTGGCTAGGAAATGCTGCAGCCATGGTTCGTTGGGCATGACGGAGTTCCCCTGTGGCATGATCATATCTTTCAGCTAATGCCCGGTAAGCTCGATAAAACTCTTCTACCAATTTCATGAGCTCCGGTCGCTTCTTATAATACATCTCAGCCCTTCTTGCAAAAGAATCTGCATCTTCTTCAATGAGTTTGATCATTGCTTTTACTTTGCCATCCATATCTGTTAAATAAGTGAAATAAAATAATAAGTCACGACTTGTTTAAAACTACAAGTACTTGAAGCAGCAAAATGGTATTGCATCAGATGAGCATTTAGAGGAACAAACACAATGAAGAAAAGTCTAACTTAGATCATGGTTAGATATATGGATTAAATTCACTTTTTCCCTAACAAGTTTCCACAAATATATATGCGGCCCTAATTGTTTCAGTTATCTCACCCCGACACTAATAACCTTATCTTCATCTCTAATGGCAGCCTCTGGAGAAGTTTTATTAAACAGTTTTCATCCAAAAGGTGGCATGAGCTTCTCTGTACAGCACCATCACAGCCCAAGTATTGGACAGTAATAGTAACTTAAGTGGGCGAGAGGGCCCTTTAAAGTTGAAAATTAAGTTCTTACAGCCAGAGTGAGATTTTTGAAACAATTAAGCCACATAATCCCCTTGTTATTACACAGGGGTGTTGCTGTGTTTTATATGGTGCACAACCTTACTGGTCAATTTGCTAAAAATAACTTTCATGAAACAAAATTCGCCCCATGCCGGAACAAGCTGAGGAAAGCATAATTCTCTTTCAGGGCGAAGGGAGTAGTTCCCATAGGTGGTGTAACACGGATCAATTATTCAAGCTTCAGAAAGGAAAATAAAATAAAATAAACTAAGGGAGTAGTTCTTATAGGTGTCTCTTAATGAACTGTTGTCTCCTTTTCTTCCTCAAATTCCACCTTCGTAACAACTGTCACTTTTCAATTCATAAAAATATAATTCATGTCGCCTATTATGTTTATGCATATGGGCCTAAAAAATACGTACTTAAAAAGCATATCAAGAGATTACAGTAAGTCTTAACTCAACCTTTAACAATTATATCTTCTTAAAATCAGGTTCTTGAACTAATCCAGTTTCACTAACAACAGACTAAACTAGTGGTAGTCTTCAGCAAGTAGAATATCCAAAACCACACAGATGAAGGCTCAGTGTGCAGTGTTATGAACAGATTCTTGAAAGTGAAAATTTAAATAAGAACTTTGATTATACTTTGAAGTTCAAATTCCAAGCCCGTAAACAGTTGTAAGCTATTAAAAAAGAGACTGACTCTAACAATGAATGCCATACATTAGAACAACTTTAGTCATCTGAAAGCAGTACTTGAAGAATGACAGGGCAATAAAAACATAATAATAGTTCAAAAAAAGTGTCTATAGCTGTGATTTTTTTATTTTTTTTTTGTGCTAGTTCGTTGCCAGTATGACATACGAGTAGTATATATTAATTAAATGATAATTACTTTGACCTCCCCAGAGGCAGGAAAAAAAAATGATACTCTTATGTTGGTGCCGGTTTTTGTGAAAACACTCTCTCAACCCTCTCCGTGCCAGATATGCTCATGAGAGCATCAGATTTTTTTAATTTTGTTTTTTTTTTATATATTTTGTATAGTCCTGCAGGTTCAAGCACCCAATTATCATATCTAAGCTTATAGTATCCATCAGCAATCCATGTAGATGGAAAAAAGGAGGGAAAGCTTACATCTACAACCCAACTCAACCAACGTTCAAACTACTTTGGGTCGGGACACAAATACCTTTTTATCATTTGGCTTGAACTAATGAGGAAAAGTTATGCATACTGTCATTAATTTCCGCACATTTACAGTATTGTCCTACGTTATTGGACAGTTCTATGTCGGTATGCCACAATCATGCCATCATGTCCAGGTTGTCAGCATTGATGCTTCTTAGAAAAAATATAAAATGTAATTGAGAAAAAAAAATTAGTCTTGAATTTAATGACCATAAAGGTAACACGTGTAACCATCAGCAAATGTTAATCCAATTTACTTCTAAATGACAGAAAACAATTTTTTTGGTATCATCACCTTCACTTTCACGACTCTCTTCAGTAACCATATCATTTGCAAAAAGGAAAAAACAAAGACAAAAATTGACAGACAGAGAAAGAATCTGTCATCTTTTGGAGAAGATAGCAAATATATTACAAGGACAAAAGCCAATACCTTTCAGATTTTCTTGAAGCCATTTTGAGTTTTTAGGGCTAATGTGGCTGTCCCACCACCAAGAATACAAACGCCTTGATTCGGTATTTAATAAGCTGGCCATGACCCCAACTAAGAACAGCAACGCAACCTGTTTTGGTTTTTCCAAATCCTGGTCCTTATACCAGTTATAAAACCCCAGGTTTGGATCCACACAAGTATCAGATTCAAAGTTCTTCACCAGCTAACCAAGCTGTAAGAGTCCTTGCAGATCTTCAATTCTAGCAGCTCTACCTACAAGGAAAATTATACAGAAAAAGGTCAAAATAAGCAAAAAAGTAGACAGATCTTCACACCAATAAACAGGTCATCTGCACCTGAGAGAATATTACCTGGTTTTGATCAAGCAAAAGTCAACAGTTCTATAGAAATCTCAACTCCTTGATTCAGTGGTTCTCAAGCAAGTAGAAAAATAGAACACTGCTTAAAATGTAAATTAGATTTTAGAACCTTAAAATTTACAAATCAACTTAATACAAATGATTCTTGAGGTGAAAAATTACTACTCCCTCTGTCCCAAAATGATGTCCAAAAAAATTTCAAATTTGCTCTTGATCAAGAGCAAATTTGAAAACTTTTTTGACATTCATTTCGGGACGGAGGGGGAGTACTTCGAACAAACATCTGGTAGGCATACCTTGATTTACCATGAACGCATAAATGCAGCATCAATTACCTAATCAAGAAGAAATATAAAACCATTACACAAAATTCAAGGATAATGGACTCATGAAGACCATATAAAACTCAACTTGACAGATAGCCAATCAGTCAAATAAATCAAAGACTTCACTAGAGCCCAAAAATTAGAAGTTTATTCAAATGGGGTTTAGCAAGAACAAACCAAGATGATTCTTGATGAGAAAATAAATCAAAAAAACATTCAGAAAAAATGAAATCTGGACAATGAACCCATTAAACATGAACTGTAAAAAAAACCAAACTTCACATATACCCAGTAACTGAAAATACAAACAAAAAACACAACAAAAAGAAAAACTGAAAAAGATTCAATCTTTGTAGACAATTAAGAACAACTTACAGAAAACTGAAAATCTAGCAAAATGGGGTTGAGATTAGCAGCAAATGTGACTGTAAACCCCAGTAGAACAGCTTGTTTTCTTTTTCACCCCATTTTTCCTCTCTGACTCAATCTTTCTCTCTCTACAAACCCTTCTCATTCTCTCTCTTCTCTATTGGGACAACAGCATTTCTATGCTGTTGATTGATTTGGTACATTGTCAGCGTGACAAACTGTAAAAGTTAACCAAGTGTGCATAAAAAAGTGAAAAACATTGAATATTTTACTGATTTTCTTACATTCTACTCTCTAATCGAAGCAATTACAGTATCGGTACTATGTAAGAGAGTGGCTCAATGACTCTTAAACAAGATAAATACAGAAAAATATTTCTCTTCCATTATTTTTCCTTTAACATTTATAATTATATCCTCTCCAATAAAAAAATATTTATAACTATATTATATATCCTCAATTTATAAAATAATTGTTGTGCTCCATCTAGTCTAAATATTCAAAATTGATCTAAAAATAATTATCACACTAATAATTTGAAGGATTATTTCTTAATGTTTAACAAAATTTAAAAAGTTAATTTGAAGGTTTATTTCTCAGTGATGAATGGAATTTAAAATTTTATTTTAGTAGCTATTTTTAGTAATCAATTTTAATATTACAAGTATATATTAGGAGGCAAGCATGGATTTAGTAATTTGCCTAAAATAGGCACTCATTTTGCAATTAATTTTCTGAGGAAATTGATTTTTTTAATTTTCTTTATTACCTAAATTAGGCACTCAGATTTTATTTTTTTATTAAAAGTAACAACAAATAAAATTTTAAAAAAAATCATTCTGAAACAAATGGAAGACTTGTTTTTTGTACACCTTCCATCATGTTCATTTCGGAATATTTTTGTCTTAGAACGAACATTAATTTTTTTATTCACATAAGCTCCTTCTTTGTTTTTAAAATTTAATGTTTTTTGATTTTGGTTTTGGTCATGATTTGCTGTGCTACTAAATGCTCTTAAATACAACGTTATCAAATGCAATTATGCATCACAACCATAGTACACATTAAAATGTTATTCCATTTATTTTTATAATAAATATCGCAATCAATTTTATTTTTTATTTTGAGCGGAACTTAAAAGTGTTATTAAAAATGTGAATTAGTTATTTAAATTATTTTGCACAAAATCTGGGGAGAAACGCGTTTCTCCGTCGCTTATGGAGAAACGGGGCTTGTTATGTCGTGCGACATACCTAGCCACAAAAACCTGGATATCACTTCATCACTGATATCCGTAGTTTTGGAAAGGATATCAGGAAGTTTTGAAAAGGATAATGTAGCTTTGAAAAGGATATCCGTAAACCAAATATTTTTCCTGATATCCTTTACAAAACTTCGGATATCCATTTCAGCTTCGATATCAGTAGCTTTGTAAAGGATATCCGTAAAAATACTTGGTTTCGGATATCCTTTACAAAGCTTCTGATATCCATTTCAAAGCTTCCTGATATCCGTAGTTTTGTAAAGCGATATCCGTAAACCCACTTACGTCGCGCGACATAATAAGCCCCGTTTCTCCATACGCGATGGAGAAACGCGTTTCTCCCCAGACGCACTCATTATTTTGAGTAGGCCGGGGGTAAGAAAGAGTGACACTCATCATTATTATGAAAAGGAATACATTCACGGGCATGTGTTTCCAGAAAAGAAAGCTAATAGAAGAAGATTAGAGAGCTTAATTATTGCCAAAAAGTTGGGATTAGACTTAAAAGTAATTAATTTAATCCAGATTAGTGGAGAAACGAACATAACATATTCTTGTTACTTTGTGCACAACTTAACGATTGATGAACGGTCTCCTGGCCAAGTGGTATCATGGCCGGTTTTTCTACGGGGAGGTCGGGGGTTCGATCCCCCTGGGGGAATCTTGTGGATTTAATTCTTCCATTGGGTTTCAGGAGCCTTGGAGTCCCCCGGTGCACATCCGTGCAGCCCTGGCTGCTGTGATGATGTCGCCATTTCGCGGGAAGAATTCGATTTTTGCGTTTCTTTGAAAAACCGAATAAAATCGGAAAAACGGAGTCGCCACGCCATTTTTGTTTTAAGGGCCAAAACTTTGAAAAATGCCCGAGATTAGAGATTTGGGTTCGGAGGTCATGTTACACGCCGGGAAGGACGTTAGTGTGCACCCGGAATGTCTCGTAAAACGAGTCTTCCAAGCTGAAAATCATTTGTGTGTGTGTGTGTGTGTGTGTTTTGGCCAAAATAATTCGAAACTGAGAGAAGTAAAAATTGGGATGTTTTTTTAAGACTTTAAACTGATCCCATGATTTTTTGGAAGATTTTTGGATTGAGATTTGGTACTCAAAAGACCTTTTGAAGTTGAGAGTCACTTCTGCCAGAATGAAAAAGGCAGTGGACCTTTGATTTTGAAATGGATTCAAGGGCCTTAAAACTTCATAATCTGGATAAACTCAGAGAATGAAAGTTGTTTCAGACACCTTAAATAAGATTTGTGCGAAGGAATTTTCCATTTTGGAGAAGATTTGAGGGGTCAAAACCTTCTGGAAATCTCAGATATGAAATCTGGATTTCCAGAAGCTGATGAACTGGCCTCTAAAAGAAAATTTGAAAAGAGGATTTTTACTCACCCAAAAAATAAAGTAAAAATATGTCTGGAAATCTCTGGATGTTGGCTAAAAAAAGTATTTTGTAGTCAACACCAAATTTCAAGTTTATCTGTGTCCAAAAATTTAGACAATGAACTGAGGTCTTAGAAAATTGCTACTGGACAGCAACTTCTCAAGAAGGAAAATGTGATTTTAAAGGGGGTTTTGCATCCATGCTTGTCCCCATTTCCATAGGTTTTGATTAGTAGTCACTAGACATTTTAGTGGTGATCTACTATATCAAACCATCCTTGGGGTACATTAGGACTTAAGCATTTCATTTGCTTGGGAAGGGGAATTTTGTAGAGATGAAATTAAAGAGAAAAATCAACTAGAGATTTAAAATGTGGACCATTTGAGATGGTCATTCATGAAGATGAACTTCAAGATGACCATCTTAGGTCAAGACTTCAAGTTAAACTAGACATAAAGTAAATCAAAATAAGAAGAACAAGATGAACAAGAAGTTAAAAGGAGTTTTAGGGTTTGGAGAAGGAGGGCTTTACCAATGGTGACACCCCATCTTCCTAGGCTTGGAATTTGACTTGAGGAGTATCAAGATTTGGTGTTTAACTTGAGGAGTATCAAGATTTGGAATTTGGATTTGTGTTTGAGTGGATTCAAGGCTTGAATGTGTTTAGGGTTTGATGATAGAGTTGATCAAAGAGAAAACAAGTAGATAACACTTAAGTCCTCTATGTTTTCTCCCTAATCTTCAGCATTTTAAGCTTGAGCTTGGTGTGTTTAAGAGTGATTTGAGAATGTTTGAAGTGAATTTGGGAAAGGTTCAAGAGAAAATGGTGGCAATCTAAGAATTCCCACTGTTTTCTCTCTATTTTCGCCAGAATACAGCTTCTGTGAGTAAAATGTGTTGTGTAAACTGAGAGAGGAGGGTTCAATTTATAGGCCCCTGTGAGATACAAACATATCCGCGCGGAGGGTTCCGTAAACGTGCCTGGTGCATTAAATGCTGCTCCAGGCTTTGAACAGGAAGAATATTATTCAAAATTCCAGCAGTTTTTGTTTTTCAACTTGCCTAATTCGGATTTTTCCAATTTCTTTTGCTTTTTTGATTCCTTTCCATGGTTTATCTTTAAATGGCAATCCCTAATCTACCCTCACTTTGTTAGGAATGTTAGGAATTGTTAGAAATGTTAGAAATGTTAAAACTTTCGTTAATTTTCTAACGAAAATTCTAACAACTCAAATTGGAGCACTTACAGTAGCCCCTCGGCGACGGCGCTTTCGAAGGAAGCGGGGTCGTCGATAAGAGTAAGGCTCCATATTTGACAGGAGGATCAAGTGATCGGGTGGCTGAACCTATTTAATAGGCTACCTACGTATCCTTAAGAGGAATCAAGCCAGCCGTAGTTCGGGTCTTTGACCACAGGTGAGGACCGTTTTAGGATGTCAACCTGGCGAGCGAGTTATGCAGTTGGTTGCTGAAAGAAACTCTGCTGGGGATAGAAGATGACCATTTTGGTCTGGTGGCTAGAGTCGTATATCCGCTCTGCTGGGGATAGAGTGACCATTTTGGTCTGGTGGCTGAACCTAGCGATAGGCTACCTACGTATCATTAAGAGGAATCAAGCCGGTCGTAGTTCGGGTCTTTGACCTTGGAATGACTATTTTAGGGAAGTCGCCCTATGATCTGACTATTTTTGGGAAGTCGCCCTATGATCTGACTATTTTTGGGAAGTCACCCTATGATCTGACTATTTTTGGGAAGTCGCCCTAAGGTTTTGACTATTTTTGGGAAGTCGCCCTGTGATTTGACTATTTTTGGGAAGTCGCCCTATGATTTGACTATTTTTGGGAAGTCTGTAAGTGCTCCAATTTGAGCTTGTTAGAATTTTCGTTAGAAAATTAACGAAAGTTATAACATTTCTAACAATTCCTAACAATCCTAACTTTTCTAACAAAGTAAGGGTAAAATGGGCATTGCTATTTAGAGTTAAACCTTCCAAGGAATCTCAAAAAGTAAAAGAATTAAGAAAATCCCGAAACAGCAAGTTGAAAAACAATTTCTGCTGAGATTTTTGAATTTTATTCCTTGTGTCCAAAGCTGAAGCTGCATTTAATGAACAGTGCACGCTGACTGGACCTGTCCGCGCGGATAAGTATGTAAAATTCAGAGGGCTATAAATTGAGCCCTCCAGTCACAAAAATAAAGAGGAAGAAAACAATTTGATCATAGCAACGAAGTTACAGCGAATATAGAGAGAAAAACGGGAATCCCTCGATTGCCACCATTTTCTCTTGAATCTTTCCCAATCTCACTCCAAACACAAATCCAAACATCAAACCTTGATACTCCTCAAGCCAAACACCAAATCTTGATACTCCTCAAGTCAAATTCCAAGCCTAGGAAGATAGGGTGTCACCGTTGGTAAAGCCCTCCTTCTCAAAACCCTAAAATTCACTTTTGACTTCTTGTTCATCTTGTTCTTCTTACTTGGATCTACTTGATGTTTAGTTTAACTTGAGTTTTGACCCAAGATGGTCATCTTGAAGTTCATCTTCATGAATGACCATCTCAAATGGTCTATATTTTAAATCTCTAAATTGATTTTTTCTCTTTAATTTCATTTCTACAAAATATCCCCTTTCCCTTTGCAAAGGACATGTTTAAACCCCATAAATTCTCCAAGGATGACTTGAATATGATAACCACTCAATAAAAAGTAGTGGTATCAAGTCTAGGGATGAAAATGGGGTGAACATAGATGCAAATCCCCCAAAAATCACATTTTCCCTCAAGAACATCTTGCTGTCCAGTAGCATTGTTCTGAGACCTCAGTCCATTTTCTTATTTTTTGGACCCAGTAAAACTTGGAATTGGGTGTTGACTACAAAACACTTTTTGTAGCCAACATCCAGATCTTTCCAGACATATTTTTATTTTATTTTTTTGAGTAAGTAAAACTCCTTTTTTCAATTTTTCTTTTAGAGGACAGTTCATCAGCTTCTGGAAATCCAGATTTCACATCTGAGATTTCCAGAAGGTTTTGACCCCTCAAATTACTTCCAAAATGGAAAGTTTCTTTGCAGAAACCCTATTTAGGGTGTTTTAAGCAACTTTCATTCTCGGACTTTCCCCAGATTCTGAGGTTTTGTAGCCTTTAAGTCCATTTCAAAGTCAAGGGTCAACTGCCTTCTTTCATTCTGGCAGAATTGCTTTTCAAATCCAAAAATCTTTTGAGTGCCAAGACTCAACCCAAAAATTCTCCAAAAAATCATGGGATCAGTTTAAAGTCTTAAAAAGAGATCCCAATTTTCACTTTTCCCAGTTTCAAATTATTTTGGTCAAAACACACACACACACACACACACACAACAAAAGGATTTCAAATGTTTGGAAGACTCGTTTTGCGAGGCGCGTCGGGTGCACACTAACGTCCTTCCCGACGCGTAACATGACCTCCGAACCTAAATCTCTGATCTCGGGCTTTTTTCAAAGTTTTGGCCCTTAAAATAAAAATGGCGTGGCGACTCCGTTTTAATGGCCCATCGTTACAGTGGCGACTCCGCTGGGGACTAAGTTTTTTTTTTTTTAAAAAAAAAATGGTATTCGGTATATTGGTGGAAATCACTAAATTTCCCGTTATCGCCTCCTAACACGAGTCGGGGATAAATTGTGGTCTAACAATCCCACGTACCGGTATCACCGTTTTCAAAAAAAGCTTTTGAGGGTCAAGCTTCCGTCCCGGCTTTGAAAATCATTTTTGTGTGTGTGTTGATTTTTGCACAGTTTTCATGTTGTTTTGGCCGCCTCGGAGAAAGTCAAAATTTTGACTGTCGGAATAATGTCCCTAACTGTCGGAATTTTCGTGCTTACGTGCTTATGTGCTCATAAAAAAAAATCAAAAAAAAAAAGAGATTTTCAAAAAAAAAGAAGAAGAAAATTCTCAAAAAAAAAAAAAAATAAAATAAAAAAATAAAAAAATCATGCATCATATTTTTAAGACACATAAAAAAAAATCTCTATTTTACTCAGAAAAAGAATATAGACTGCTTGCACACTACGCGCACGTGACCGTACACTGCACACTACGTCCTTAACCCGGGGAAATCCTTGTCGCGGTCCGTTTGGTCTTATTACGCCTCTCGGATGAGCACAGGATGTTCGGTCGAAACCTAACGGTTTATTTTATATCCGCAAGCGCACGGGCTATTGTAATATAGCGGGTGCAAGTACGAGTCGATCCCACAGAGACAGGGTTTACTTAAGGGATATTTTTGTCTTTAGAAAATATAGAAAGGATTGGGGGGGGGTAGATAAAATTTGTTTTTAGAATAATAGAGAGAGCATAGACAGAAAGTACTTTAATTGAATTCTTATAAAACGAAGCATTCTCGGGATTGGAAATCATACACATAATCTTATTCATCAAATTGTCATTGTCTTAGAAATAAAAGGTTTTCATAAAAAGCAAGGATGGTATGTTAGGCCTACGCTATTTCGGGCTAGGACAATAGCATTTGTATTCTTCACTAATTATGTCCTAACCGTTTGAGAAATCCGTTTATGTTTGCCCCCGCCCGTCACAAACGGCATTCCGGCTATCTCTAGCCGACCATAATTAGTAAGGATCCATTAAGGACGGAAGTTCAACATACTTTCCATTAAAGGAACATCCCTAGGCCATCAACTACTCTCGTGATCAATGAACCTAGTTTCTTTATATGGTTCCGTCAATTGAGATTCTCCGCTAGGTACTTCTCTCAATTGATCGAATCATACAAATTGGATATCGCCAATAAGTAAGGCATTTAGAGAATAATATAAAGAGATTGTTTTAGATGAAGAAAGTAGACAAGACTAATCATTTTTTAGATGATGAATAAGCATGTTTTTGAGTTTCCAACCCCAAGAATATGGGGGATTACTCACAAGCCATTTATAATATATAAGCAATTAAAATAAGAGATTGAGTAAGAAAGACTTATGATGAACAAATGCTGGAAATAATGCTTCACTTTTATTGCTCTTCTTCCAAAGTAACTTCAAGAACAAAATAATGACTTGATCTTCAAATCTCCTTGGAAATTGTTATCACAAGTATTTGTGCTTCCTATCTATCAAATATCGCAATTTCTCTCTAATAATTCGTGTTTAAGACTGATCTCTAGGGTCCTATTTATAAAAAGGAGGGAACTCTTCAATCGGGTGCAACCAAAAGGTGCCTTTACATCTCGCAGTCACGACTTGCACGGCCGTGTCAAGGAAGTTGCACGGCCGTGTGACCCTTGGCGCCGTATTTGAATTTAAGTTTTGACACTTCGCACGGCCGCTCCTATATAAGCCGCACGGCCGCTCCATAAGATGACACGGGCGCTCCCTCTTCAAGACACGGCCACTCTATATTTTAGGGCCAAAAATGGCCTCGAAAGGCCAAGTGCACGGCCGCTCCATCTCTGCCGCACGGCCGCTCTGTCTCGAATTTTAACTTTGTGTGCTTGATTTGGTTGGTGCTCTCCCATGTCTTTTGCCTTGAAGTGTCCAAGTATCCTTTTGATAAAAAATGAACCTAAAACCTGTCTTAAAAAGCAAGAAATATACCAAAAGCGTAAAATCTAGAAAATAAGGAAAAGAAACTAAAAAGTATATGAAATGAAATGAGAAATGATGTTTTATGCCATAAAAAGTATATAAAAAGAAGGATAAATGACTATATAATAGTCACTTATCAAACTCCCCACACTTAAACCTTTGCTTGTCCCCAAGCAAACTTATAATGAAATATGGAGAGGGAGAAAAATATGATTGATCCCTCGTAAA
This sequence comes from Adenophora triphylla var. japonica, assembly GCA_022495995.1. Classification (NCBI taxonomy): domain Eukaryota; kingdom Viridiplantae; phylum Streptophyta; class Magnoliopsida; order Asterales; family Campanulaceae; genus Adenophora; species Adenophora triphylla. Next base: position 376,364 of record JAFEMH010000919.1, read on the forward strand.
TAAAGTAGCAAGCCCTTGAATGCCTTGTAGATAATGCCTTTTATCTATCTAATCATATTTTGAATATCTTTAAAAATTTATTTGGGAAGAAATATTTTAGGGATATTTTAAAGAGATAAAATGCAAGACAATAACCTAGTATAGCATATATGGAATTTTGACCAAGTAAAGCATGCTAGAAGGAAGAATTTTCTTGGTAGGAAAAGCTATCACTTTTTAGAGTGATTTTTTAGAAAAGATGAATTTTATTTCTTTAAGATGTACAAGAAAAGGTATAGACATTTATTCACAATTTAGAAGTTCCGAAGAATTGTGTTACATTCTTGAATCACAAAGGTGAAGAATGGGTGATGGTAGTGGAAAAATCTCGTCAAAGTCAAACAAATTTATCTTATTTTTGTACGTGTTATATTTTTGCAAAGTCCTAAGTTATTCTTGATCCTTTCAAGTAGGAGACATTGTGGTCGCGAGCCCCATGTTCCTAATACTTAGATCAAGAATACTTTTGGATATTATTTCTGTTTTGGCAAGGAAGCATCGTCGCAAACGCCGTGCCCCGAGTTACTTAGGAGATAATTTCTTTTTGCTTTTAAGGCTTGGTGACCATCGTCACTCTTTTATTAATAAGATAAAAGTGTTTTTCTTTGACTTGATTTGAAAATGGAAGGATGGAATTTATGAAAGGGTGTGATTCAAGGGATGCAAACAAAAAGGTGCTTCTAAAAAAAGAATAAATATCTAATAAAGATAAAAAATGTACAAACTTAAAGGAATATATTCAAAAATTTGCATATATAACCAAGCATAAAAGAATTCCTTTCTAATCAAATGCATTTTCCTTGATGAGATTCTATATTGTGCTATACCAACTTATGAAGCTTTCAATTATTTCCTAAAAAGATCCCTTATACTTTTCCTTTTTATAAATTTCTAAGTGTATAGAAAATATGAGAGGAAAGATAAAGGCATTTATACTAGGGCAAATGGCAAGCATAATGATAATGATTTTTGATCATCATAGGGATTTTTTTTTTTTTTTTTTTTAAATACTATTATACATGCATAAAAGAGAAAAAAATGCAACTAAGTAAAAAAAAGAAAAAAAAATAAACTAGAAAACGATTAAATCTATCCTAGAAAGCAAGTAAATTTTAAAAACTAGAAAGCGAAAAATAAAGCAAAAAATAAAAGGATAGATTTACCCCCCCACACTTGAAATGAACATTGTCCTCAATGTTTCAAGAAACAATGCCAAATCCCGGGAGGGTAAAGGGAAAGACTTACTAAAATGGTGGTGGTGGTGGAAAGTTGTCCCAATAGTTTGCCCCATAGTTGTAAATGTCGTCAATCCTTCCTTGAGCATATTGAATACGACCATCCATTTGGCCGAGTTGTTGAAGGATTTGAGCATTTTGCTCAAGTAGTTGACCTTGTTGGGCAAACATTTGATCGAACCTTTGGTAGAAGCTCGGGTGGCAATGGGGCTTGAATCTCTTCTTCTTCTTCTTCACCTTCTCCTCCAATGGCATTTGGGAATATCCAAGTCTCGGGCTCTCTTATCCGGATGGTGGGGAGATTATTGCTTGGGAGTACAATGTAGGGCGTTTTATCCGCTCCTACTAACCAATTATACTCATTATTCCCCCTCACTGAAATGAGTTGCATAGTTCGAAGAGTTGGAATATCCAGTTTTGTTGACCCTCTCACCTCAACCCACTCATTTGGAATTTCAAAATTGAAGTGTTTGGCAAAAAGAGTAACAATTCCTCCCATATGAATTTCTCCATTAAAGGTGGGAGAAACAATGTCACCAATCAACTCAAAGAAGAAATTGCAAAGATTCATCCTTCTTCGCTCCCAAACAAAACACCATAAAACAAACAACTCCTTTCTATTCACGGTTCCCTTATCTTCCCTAGCAAAGATGGTACAAGCGAACATCCTATGTATGAGGCGGAGGGATGGGTGAATGATAGAAGAAGCTTTGGCACTTCGGGAAGTATAGGATGGAAGGCCGGTAATTTGGTTCCAAAAAAGTCTCATTGTATTCAATGGGCATGTCGGGAAAAGACTCTGTTTGGAAAGATAACCCCAAAATTCTACTAATCTCAAATTTCCTGGCCAAATGAAGCTCTCTTCCTCCAAGGCGAAAGTCCAAATGGAATTGATTAAAAATCCTTCCTGTCAATCTACAAGTTTCCTCCACAATTTTCATTTTTAATGTACTCAGAAATTCTAAGGTAAGGACCTCATAGGTTTTCTCATGCTTCTGAAGGAAGCCATCGGATCTCATTCCCATAAAAAGAGTAAGAGCGTCCCCATAAATTCCTAATGCTCTCGTGGCAAGCCTATCAGAAATTGAGTTGGCCTAATCCTTTTAGAACTCAAGGCAACAAAACGTGCCGTCTCCCTTGGAGTTCTAAAATCAATCCCCAAAGTATTGAGAGTAGGATTCAAGTTAGAGGAAGATCCTTGTTCTTTTCGAGACTTCTTTGTTACTCTCTCTGCAGCCTTTCCTTTTCCTTTGGTGGCCATTATCTCAAAAACCGTAAAATTTGAAAGACAAGAGAGGTGAAGGAGTTCTTACCCGAAGAAATTGCGAAATAAACCCGAAATCCTTGATGCCCAGCCACTGAAATGTCCAAGAGCTTCCTCCTTAACCTTAATCTTGAGCAATCCCTTCGAAATTCATGAAATGGGTGAAGGGTTTTGGTATTTTCGGAATTGGGGTTTTAGGAGGGTTTTTGGACTGATTTTGGTGGGGGAGAAATGGTTGAGTGGTGGATTTGAGGATGATTGAGGTTTGTAATGTGGGTTAGAATGGTAGAAAGATGAGTATTTAAGGTGGGTTGGGCGGAGGTTTTGATGGAGAAGGGTTGAAGATGGAGTAAATGAGGGGGAGGGAGAAGGGTGCGTCTTTCGACCGGAACGACGCAACTCCCCAGACGTTTTGCACGGCCGTGTTAAGGAACTTGCACGGCCGTGTCCCTTTCACTGAGTCAACACATCCCAACTCGATATGAACTGCACGGCCGCTCCAAGATGAGCTGCACGGCCGTGCGAACTGAACTTCACCACTTTTTAAATCTTTTTCCCTATAAAATAAAGTTAGCACAAACAAATATGATAAAAAAAAAAAATGAAAATAAAACAAAAATAATCCATCGGTTACCATCCCGATGATGCTTGTTTTAGGTCCTTAGCTTGACCCCTTCCTGGTAGTAGGAGATGCATGATACTTGGTTGGCCTTTTGTCATTGACAACTTGCCATTGCAATCCTTCCGGGGTAATAAGAATCCTCTGCGGTAGACATTTCTTCCATCCCGATTTCTTGGGTAGAACAAGTGACCTATAGTCTTTGCACTTTCGGAAACTCGAAGTGACCTCCGTCTTTGTTCTTTTTGACTTTTTCACTGTATTGTTAGTTTTGGGACATGCAGAAATATCTAAAATATCATTACAAATCAAAGGTTCAATATTTATGGGATCATTTTTTATTTCTTCCTTTGATTTTGTTTCCTCACCCATTAAATCTTCTTCACTTGGAATCCAATTTTCTTCGCTAGGGGTGTAGGTCTCTTCAATTGGGGTCCAATCTTCTTCACTAGGAGTATAGGCCTCTAGATAGGGATCTTCGAGAACTGGCCTATGCATACTAAATTCGACCCTTTCTTTCCCAATATTCAGGGAAAATGTGCCATTTTTTACATCTATAATTGCCCCCGCAGTGGCAAGAAATGGCCTTCCTAAAATGACGGGAATATAATGGTCTTCCGCCATATCTAAGATAACAAAGTCGACAGGGATGATTAAGTTCCCTACTCGACAAGGCAAATTTTCCATAATACCAATGGGGTATTGAACGGATCGGTCTGCCAATTGGAGAGTTATGGTTGTGGGTTTGAGTTCCCCTATACCAAGCTTCTCGCTAACCGATAATGGCATTATACTAACGCTTGCTCCTAAGTCAAGGACAGCGTTATCTATGTTTATTCTGCCAACACAACAAGGAATGGTGAATGTACCTGGATCCTTTAGTTTTGGAGGGTCTTTATTTTGTAAAACGGCGCTTACCTCCTCCGCTAACATAACATTCTCATTTTCTTCTAGCCTTTCTTTTTCAAAAATTAACTTTTTTAAAGGTTTAACGGCTAAAGGCATATCTTCATCCTTTCTAAAATAAGGAATGTTAACATTAATGGCATCCAAGTTATCAAGGAATTCATCATAATCCTTGCCTTTTTCTCTAGGGGATTCCGTCCCCAAACTAGTCTCAATCATCGGAGGGATTGGATTGTGATTATTTCTAGGGCATTCATTCTTCTTTTCTTGCTCATCCCTAGTTTTTACCACATTAACTTGCTCATTTGGCCTTTGAGGTTGACCGGGAAGACTCCCTTGTGGTCTATTCAATGGGGTAGCCTGTTGAGCTTGTTGGGTTTCTAGCATCTTATTATGCGCTGCCAAGTTATCAAACCTAGCATTTAGCAATTTAAAATATTCCCTAAATTCATTATTGATCTTTTCTTGGGAATTTTTATTTTCCACTACAAAATCCATTATAAGATCTAATTTAGACTTAGGGGGAAAGGTATTTGCATTGTTGTTGAAATTCTTAGGTGCAAATCCCGGAGGTTGTGTAGATGATTGCGGGTTAAGAACGTTGTTATTCTTATAGGAAAAATTGGGGTGATTCCTCCACTCGGGATTGTATGTATTAGAATACATTCCCCCTTTTTGCCCAAAAGAATTAACGAAGTTCACTTGATCGTTAGAAGTAACGTCAAGTAACTCGCAGTTATCCGTACTATGTGAGTTAGACCCACATAGTTCGCACAACACATTTACACTAGCAATGGGATTGACATTAAGATTTTCAAACTTTTTCAAAAGCCTGTCAACTTTAGAGGAGAGAAGAGTAACTGCATCAACATTATATTTACCGGGCGTACCTTGTTGCTGCTCCCTCTCGCTTGACCATTGGTAATGGTTCAATGCAATGTTTTCGATGAGGTCGTACGCCTCATCGACTCCTTTGTTCATCAATGCTCCTCCTGCAGCGGCATCAATGGTCTCTCTTGTTTTAAAAATGAGACCGTTGTAGAAGGTGTGAACAATCAACCACTTTTCAAGCCCGTGGTGGGGGCACATTCTGAGAAGTTCCTTGAACCGTTCCCATGCATCATACAAAGTTTCACTATCTGTTTGACAGAAATTAGTGATCTTTGTTCGTATCTGGGCAGTCTTGCTTGGTGGGAAAAATCGACCAAGGAATGCTTCTTGAATTTGGTCCCATGTTGTCAATGAATTCTGGGGGACCGAATTCAACCATTGTTTCGCCTTATCCTTGAGAGAAAATGGAAAAAGGCGCATCCGGATTGCTTCCACCGTAACACCTTGAATACGTGTAGTATCACAATATTCAAGAAATGTTTGGATGTGTAGATGGGGATCTTCGAAGGCAGTGCCGCTGTATTGGTTATTCATAACCATGTGCAATAATTGCGGCTTTATTTCGAAGTTTGCCGCTCCGGCATTCGGCACAACAATAGGGGATCTAGTTCCCGGGGTACTTGGGTTAACAAAGTCCCGTAGGGTCCTAGCAGTGTTTGCGGTTCTCCGTCCATGTGTTTTTGTAGAGTTTCTCTAAATCTTCTTAATCTTTCGTGAAAGCTTCTTTCGGGTTCCGGATCAAAGTTGTCAACAAATGTCCGAGACCGTTTCATAAACTACAGGAAAAACACTTGAAGAAAAATTAAACGTAATGTATTATAGGACAGAAAGCAAAATAGTAAAAACAAAAATAAAAACTAAAAATTTGTAGTAAAGACAAAAATAAAAAGTAAACCGTTGTCCCCGCAACGGCGCCAAAACTTGTTCGGCCGAAACCTAACGGTTTATTTTATATCCGCAAGCGCACGGGCTATTGTAATATAGCGGGTGCAAGTACGAGTCGATCCCACGTAGACAGGGGTTTACTTAAGGGATATTTTTGTCTTTAGAAAATATAGAAAGGATTGGGGGGTAGATAAAATTTGTTTTTAGAATAATAGAGAGAGCATAGACGTAAAGTACTTTAATTGAATTCTTATAAAACGAAGCATTCTCGGGATTGAAAATCATACACATAATCTTATTCATCAAATTGTCATTGTCTTAGAAATAAAAGGTTTTCATAAAAAGCAAGGATGGTATGTTAGGCCTACGCTATTTCGGGCTAGGACAATAGCATTTGTATTCTTCACTAATTATGTCCTAACTGTTTGAGAAATCCGTTTATGTTTGCCCCCGCCCGTCACAAACGGGCATTCCGGCTTATCTCTAGCTGACCATAATTAGTAAGGATCCATTAAGGACGGAAGTTCAACATACTTTCCATTAAAGGAACATCCCTAGGCCATTGAACTACTCTCGTGATCAATGAACCTAGTTTCTTTATATGGTTCCGTCAATTGAGATTCTCCGCTAGGTACTTCTCTCAATTGATCGAATCATACAAATTGGATATCGCCAATAAGTAAGGCATTTAGAGAATAATATAAAGAGATTGTTTTAGATGAAGAAAGTAGACAAGACTAATCATTTTTTAGATGATGAATAAGCATGTTTTTGAGTTTCCAACCCCAAGAATATGGGGGATTACTCACAAGCCATTTATAATATATAAGCAATTAAAATAAGAGATTGAGTAAGAAAGACTTATGATGAACAAATGTCGGAAATAATGCTTCACTTTTATTGCTCTTCTTCCAAAGTAACTTCAAGAACAAAATAATGACTTGATCTTCAAATCTCCTCGAAATTGTTATCACAAGTATTTGTGTTTCCTATCTATCAAATATCGCAATTTCTCTCTAATAATTCGTGTTTAAGACTCGATCTCTAGGGTCCTATTTATAAAAAGGAGGGAACTCTTCAATCGGGTGCAACCAAAAGGTGCCTTTACATCTCAGCCACGACTTGCACGGCCGTGTCAAGGAAGTTGCACGGCCGTGTGACCCTTGGCGCCGCATTTGAATTTAAGTTTTGACACTTCGCACGGCCGCTCCTATATAAGCCGCACGACCGCTCCATAAGATGACACGGGCGCTCCTCTTCAAGACACGGCCACTCTATATTTTAGGGCCAAAATGGCCTCGAAAAAGGCCAAGTGCACGGCCGCTCCATCTCTCGCCGCACGGCCGCTCTGTCTGAATTTTAACTTTGTGTGCTTGATTTGGTTGGTGCTCTCCCATGTCTTTTGCCTTGAAGTGTCCAAGTATCCTTTTGATAAAAAATGAACCTAAAACCTGTCTTAAAAAGCAAGAAATATACCAAAAGCGTAAAATCTAGAAAATAAGGAAAAGAAACTAAAAAGTATATGAAATGAAATGAGAAATGATGTTTTATGCCATAAAAAGTATATAAAAAGAAGGATAAATGACTATATAATAGTCACTTATCACAGGACTACCCAAACATCCCATGGAGCCTCGTGTCGACCATGCACTTGTCCGTGACACACTTTGTCCGAGACCCGGTTGGTTTTTAGTCTGGTCTGTGTCATGCCCTGTCCGTGTATAGACCTTTTCTTTCAAGCCTTTGTCGGCATACCGACTCAATGTCTTTCGGGGACCCTAATCAGTCGAAGTTCTGCCGGTTTTCCGCCGCAGACTTTGACCAAGATATTGACCGGCGCCTTGACTTCGGCTCCGATCGGCACAAATTATACACCGACTCCCAAAGACGACACCGAGTCATCGTGATTAATGATTATTCCATGCCTAATTACGGCTTAACTGACGACAAGTCAAGATCAATTGTGGACGCTTATCAGTCCAAATCATGCCGACTTTTCATCGAGCCCTCGGACATGATCTTGACTTTCGACGTCAGCTTTGTCCGTAATTTACATCGAATGCTCGTTAAGACTCGATTACCCGCCAGACTTTTAGGATCGTTTTTCTTTCGGTCGGTGGGACCCGCTTGCCCTATAGGACCCTCGCCCGGGGCTGTCCACCCTGGGAGGTCGAAATACAGGTGGAATACGAGGGGCTTATAGACGTAGTGACGGGGCCCACTGATCCAGGAATCAGAGTAGTTTGCAAAAAAAAAAAAAGAGCAATCTTTTCCAACCGATTAAGTTAATAAAACGCGTTTTAAGTAAACATGAACAAATAATTGCATGTTGCACGAGCCTTGAGCCCAAACACCTACCCACCATCAATAACCCGCTCCCTAACAACATGAGTGTCAACATGGTCGAGTTTGGTGATCCAAGACTTGAAGGCATAATGGAATTTGACTCGCCCCTTTGTGAGGTCGGTGAATCAGCCATCGCAGGCGATGAAAGTGGTTGGATTAAGAAAGAGATTGCCAAGGAAATCCTGATGGAAAGGTCTGCAATAGCTCCAGTCTCCAGCGTCGAAGAATAGATGCATGGTTCAACAGCAAAGAGCGGCTAGATTGGGGGCTACCTATCTTTAAAATAGTCTTTTGAGTCAACCTTCGTAGGTTCTAGTACTTTTCTTTCACCTAAGTCCTTCCTGGACATTTGTCGTTGTAGTCCATTTTGGACATAGTGGTTAAATGCCTAACTTTTAATATAAGTCTTTTTTCTCTTCTTGCTAGACTCGAGACATCACTTGCGCACCCACGTTACACTTAATTGAAATGGTTTTATCCAAAATGATCACTTGTGCTGCTCAACCACTAATTCTTTGAAAATGATTAATATTTAAACTAATCGGAGTGAGAAAACTAATTGATATCCTTCTCAAATGGGGGCTTACCAACTCCCCATCTTGCATCTCATATGCTCACATCCCTTTCATCATCATCATCTCGTTGCTCGATGAATTTGCATGGATCTTTTCTCATATAAAGTTTAAGCAAGCAATGAAGACTTAAATCTCGTTTAGATCATCCAGTAGGGATTGCGGTTGAAACCTTTCACCCATAGGAAAGCCATTACCTCACCCTCACTAAACACTACCCTTTCATTTCAAGATCGGCGTGTTTTGAAACCCGGTTTAGCCATCATTTTTGCTCCATACTGAGAGAAAGTCCAAGCGAGCCCAAGAGTTTAGCTTCGAGAGTCGGCGATGCGCAAAATATCTCAAGCCACGAAGGAAGGACAAAGATAATCTTCAACTCCTCAGGAGGCTTTCCAAGTCAAAAAAAAAAAAAAAAACAAAAAAACAAAAAAAAAAAAAAAAAAAAACAAAAAACAAAAAAAAAAAAAAAGAAAAAAAAGAGAAGAACTGCCGGTCCTCAAAAGTCCCCGACTTCTCAATGATCAAAAAGGAGCCCTATTCTCGCAAGATCGCAAAAAGTTGTCGATAGCTTGGACTTCCTCTCACCATTACCTTAAATCAATCCCAAGCCATCCTCTCTATTTTAGAGGATACTCCCATTACCCTCGCCTTTGGCCAAAGTCAAAATTTGACCTCTCATTCTTAGAGGCAATCAATCTTCCCCGCCATAGATTTCCCAAACACGTCCCTACAAGCCAACCTCTCATCTTTAGAGGTTCGCCGTCAAAGGCCCAGCCGACCTCTCATCTTAAGAGGTCAAAATTTCCCAAAATCACCCGATGGCCGATCGAAGCCCTAAACCCAACTACGGTCCCATCGGATAGCGGTTTCATTCTAATATCCTCGATGTCAGGATCAAATTAATGCTTCATTGCTTGCTTAAAATTGGAATCTAATCCATCTTGGTCCAAAATTACCAATCAAAGATTGTGCAAATTCAACCCTTCCCTTCATGTGAGCATATTTCATTTCTCCTCACAAACACTTGCCGTGGATGTCCCACTCAAGCTTCGCATCCGTGTCTTTCATGGACACTCTAAGGGGATATGTTATTCAATCCTCAAAATCCCCAAAGGTCCTCAAACCCTCGAATTTCAACATTCGTTCTCTTTTCATTCGGGATAGACCCGAACTACGGCGACCTGAGCTCTTCATAATGGAGGGAACGTAGGCAACCAGAAATTGGTCCGGTCGAAATCACAAACAAATTTCAAAAAAAAATCCGGTCTCATCAAGGATCGTCCCTATATACTTTCCGCCCTTCCGAGCTTGATTCCCGATATCGTTGGTCTTCTCCTTGTGATTAATCAAAATATTTGTTCATATCAGAATTAGGAGTTGAATAACCCGAACATTAACAAAGGGTTTTAAGCAGCCTTGTGATCATCATGAATAAGACAAGTTTTCAAGTGTCTCGGCAAGTCTTCTCTTTCTACATCATAGGAAAATAGAGCCAAACATTGTCTTTACGTCTGCAGGGGCCTCCATACACTTTTCCACACCTTGTGATGCTTATACTCTCTCAAAAGAGTCAAACCAAAAGCGAGAGTGTCATACACAAATTCGGGAAACATTCCCACTTTTCAAAAGATATGCCCCTGCAAGTAAACATTTCCGAGTCTTGTCCAGTAACTGGTTGACTAAGGTCTGAAAAGATGGGTCCCCCCTCGGTCACATGATAACTCGTCGGCAATAAGACTGCTCTGAATTTCTTCATGCCGGGGCTTGCTAAGCGGTTCTCCTGTGTTCTCCTATAGTAGCTCTTCAAGCCGGGGCTTATATAGTCATCTTTGGGACCACATTGGTTTCTTCACTACGAGATAGACTCGCCAAGTCGCTTCTTCAAAATCCGGACTTTGCCTACTCAGATCCGGCTTTGTCAAGATGGTCTTTCGGACTCCGAATTTTATCAAGCCGCAAGAAAGAATTTCGGCTTCGTAACGTGGTACACGGCAGCCTTCCCGTAGCATCGGAATTCAAGATCGTGGTTTCTCCCGCATTAGCAATTTCATCAAATCATTCTCCGAGCAAAGTTTCGGCCAAAGTCACGCCTCACCCAAATGAAAGAGATTTCACTCATATCAACGCGCCCTAGAGCCTCGTCGACGCCTTCAAATGACCAAGATTGAGAGGGAAATTGTCAACCCGGACCCGGGTCCGAATCCAATCTCGTTGAGGTCCATGTGATACTATTAACAAAACCTCATCAACAACCGCGGTTTAAATCGCGATCGAGAGGTCTCACCCCCACTTGCTAAAAATCTGCTCCAAGCAGCCTCCATACCCATGCATCCCCACTAAAAATCTCCCAAGGGCTCATGTAGCATGCACAAAACTTGAGTCAATAGGAATAATCCTAAATCATCGAAGATCATAAATCATAATTTTCCCGCGTAAGCTTAGGCTAAGTGCATCTTCGAAAGCAAGTAAATGCATCATCCCATAATCATTTTTGGTTCCATGCATGCATCTGTCATCATGAATGCCATATATGCATCTTCCTCTTCACTAACGAATGCGGGAATTCAAACGTGAAATCAAATCCCCTTTTTCTAAGCAAGGATGATCTTCACCAAAGACGACCTCCAATGGATGAAGACGCCCTCCAACATCTACAGTTTGGCAAAGACAAGCTCCGCGTCGCAACTTGCTAAAGACGACCTCCAATGTCCACAAATGGATGAAAACATTTCAATGAAGACCACCTCCAGGTGTCTACAATTCGGTCGAGACGCCAAGTTCTCGAATACAAGTCGGCCGTGGACGCCAAGTTCTCAAAATGCAAATCGGTCGGGACGCCAAGTTCTCAAATGCAAATCAAATGCCGCTGGTCGTAGACGCCAAGTTCTCAAATACAATTCGGTCGTAGACGCCAAGTTCTCAAATACAGTCGGTCGTGGACGCCAAGTTCTCAAATGCAAATCAAATGCCGCCGGTCGAGACGCCAAGTTCTCACATACAAATCGGCCGTAGACGCCAAGTTCTCCAATACAAATCGGCCGTGGACGCCAAGTTCTCAAATACAAATCGGTCCGAGACGCCAAGTTCTCCAAGGCAAGAAGGTCGAGACGCCAAGCTCTCCAATACAATGCGGTCGAGACACCAAGTTCTCAAAAGCAAGAAGTCCCAATGTGAATACAAGCTCAACCACCTCTACAAGGTTGACGATCACCAAAGAAGATGCGGACTCAACCAAACTCCTCCTTCAGGTCAAAATGCTTCCAAAGACAAAGCAAATCGTCGCGAAACCGTCCCACGAACAAAGAACTTAACAACTCTTCATCAACATCAGCCCGTAGCCTCGGCCCTTCCTAAGCAACTACAGTAAGCACAAAGACAGTACGAAAGCATATCTTAGTCAACTACTTTTCTAAAAGAACATTATCATCGATCATAGGGCGACTTCCCCAAAACAGCCAAAACCTTAGGTGACTTCCCAAAACAAGTCAAACCATGTGGCGACTTCCCAAAAATAGTCGATCATAGGGTGACTTCCCAAAAATAGTCAAACCATAGGGCGACTTCCCAAAAATAGTCGATCATAGGGCGACTTCCCCAAAACAAGTCAAACCATAGGCGACTTCCCAAAAATAGTCAAACCACAGGGCGACTTCCCAAAAAAAAAAAGTCGATCATAGGGCGACTTCCCAAAATAGTCGATCATAGGGTGACTTCCCAAAACAAATAAACCATGTGGCGACTTCCCAAAAATAGTCGATCATAGGGTGACTTCCCAAAATAGTCGATCATGTGGCGACTTCCCAAAAATAGTCGATCATGTGGCGACTTCCCCAAAATAGTCAAACCATAGGGCGACTTCCCAAAAATAGTCAAACCACGGGCGACTTCCCAAAAATAGTCGATCATAGGCGACTTCCCAAAAATAGTCAAATCATAGGGTGACTTCCCAAAAATAGTCAAACCACTGGCGACTTCCCAAAAATAGTCGATCATGTGGCGACTTCCCAAAAATAGTCGATCATAGGGCGACTTCCCTAAAATAGTCAATCCCTCGGGTGACTCCCAAATACAAGTCAATCTCTAGGACGACTTCCCTAAAATAGTCAATCCTGGGTGACCCCCATACGCTCAATCCTTGGTCCATCCACTTGACCGACATTGATCACCTTTCTTCCTGATGGTTCTCGTAAGCCCGAGTCTTCCCCAAAGAAGAACACCTTCAAATAGCCTCCATCAGTCTCGAACCTCAACTTAGGTTCATACTCCCGAACTAAGTTCCCATTTAGGTTCATACTCCCGAACTAAGTTCCCATTTAGGTTCATACTCCCGAACCAAATCCCGACTTAGGATCATACTCCCGAACTAAGTCTCCATTTAGGTTCATACTCCCGAACCAAATCTCAACTTAGGTTCATACTCCCGAACTAAGTTCCCATTTAGGTTCATACTCCCGAACCAAATCTCAACTTAGGTTCATACTCCCGAACTAAGTCTCCATTTAGGTTCATACTCCCGAACCGAACCTCAACTAAGGTTCATACTCCTGAACTAAGTTCCCATTTAGGTTCATACTCCTGAACAAAACCTCAACTTAGGTTCATACTCCTGAACTAAGTTCCCATTTAGGTTCATACTCCCGAACCAAATCTCAACTTAGGTTCATACTCCTGAACTAAGTCTCCATTAGGTTCATACTCCTGAACCGAACCTCAACTTAGGTTCATACTCCTGAACTAAGTCTCCATTAGGTTCATACTCCTGAACCGAACCTCAACTTAGGTTCATACTCCTGAACTAAGTTCCCATTTAGGTTCATACTCCTGAACAAAATCTCAACTTAGGATTATACTCCTGAACTAAGTCTCCATTAGGTTCATACTCCTGAACAAAATCTCAACTTAGGTTCATACTCCTGAACTAAGTCTCCATTAGGTTCATACTCCTGAACCGAACCTCAACTTAGGTTCATACTCCTGAACTAAGTTCCCATTTAGGTTCATACCCTCTCACAAGAAATTCCTGGCAGTTAAACGTAAGACCGAGTGCCCCGAGAAAGATAACGGAATCCCGTTTCTTTCATCAAAATCGTCCCCGGCAGTTAAACGTAAGACCGAGTGCCCCGAGAAAGATAACGGAATCCCGTTTCTTTCATCAAAATCGTCCCGCAGAAACGTAAGACCGATCTCCCCGAGAAAGATAACGGAATCCCGTATCTTTCATCAAAATCATCCCCTAAGCAAAGAAACGTAAGGCCGATTTCCCAGACGAATACGTCTGATTTTCCCCAGCAAAGGCTAACAAAATCCCCAGCAAAGTCAACGGAATCTCAAAAGCCAACGAAATCTCGAGAAGATCTCGAACTACGAAAGGGCTTGATTCCCATTCGGGATACGTAGGTAGCCTATCATTAGGTCCAGCACCTCGACCAAAACGGTCACCCCCTCCTTCGGCAGCAGACGAAGTCCACCGAAAGGCCATTTCAAATTAAGGTCCGAGGCGCCTAAAATGCCATCATCAAGGTTCGAGGCACCTAAAACGCCATCATCAAGGTTCGAGGCACCTAAAACGCCATCTCTAAGGTTCGAGGCACCTAAAACGCCATCTCCAAGGTTCGAGGCACCTGAAACGCCATCTCCAAGGTTTGAGGCACCTAAGACGCTATCACTAGAAAGCGATAAATCGCAGTCATCCCCAGCAGAGACCGAAAATGGTCATTCCTATCCCCAGCAGAGCGGATACCCATCAGACCGAAAATGGTCATCTCTTATCCCCAGCAGAGTTTCTCTCCAGAACCGACCGTAGAACTCGCTCATCGTGTTCGAGGCACCTAAAATGCCATCATCTCCAGTGGTCAAAGACCCGAACTACGATCGGCTTCGATTCCCATTCGGGATACGTAGGTAGCCTATCGCTAGGTTCAGCCACCCGATCACTCGATCATCCTGCCAAATATGGAGCCTTACTCTTATCGACGACCCCGCTTCCTTCGAAAGCGCCGTCGCCGAGGGGCTACTGTAAGTGCTCCAATTTGAGCTTGTTAGAATTTTCGTTAGAAAAATAACGAAAGTTATAACATTTCTAACAATTCCTAACAATCCTAACTTTTCTAACAAAGTAAGGGTAAAATGGGCATTGCTATTTAGAGTTAAACCTTCCAAGGAATCTCAAAAAGTAAAAGAATTAAGAAAATCCCGAAACAGCAAGTTGAAAAACAATTTCTGCTGAGATTTTTGAATTTTATTCCTTGTGTCCAAAGCTGAAGCTGCATTTAATGAACAGTGCACGCTGACTGGACCTGTCCGCGCGGATAAGTATGTAAAATTCAGAGGGCTATAAATTGAGCCCTCCAGTCACAAAAATAAAGAGGAAGAACACAATTTGATCATAGCAACGAAGTTCTGGCGAAATATAGAGAGAAAACAGTGGGAATCCCTTGATTGCCACCATTTTCTCTTGAATCTTTCCCAATCTCACTCCAAACACAAATCCAAACATCAAACCTTGATACTCCTCAAGCCAAACACCAAATCTTGATACTCCTCAAGTCAAATTCCAAGCCTAGGAAGATAGGGTGTCACCATTGGTAAAGCCCTCCTTCTCAAAACCCTAAAATTCACTTTTGACTTCTTGTTCATCTTGTTCTTCTTACTTGGATCTACTTGATGTTTAGTTTAACTTGAGTTTTGACCCAAGATGGTCATCTTGAAGTTCATCTTCATGAATGACCATCTCAAATGGTCTATATTTTAAATCTCTAAATTGATTTTTTCTCTTTAATTTCATTTCTACAAAATATCCCCTTTCCCTTTGCAAAGGACATGTTTAAACCCCATAAATTCCCCAAGGATGACTTGAATATGATAACCACTCAATAAAAAGTAGTGGTATCAAGTCTAGGGATGAAAATGGGGTGAACATAGATGCAAATCCCCCAAAAATCACATTTTCCCTCAAGAACATCTTGCTGTCCAGTAGCATTGTTCTGAGACCTCAGTCCATTTTCTTATTTTTTGGACCCAGTAAAACTTGGAATTGGGTGTTGACTACAAAACACTTTTTGTAGCCAACATCCAGATCTTTCCAGACATATTTTTATTTTATTTTTTTGAGTAAGTAAAACTCCTTTTTTCAATTTTTCTTTTAGAGGACAGTTCATCAGCTTCTGGAAATCCAGATTTCACATCTGAGATTTCCAGAAGGTTTTGACCCCTCAAATTACTTCCAAAATGGAAAGTTTCTTTGCAGAAACCCTATTTAGGGTGTTTTAAGCAACTTTCATTCTCGGACTTTCCCCAGATTCTGAGGTTTTGAAGCCTTTAAGTCCATTTCAAAGTCAAGGGTCAACTGCCTTCTTTCATTCTGGCAGAATTGCTTTTCAAATCCAAAAATCTTTTGAGTGCCAAGACTCAACCCAAAAATTCTCCAAAAAATCATGGGATCAGTTTAAAGTCTTAAAAAGAGATCCCAATTTTCACTTTTCCCAGTTTCAAATTATTTTGGTCAAAACACACACACACACACACACACACAACAAAAGGATTTCAAATGTTTGGAAGACTCGTTTTGCGAGGCGCGTCGGGTGCACACTAACGTCCTTCCCGACGCGTAACATGACCTCCGAACCTAAATCTCTGATCTCGGGCTTTTTTCAAAGTTTTGGCCCTTAAAATAAAAATGGCGTGGCGACTCCGTTTTAATGGCCCATCGTTACAAAGTCGCCCTATGATTTGACTATTTTTGGGAAGTCGCCCTATGCTTTGACTATTTTTGGGAAGTCGCCCTATGGTTTGACTATTTTGGGGAAGTCGCCCTGTGATTTGACTATTTTGGGGAAGTCGCCCTGTGATTTGACTATTTTTGGGAAGTCGCCCTATGGTTTGACTATTTTGGGGAAGTCGCCCTATGGTTTGACTATTTTGGGGAAGTCACCCTATGGTTTGACTATTTTGGGGAAGTCACCCTAGTAATGACTTCGGTTTGTCGAATTAGGGGATGATTGCGATTTATCGCTTTCCTCGTGTTGTGTGTGATAGCGTTTTAGGTGCCTCAAACCTTAATGATGGCGTCTTAGGTGCCTCGAACCTTCATGATGGCGTCTTGGGTGCCTCGAACCTTGGAGATGGCGTCTTAGGTGCCTCGAACCTTGATTTGAAATGATTTCCCTTTGATGGTTTGGGATAGATGGTCTATTGGTGGACTTCACTTGAAGGGATCGATCTTACGTTTGCTGCCGGGGAAATGGATGATAATGGGGAAAAGAAACGGGATTTCGTTAACTTCGCTGGGGATTTTGTTAGCCTTTGTTGGAGTTTAGTTCAGGAGTATGAACCTAAATGGGGACTTAGTTTAGGAGTAAGATTCTAAGTCGAGGTTTAGTTCAGGAGTATGAACCTAAATGGGGGCTTAGTTCAGGAGTATGATTCTAAGTCGAGGTTTAGTTCAGGAGTATGAACCTAAATGGGGACTTAGTTCAGGAGTATGATTCTAAGTCGAGGTTTTGTACTCGAGGGAGACTGTTTGAGAGCGTTCTCGCAGGGGAAGATTAGAGCTTACTATGATCTTCGGGAAAAAGGGTGACCGTGTTGGTCAAGTGGCTGGACCTAAGGTAGGCTACCTACGTATCCCGAGTGGGAATCAAGCCTGGACGTAGTTCGGAAACTGCTGGGGATGGTCTTTGATGGTTCGACGGTATTTGGGAGTCACCTGAGGTTTGACTGTTTTTTTGGGAAGTCGCCCTAAGATTTGACTATTTTTGGGAAGTCGCCCTAAGACTTGACTATTTTTGGGAAGTCACCCTAAGATTTGATGATAATGTTCTTTTAGAAAAGTAGTTGACTAAGATATGCTTTCATATCTGCGTGCTTACCCGTAGCCGCCTAAGGACTGAGGCTACGGGTGATGTTGATGAAGAGTTGTTGGGTTGCGGTTTTCTGCTGACGATTTGCTGTCTTTGGAGGAATTTTGACCTGAAGGGGGGAGTTTGGTTGAGTCTGCATCTTGCTGGTGATCGTCAACCTTGTAGAAGTTGTTGAGCTTGTCTTCACATTGGGACTTCTTGCTTTTGAGAACTTGGTGTCTCTGACCGATTTGTATTTGAGAGCTTGGCGTCTCTGACCGAACTGTATTTGAGAACTTGGCGTCCCTGACCGATTTGTATTTGAGAACTTGGCATCCCTGACCGAATTGTATTTGAGAACTTGGCGTCTCTGTCCGAATCGCATTTGAGAACTTGGCGTCCCTGACCGATTTGTATTTGAGAGCTTGGCGTCTCTGACCTAACTGTATTTGAGAACTTGGCGTCTCTGACCGATTTGTATTTGAGAACTTGGCGTCCCTGACCGATTTGTATTTTGAGAACTTGGAGTTCCTGACCGAATTGTATTGGAGAACTTGGCGTCTCTGACCGATTTGTAGACACTGGAGGTGGTCTTCATTGGGGGCTGTTTTCATCCATTTGTGGACATTGGAGGTCATCTTTAGCAAGTTGCAGACGCCGGAGCTTGTCTTTGCCAAACTGTAGATGCTGGAGGCTGTCTTCATCCATTTGTGGACATTGGAGGTCGTCTTTGGTGAAGATCATCCTTACCGAAAAGGGGGATTTGATTTCACGTTTGAATTCCTGCATTCCTTAGTGAAGAGGAAGATGCATATATGACATTCATGATGACAGATGCATGCATAGAGCCAAAAATGATTGTGAGAATATCACTGCATATGTTTGCGAGATGATGCATTTACTTGCTTTTGAAGATGCACTTAGCCTAAGCTTTTGGCGGGGAATTTATGATCTTCAATCACTTAGGATTGTTCCTATTGATTCAAGTTTTGTGCATGCTACATGAGCCTTGGGGAGATTTTTGTGGGGATGCATGGTGATGAGAGGGGATGTATGTGTCTGGACTGTTTGGAACAGATTTTGAGCAAGTGGGGGGGGTAAAAGCCCTCGATCGCAGTTTAAACAGCGGTTGTTGATGAGGTTTTGTTAACAGTATCACATGGACCTCAATTTTGATGAGATTGGATTCGGATCCCGGGTCTTGATTGGAATTTTCTCTCTCAATCTTGGTCATTTGAAGCTGATGCTGACAGGCTCTAGGGTACGTTGATATGAGTGAAGCTTCTTTCATTTGGGTGAGCTGTGACCTCGGCCGAAACCTTGTTCGGAGAATGATTTGATGAAATTGCTAATGCAGGGAGAAACCCAGATCTTAAATCCCGATGCTACGGGAAGCTGCTATGTACCAAGTTCTGAAGCTGAAAATCTAGTTGTTGATGTGACTAGACCTTTCTTGTGACTTGATAAAATTCAGATCCAAAGGACCAACTTGACAAAGCTCCCGGATCCTGAGTAGGCAAAGTCCAGATTTTGAAGAAGTGACATGGCGAATCTATCTCGTAGTGAAGAACCCAATGTGGACCCAAAGATGACTATAGAAGCTCCAACTTGAAGAGCTGATACAGGAGAATCTGGGAGAACCGCTTAGCAAGCCCCAGCGTGAAGAAATTCAGAGCAGTCTTATTGCAGACAGGGTCATCATGTGACCGAGGGGGCACCTATCTTTTCAAATCTTAGTCAACCAGTCACTGGACAAGACTCAGAAACGTTTACGTGCAGGGGCACATCTTTCGAAAAGTGGGAATGAATCCCGATTTTGTGTATACACACTCGCTTTAGGTTTGACTCTTTTGAGAGAGTATAAGCATCACAAGGTGTGGAAAAGTGTATGGAAGCCCCTGCTGACAGAAAGATAGTGTTTGGCTCTATTTTCCTATGATGTAGAAAGAGAAGACTTGTCGAGACACTTGAAAACTTGTCTTATCTGTGATGATCACAAAGCTGCTTAAAACCCTTTGTTAATGTTCGGGTTATTCAATCCCTAAATCTGATATGAACAAATATTTTGATTAATCACAAGGAGAAAACCAACTGATATCGAGAATCAAGCTCGGAAGGGCGGAAAGTGTATAGGGACGATTCTTGATGAGACCGGATTTTTTTCTTTTTTTTTTTTTGAGATTTGTTTGTGATTTCGACCTACCATTTCTGGTTGCCTACGTTCCCTCCATTATGAAGAGCTCAGGTCGCCGTAGTTCGGGCTTATCCCGAATGAAAAGAGAACGAATGTTGAAGTTCGAGGATCTGAGGACCTTTGGGGATTTTGAAGATTTGGAGGATTGAATAACATATCCCCTTAGAGTGTCCATGAAAGACACGGATGTGAAGCCCCAGTGGGGCATCCACGGCAAGTGTTTGTGGAGTAGAAACGAATTATGCTCACATCAGATTTGAATTTGCACAATCTTTGATTGATGATTTTGAACCAAGATGAATTAGATTCCAATTTAAGCGAGCAATGAAGCATTAATTTGATTTAGATCTTAAAGATTTTACGATGAAATTGCTATCTGATAGGAATTGCAGCTGGGTTTTCGGGTTTCGATCGGCCATCGGGTAATTTTGGAAGTTATGACCTTTTAAAGTGAGAGGTCGGCTGGGCCTTTTGCTGACTGAACCTCTAAAGGTGAGAGGTTGGCTTGCAGGGATGTGTTTGGGAAATCTATGGCGGGGAAGATTGATTGCCTCTAAGAATGAGAGGTCAAATTTTGACTTTGGCCAAAGGCGAGGGTAATGGTAATGGGAATATCCTCTAAAGGCGAGAGGATGGCTTGGGATTGGTTTTAAGGTAATGATGAGAGGAAGTCCAAGCTATCGATAACTTTTGTGAACTTGCGAGAATTTAGGCTCCTCTTTGATCATTGGAGAGCTTCTTGAGAAGTCGGGGACTTTTGCTGAATTGTGAGGATCGACAGTCCTTCCTTTTTTTTTGAAGTTCTTGCTTGAACTATTTCTTTCTTTTTTGTTTTTTTTTTTTTTTTTTGTTTTTTTGCTTGGAAGGCCTCCTGAGGAGTTGAGGATTATCTTTGTCCTTCCCTCATGGCTTGGGATATTTTACGCATTGTCGACTCTCGAAGCTAACTTCTTGGCCTTGCTTGGATTTCTTTCAATGGGGAGCAGAGGTGATGGCTAAACAGGGTTTCAAAACATGCCGATCTTGAAATGAAAGGGTAGTGTTTAGTGAGGGTGAGGTAATGGCTTCCCTATGGGTGAAAGGCTTCAACCGCAATCCCTACCGGATGACCTAAACGGGATTAAGTCTTCATTGCTTGCTTAAGCTTTAAATGAGAAAAGATCCATGCAAATTCATCGAGCAACGAGATGATGATGATGATGAAAGGGATGTGAGCATATGAGGTGCAAGATGGGGAGTTGGTAAGTCCCAATTTGAGAAGGTTATCAATTGATTTTCTCACTTCGATTAATTTAAATATTAATCATTTCAAAGAATTAGTGGTTGAGCAGCACAAGTGATCATTTTGGATAAAACCATTTCAATTAAGTGTAGCGTGGGTGCGCAAGTGATGTCTCGAGTCTAGCAAGAAAAGAAAAAAGACTTATATTAAAAGTTAGACATTTAACCACTATGTCCAGAATGGACTACAACGACAAATGTCCGGGAAGGACTTAGGTGAAAGAAAAGTACTAGAACCTACGAAGGTTGACTCAAAAGACTATTTTAAAGATAGGTAGCCCCCAGTCTAGCCGCTCTTTGCTATTGGACCATGCATCTATTCTTCGACGCTGGAGATGGGAGCTATTGCAGGTCTTTCCATCAGGACTTCTTTGTCAACTTTTTTTTTAATCCAACCATTTTCATTGCCTGCGATGACTGGTTCATTGACCTCGCAAAGGGACGAGTCAAACTCCATTGTGCTCACGAGGCTTGAACCACCAAACTCGATCATGTTGACACTCATGTTGTTAGGGAGCGGGTTATTGATAGTATTAGGCCCTTCAGGCATCTCTAACCTCCCTTGCTCAATCAAACTTTGGATTGCCTTCTTTAGGGGGACGCAATCATCTGTCAGATGCCCATGGTACTGATGAAAGGCACAATGCTTGGAGGTATCCAAAGGAGCATTGGGGTTTCTGAGCTGATAATTTTCCAACGGCCGGAGCAAGCCTTCTTTTACCAAACCTCTGAAGATATCACTCAAAGACATCCCAAAGTTTCTCAAGTCTTGGAGCCGGGATCTGGATGCATCGGGTTTCTTGGGAACAAAGAAAGTGGCATTGTTACAGTCCTGTCCCGCATAGCTAATCACTTCTTTACCTTTTGGTTGGACAGAGCCGTGTTGGAGGTGGAAGAAACCCGGTATCTGTAGCAGGTGCGGCAGCGCCGATTGTAAGCCTTTTCAAACTTAGCCCCGAATTAACCATTGCACGCAAGTCGCCGTAGGGGAAGTGGCCGAGGGAAGCTCTCAAATGCGGCTTCAAGCATCACTAAAAGATGTCTAACTGCTCCTCGTCAGAGGGAGGAATGGCCATTTCGCTGAGCTTTAAGTTCCACCTTTTATAGAAATCCCCAATATTCTCATCGTGGCGCCGCACCGTTGTTCTGTGTCAACTCTGTTTGTTTCCCATTCCAAGTTGGCTTTATACTTATCTGTGAAAGTACTGGTAATCTGTTCCCAAGTAGCCCTAGCTTCAGGCTGCAATCGGAAAAACCATTTCAAAGCCCCTGACTTCAAAGAGAGACTAAAGTAATCGGCCAACTGCTGGTTTGTGCATCCCTTAGCTTTCATTGCCAAAGTATAGGTGTCCAAGTGAGTTTTAGGGCATGCACTCCCGTCAAACAATTCGAGAGTGGGCATCACAAACTTGTGAGGCAGGGGGACAATCGAGTCGGGATCTGTAGGCCGAAGAGCAGTGTTCTTTTTGGCGGTCAATTCAGCAATCTGTGCTTTCATTTCCTTGTGTTTCTCCATAAACCAAGCCAATTGGGGATCCAAAGGTGGAGCGGGAATTCCTGAGCCGATATTTGAGCTAGGAAGAGGACTAGCTGTTGGTGGTGCGTTGGTGGAAGGAATACCATATCCCGGAGCATAGGTGAAAACCTGTCCTTGGCCCAAATTACCCTGGGGAGCGTAGGTAGGAGCTTGGGCGAAGGGATAGAACCCAGCGACTTGCTGTTGGCTTCCAATCGACAGAGAAGGTGGAGGCAGATCTGAGGTAGCCAGATGGCTTGGATTTCCGGAGTGAGGCCCATAAGTAGGCTTAAGTGCGGGCTGCTGTCCCTGGTTGTTGAATTGCATGGCTGCCTGTGGCGAGGGTGTGTAACCCGGGGGGTACTGCGGTCCTGGTGATTCTGATGAAACCGGGATGGAGGTTTGGTAACCTATCGAACCCTGAGTGATACATGGATTTGTGAAAGCTGTGTGAGGAGCAGCTGAGCTAGCATCATTCTGAGGAAGGGCTCCTGACTGTGGCCCGTAACTGCAGGCGTGGCGGCATTCCAAACTGTTGTTGTGAAGGTCCGGATTGATCGGTTCCAAACTGAGGTGGGATCCCCATTTGCTGTGGCATTCCGAGGCACCCCCAACCATGAGTAGACATTCCGTACTGACTTTGTCCCCACTGAGGTACTGCGAACTGACTCGTCCCGTCAGGCTGCATGGATCCAGTGGTCTGCAGTTGGGGAGCCGGCTGACCCAGAGGTCGAGGAGCATGGGCTCTGGTGGTAGTACAGTGGGAAGCCGGTGGTGGCATACTGGAGTAGTCGGGTTGACCAAGAGCGGGATTGAGGTCTTCCTCTTCTTCCACAGTGAAGGTGCCATCTGGGTTGAGACTGGCGGCCAATCCATGGCTTTTGATAGCCTCCATAAGGCTGTTCAGCTGTGCTTCCTGTCGCACTCTCATCTGTTCGGCTAGCTGATTCCATTGCGGTTCTGTTTGAGGAGTCCCAGGAGGCGGAGTGACGTTGTCCCCATCGTTACCAGCTGATGCAGACATTCTCAAACCCGGAGTCGGAAAAGACGGTGAAGCTGACGATGCACTTGACTCTTCCCAACTGATTAAACGGTGACCCGGTGCCCGAAACCAAGCTTTGTGCGGAGCTGCGGGGGGAAAGACACGAGGGTTCAGATGGCGGGATTTGAAGGAGGGTAGGTGTTTGGGCTTTGGGCTCATGCAACATGCGGTTATTTGTTCACGTTTACTTAAAACATGTTTTATTAACCTAATCGGTTGGAAAAGATTGCTCTTCTTTTTCGCAAACTACTCTGGATCCTGGATCAGTGGGCCCCGTCACTACGTTTATAAGCCCCTCATATTCCACCTGTATTTCGACATCCCAGGGTGGACAGCCCCGAGCGAGGGTCCTATAGGGCAAGCGGGTCCCACCGACCGAAAGAAAAACGATCCTAAAAGTCTGGCGGGTAATCGAGTCTTAACGAGTATTCGATGTAAATTACGGACAAAGCTGACGTCAAAGTCAAGATCATGTCCGAGGGCTCGACAAAAAGTCGGCATGATTGGGACTGATAAATGTCCACGATTGATCTTGACTTGTCGTCAGTTAAGCCGTAATTAGGCATGGAATAATCATTAATCCTTGATGACTCAGTGTCATGCAGGGAGTCTGTGTATAATTTGTGCCGATCGAGCCGAAGTCAAGGCGCCGGTCAATATCTTGGTCAAAGTCTGCGGCGGAAAACCGGCAGAACTTCGACTGATTAGGGTCCCCGAAAGATATTGAGTCGGTATGCCGACAAAGGCTTGAAAGGAAAGGTCTATACACAGACAGGGCATGATATAGACCAGACTAAAAACCAACCGGGTCTCGGACAAAGTGTGTCACGGACAAGTGCATGGTCGACAAGAGGCTCCATGGGATGTTTGGGTAGTCCTGTGCTTGCACCGAGAGGCGTAATAAGACCAAACGGGCCGCGACAAGGATTTCCCCGGGTTAGGGACGTAGTGTGCAGTGTAAGGTCACGTGCGCGTAGTGTGCAAGCAGTCTATATTCTTTTTCTGAGTAAAATAGAAATTTTTATGTGTCTTAAAAATATGATGCATGATTTATTTTTTTTTGAAAATTTTCTTTTTTTTTTTGAAATTTTTTTTTTTGAAATGAGCACATAAGCACATAAGCACAAAAATTCCGACAGTTAGGGACATGATTCTGACAGTCAAAATTTTGACTTTTTCCGAAGCGGCCAAAACAAACACGAAAATGTGCAAAAATCAACACACACAACAAATAATTTTTAATGTCGGGACGGAAGCTTGACCCTCAAAAGCTTTTGTTTTTTTTTTTGAAAAAACAATGATACCGGTACGTGGGATTGTTAAACCACAATTTATCCCCGACTCGTGTTAGGAGGCGATAACGGGAAGTTTAATGGTTTCCACCAATATACCAAATATCCTCTTTTTTTTTAGAAAAATCTTATTGTCCCCAGCGGAGTCGCCACTGTGATGATGTCGCCATTTCGCGGGAAGAATTCGATTTTTGCGTTTCTTTGAAAAACCGAATAAAACCGGAAAAACGGAGTCGCCACGCCATTTTTGTTTTAAGGGCCAAAACTTTGAAAAATGCCCGAGATTAGAGATTTGGGTTCGGAGGTCATGTTACACGCCGGGAAGGACGTTAGTGTGCACCCGGAATGTCTCGTAAAACGAGTCTTCCAAGCTGAAAATCATTTGTGTGTGTGTGTGTGTTTTGGCCAAAATAATTCGAAACTGAGAGAAGTAAAAATTGGGATGTCTTTTTAAGACTTTAAACTGATCCCATGATTTTTTGGAAGATTTTTGGATTGAGATTTGGTACTCAAAAGACCTTTTGAAGTTGAGAGTCACTTCTGCCAGAATGAAAAAGGCAGTGGACCTTTGATTTTGAAATGGATTCAAGGGCCTTAAAAATTCATAATCTGGATAAACTCAGAGAATAAAAGTTGTTCCAGACACCTTAAATAAGATTTGTGCGAAGGAATTTTCCATTTTGGAGAAGATTTGAGGGGTCAAAATCTTCTGTAAATCTCATATATGAAATCTGGATTTCCAGAAGCTGATGAACTGGCCTCTAAAAGAAAATTTGAAAAGAGGATTTTTACTCACCCAAAAAATAAAGTAAAAATATTTCTGGAAAGCTATGGATGTTGGATACAAAAAGTATTTTGTAGTCAACACCAAATTCCAAGTTTATCTGTGTCCAAAAATTTAGACAATGGACTGAGGTCTTAGAAAATTGCTACTGGACAGCAACTTCTCAAGAAGGAAAATGTGATTTTAAAGGGGGTTTTGCATCCATGATTGTCCCCATTTCCCTAGGTTTTGATTAGTAGTCACTAGACATTTTAGTGGTGATCTACTATATCAAACCATCCTTGGGGTACATTAGGACTTAAGCATTTCATTTGCTTGGGAAGGGGAATTTTGTAGAGATGAAATTAAAGAGAAAAATCAACTAGAGATTTAAAATGTGGACCATTTGAGATGGTCATTCATGAAGATGAACTTCAAGATGACCATCTTATGTCAAGACTTCAAGTTAAACTAGACATGAAGTAAATCAAAATAAGAAGAACAAGATGAACAAGAAGTTAAAAGGAGTTTTAGGGTTTGGAGAAGGAGGGCTTTACCAATGGTGACACCCTATCTTCCTAGGCTTGGAATTTGACTTGAGGAGTATCAAGATTTGGTGTTTAACTTGAGGAGTATCAAGATTTGGTGTTTGGATTTGTGTTTGAGTGGATTCAAGGCTTGAATGTGTTTAGGGTTTGATGATAGAGTTGATCAAAGAGAAAACAAGTAGATAACACTTAAGTCCTCTATGTTTTCTCCCTAATCTTCCTCTTGAGTAGAGTTTTAAGCTTGAGCTTGGTGTGTTTAAGAGTGATTTGAGAATGTTTGAAGTGAATTTGGGAAAGGTTCAAGAGAAAATGGTGACAATCTAAGGATTCCCACTGTTTTCTCTCTATTTTCGCCAGAATACAGCTTCTGTGAGTAAAATGTGTTGTGTAAACTGAGAGAGGAGGGTTCAATTTATAGGCCCCTGTGAGATACAAACATATTCGCGCGGAGGGTTCCGTAAACGTGCCTGGTGCATTAAATGCTGCTCCAGGCTTTGAACAGGAAGAATATTATTCAAAATTCCAGCAGTTTTTGTTTTTCAACTTGCCTAATTCGGATTTTTCCAATTTCTTTTGCTTTTTTGATTCCTTTTCATGGTTTATCTTTAAATGGCAATCCCTAATCTACCCTCACTTTGTTAGGAATGTTAGGAATTGTTAGAAATGTTAGAAATGTTAAAACTTTCGTTAATTTTCTAACAAAAATTCTAACAACTCAAATTGGAGCACTTACAGCTGCCTCGGGCATATACCGCGATTTACCTCCGCCAGCATACTGAGGGGCCGGTACCTGGTGGTCCAGGATTGATCCGGCGAAGCTGGGAAACCTGGATAATCAAAAAAAAAAAAAAAGGGGAATTAATGAATTCTACACCACATTCAAATTACTAATTTGCCCTTGCTTAACATCTCAAACATCTTCTTTCTTGGTTTCTTACTTAGAAATATAGAGTACTCCTTATGTTGGATGGGGCATAAATATGGATCAATATATTGTGATGTATGTAATTTCCCCTTTCTAAAATAATGTCACTAAAAATTTATTATGCACATATTAAAAAAATACTATACTACCTTTAATTACTCATATATTTAATGTTTATTGAAGTTCATTGTCAAATAATATATTTTGAAATTAATATTAGGTAGCTAGCAATTTCATGTTTAAGAGTAGATTTCAAATATATTTTGATATTTTAGAATTCTAATAAGGGCCTGTTTGATTTAGCTTATTGATATGTGCTGATGACTTATGATTTATGACTGATAACTTATGATTGAATACTTATGAATGATGAGCTAATGAATAATGTTGTTTGATTTAGCTTTTTTGAAGTACTGATGAGCTGTTATAAGTAAGTATGACTGTTTGATTACTAAGCTGAAAAAGTGCTGAATAAAATTATAAAGACTAAAATAATAATAATAATAATAATAATAATTATTATTATTATTATTATTATTATTATTATTATTATTATTATTATTATTATTATTATTATTATTATTATTATTATTATTATTATTATTTTATTTTTATTATTAATAAGGATAATCTTGGAATATATAAAATTTCAATAAAGAAGACTTACGTGTTTTTGAAAAGTAGAATTAAGCACTAGGCTTAGTGCTTATAACTTATTATCTTACATGTGCTTTAAGTGACTTGTACATGACTTATGACTTATCGTACCCTAAGTGAAATTAAACACTTCAAAAACAACTTTTGAAAAATAATAAATCATAAACACTTTCAGAGATAAGTCAAATCAAACATGCCTATAGTAACTTACTAGTACGGTAAAACACTAAAATATACAACACAAAATCTAGGGAGAAACGTGTTTCTCCATAATTTACGGAGAAACGGGTTTTAAATAACAATTGCGTTCATTTTGCAATACCCTTGAAAATCCATACCGGAGAGACGTGCATAAAGCAGGGACGACGAGATCGGGATGAGCGTCCGTACACCACAGCTTCAAAGTGATGAACAATTCCTGCTTGGATTCAATCAGACCAAGCTTTAGGGCTTCAACTATGGCTGCTCCGTTCAACTATGGCTGCTCCGATTCAAAATGTCTGTAGCCTTGCTTTATTGCTTCAATTATTGCGGTCTTCAATTATTACAAAAAGGTTTTGGTAATGACGATTCATGCTCAATTTGGTGATCTGGAGTCGAAATTCTTTTGGGCTCGATTAGGTTCTGGATATCCAGAACCTTTTGAAAGGATATCCAGAACCTTTTGAAAGGATATCCAGAAATTTATTAAATGTTTCTGGATATCAATTATAAAGCTTCTGGATATTAATTATAAAGCTTCTGGATATCCAGAACTCTTTGAAAGGATATCCAGAACCTTATGTAAGTGATATCGAGAATTTTAGAATTGGCTTCTGAATATAAGTTTTAAGGTTTCTGGATATTCATATTCAATGTTCTGGATATCCAGAACCTTGTGAAATTGATATCCAGATCAGAAATTTGGTCTTGGCCTTGGATTTGGTCTCAAATCTTTTTTCTGGATATCCGTCCCAAAGCTTCTGGATATCAATCCTAAAGCTTCTGGATATCCAGAAACCCGTTTCTCCATAACTTACGAAGAAATGCGTTTCTCCCTAGACCTACTCAATATACAAAATCTATTCTAAAGTATAAAAATACTATCCACCTAATATTAATTCCGAATATTATAAATTATAATCAAAATAATTCAAGAGTATGTTTGGCAACTCGATTCCAATCCATTGAATTGAAATTGAAAGGGTTAAATTAGTTTCACGGAATTCATTTTGTTCTTCCAATTCCAAATCCAAGTCTTGGAATTGAGGTTGCCAAACATACCCCAAATTGAAATCAAAATTATCACAATAATGTCCTACACCGTGATCACATCATGATTTTAACATTTAATAAAGATTGAGTCATTTAATCATAAATTGGACAAACATGCAAAGCAGGACTCTCTTTAACTAGCGGTTGATTTGCGGGCAGGTGTTGGGACTTGGGAGTGGAGTACTAAAATAGAGTGCGTCTGCTGAGAAACGCGTTTCTCCATAACTATGGAGAAACGTGTTTTTCATAGCCAGAAGCTTTACATTTAATAACCAGAAAAAAAAATCCAAGGCCAAGACCAAAAGCTTCTGGATATCCAGAAGCTTTGCATTTGATAGCCAGAAGCTTTGCAGTTGATATCCAGAAGCTTTGTATTTGATAGCCAGAAGGATGTGAAATGTATATCCAGAAACTGTTAGGTGCATATTTGTAAGTACCCCAATCTGGATCGCTTTCTATCCCAGCATACGACAAAACCAGAGGCAAACTTCCGGAGATCATAACTCCTTCATACGAACTCCGATTGAGACGTGCCATATATGGTTGGAAAGCTCTCGACGAGAACTAGCTTGCCAAGACCAAAAAAACTGGTAATGGCTGCTTATGTCGTGCGACATATTCTGCCAAGAGACATAATAATTACAGAATATTCTTAATTATTACAGATTCCCCTAAATCCAGGAAAACCAAAAAACTGGTAATGGCTTATTGTGTCGTGCGACACAACTAGCCATTTTCTGGACCCTATAAATAGAGGCCTCCCCCTCTCATTTTTCACACACCTCCCTCTTCTCTCTTCCTCCCTTAGCCTTCTGGCTCCCCTCTAAGTCCTCTCGAGGCACTCCCGGCCCCTTTCGGATCCTTCCGAGGCCTTCCGAGCTCCCTTGTGGTGCTCCGAAGCCTCCCCGAGCGCTCCCGAGACGCTCCCGCGCTGCCCCGAGGCACTCTCGAGGTACTCTGAGGCCCCTCGTGGTACTCCGAGGCCTTGCCTGGTCTTTCCACGGTGTCCCGGCTCTTTCCGAGTCAAACCGACGATCCCAAACCACGCCGAAACTCTGCCCGAGTGACTCCTGCCACCACAACGCACGCCGAACCTCTGCCCGAGTGATCCCGACGATCCCCACGCACGCCGAACCTCTGCCCGAACGCAGCCTGCAACCTCAACTCACGCCGAAACTTTGTCCGCAGACAACCGGTCCCTCCCGGGCAATCCCGATCCGTACGAACGCTACTCCGACCTCAAACACTATTCCCCAGCGGAAGACAGACACGAACCAACATTGGTAAGGCTTCCTTCCTACACTATTTCAATACATTTCCATACATAGCATACAATGTAGACATCCGATACAGCATGCATTTTTAAAAAGCACACACACACACACACAACATTTAAAGGATATTAGGGGTATCCGAAAGACTCGTTTTACGAGGCTACTCGGGTGAGCTCTAATATTCTAATATTCTCTTCCCGGGGAGTCATCTGACCTCCGAACTCAAAATCTCATCACACAAAAAACAGTTTAAAATTATCTTTAAACTGATGCCCTTTTTCAATGTTTTGGGCTTAATAAAAACGGCGTGGCGACTCTACAAAAACAAAAACGGCGAGACTAAACCGCTCCAACGCGAAAGACTGCCAGATGCCGGGGCTGCGAAGCCTTTCTCGGATCCGGGTAATTTCAGTTGGCGACTCTGCTGGGGAAATTTTGTTTTAAAAACTTTTAAACAAAACAAAAGATTTTTAAAACGATGATGAGGGTCAAACTTTCATTTTACCCCTTCCTTTAACTATTGTGTGTGTGTGCACGTGCTTCGTTTTTATTTTACAAAATAAAAATACAAAAAAAAAATGCATCAATATACATCTGTGCATACATTTAAAATTCTTCAAAAACTCCTGTTTTACTCAGAAAAAGAATTTTAGAGACCGCACACTACGCGCACTGCTGCCTCGGTTACACCGCACACTACGCGCACTGCTGCCTCGGATACACTGCACACTACAACCCTTAACCCGGAGTGGTCTCAGTTGCAGTCCGTTTGGTCTTCCTAGGCCTCTTGGGCGCGCACGGGATCATTCCAAACATCCCATCCTAGCCAAGCGTCAACCCTGCACGTTTGAGTCTTGAGTCACACTCTGTCCAGACTCGGTTGGTTTTTACCCAGTCCGTGTCATACAGCCTGGATACATATACCATGCCGGCCATTTTCTGAGTCAAGGCTCGGAACTCAAGATCCCTTGCGCAAGCAAAGCGATGAAAGGTCATGCTAAAATCTTGACACGATCTTGATTTCCGAAGCTACACCTGCACGATGTTCCGTCCCGGATATACATCCATGCTTGCATGACACCATGTCATCACGCCTTTGATACGTCAGCCATGACGATATGACCCAGCCAACGCCTAACGTCACAGATCCCTTGCGCAAGCAAGGTAAAGAGAGGTCATGCCGAACTCTTGACCTGATCTTGACTCAGTGGCCGGCTCGGTTCACTATTCACATGGCTAACGCATCAAAACGAACATGACAGGCTCGGTCCTTAGGTTCGATTTTTCTTTTAGGCCGGTGGAAACCGCTTGCACTATAGGACCCTCGCCTGGGGCTGTCCACCCCGGGATGTCGAAATACAGGTGCAAAACGAGGGGCGTATAGCCGCACGAGATGGTCTCCACAGACCCAGATCTAGCATAGTTGCGAAAAATAAGAGCAATCTTTTCCAACCTACCTAGGATTCTGAGAAAACATGTTTTAAGTAAATTAAAACAAAAAAAAAAATCAAAAAATAAAAGAAACGGAAACCGCATGCCACGTGAGCTTTCCCCCTTTTATCCCGTTAGGCCATTCCCGTGTCTAAACCTTGCCCGTCACCCCTCCAGCGAACCGAGAGTGGTTGAGAATACCTGGAAGCCGCCTTTTCAGTATCGAGGTCACAGGGTCCGATAGCCCTTCCAGTTCAACGGTCCGCACCGTCCGATACTCCCCCATGACGGGATCAACAGATAACAGTGAGGGAAACGGAACCCCGCCACTAAGGAACCTCCAGACAATGGAGGAGGTGCTGCGAGCCTTCGAAACCATCAAGAAGCGCCAAGAGGAACAAAGCAAGCTGGATCGTCGACACCTTGCGTCTTCGAGGAACAGCTTGCAGTTCCCCAACCCGACGAACCTTTGTTCTCATAGAGGACGAAGATATACCGCTCCCCGGTTTCTCAAAGCTATCAGAAGGCCCCGCCTCCGCCAAGCTACGAGATCCCAGCAACGCAGCAGCTCTCGCTCAAAGCTCCTCAGGCGTCGGCCAAGCAGCTCCGACATGCCCGCCTCAGACAGTCGGTTTCCCGGCTCTGCACATCAAGCTCGGTACCAACAGACACATACGTGCCTGCTCCGCCAGATCCCAATGCATCTCGGTATCCCCCAGGATTTAATCCTTTGCCTCTATACGAGCCTCGCAACCACAATCAAAAGTCCCCATTCTTACCAGGGACAGGCATCCCGAGCGGATATCCCGACATCTCCAGTTTGCCACACTGCTAGTCGCCAATTGGGGCTAACGAATCGTTTCCCAGTTCCCAAACACAACCCTTAGCGGACACGGCAATCATGCCTCAACTTCAACGCCCCAGGGTATGGGTTGGTATACACTCAACTACCTCCCCAAGACTCCCGAATGGCAATCCCATCAGCCAATCCACCTCCATCTTCGGTTTCCGTCCCCGAAAACGGTAACCCACCTCGCATACCGATCCCCACGGCCTGGCTGATTGAACAAATGAAAGACATGCAAGGCAAGCTAGCTAGTTCTCGGAAGGACTCCCTCCCGCCTACCGATCCGAACAAAGTGGTCCCTCTCCCTCCAAAGTTCGTGATGCAAGAAATGGAAAAGTTTGACGGAGCAGAATGCCCAAAAACCCACATCGACACCTACGTCCCGGGTATGAGAGCCAAAGGGGCAACCCCTCAACAAATGGCGAGATCATTTTCAACATTCCCTCAAATCCACAAAGACTAAGGTGGTTCCTCAATGTGAAGGCAGTAAAACCGCTCCACGTGGGATCGATCAGTGAAATCTTCTCGAGAAGTATCGCGCCAATCTTGAATGGGAAACAAACCGCCATGACCTGCAAGCCACCGAACAAAAGGATGACGAACCGGTGGGCGAGTTCTACAAAAGATGGAACTGGAAGCTAAGCGAGATAATGGATCCACTTTCCAAAGAAGAGCAGATGGACACCATCCATTCCTGCCTCAAGCCATCTTTGAGGACCTTGATCAGCCACCATTTCTATCCGGATCTCCGTGCCATGGTCACCGCCGGAACAAAGTTTGAAAAGACTCGAGTCTTCAAAAGGCAACGGAACCCCTGCCTCATCTTACCGCTATCGAACAAACTCCGGCAACTTCAACTCCCGCCCGACCAAAGGAAAGGAAGCAAATGGAACAGTGCATTACATTCCGAACGGAGCTCAAGTAAACCGCGATCAAGCGGCCCCCAAAGAATAGCAACCCCCTCGCTTCCCACAGCCTTCCAAAGATTTAGATAACCTGGAAATGCCATTGGGTCAAGTATTTGAAGCTTTGGTGAAGCGAAATCTTCTCAAACCACTCGAGAATTTCCAACCGAAGACCCTCAAACCCAACATGGATATGAGCAAGCACTGCGCCTTCCACAACTACCCCGGCCACACCACCGACAATTGCTTCGTACTCAAGCAGGTGATTCAGGGGCTCATTGAGGAGGGAAAATTGGAACGCCCTCGTGGTCCCAATACCATTGGAAATCCATTCCCCCAGAACGACAGGGTAAACTCAATAGCCGTTGACGAAACTCCAAGCGAGAGCAGACCCCCTGCAATTTCCGAAACCGTCAGCATGCTGTCCCGCTATGACTGGGAGCGTGAAACAAGAGTCAAAAGGTCTCGTGACCGGGAATTCCGACAAGAACGCCCAAGGGCAACTGTCTCCCTACGATCTTTGCCCCAGCCAAGGCATACGAATGGATGGATCGAACGTTCCCCAGAAGAGACTGAGTCAAACGGTAGCACGGGAAGCGGTTTAGCCTTCACAGACGATGACTTGCCAATATGTGAGAATCGGCACAACGAAGCCCTCCTCATCCTCATAAAGATAGAGATGTTCTTCCTCCCGAACGTCTTGATTGATAACGGCTCCGCAGTCAACATCATCGCTTTAAGCACATTGAAACGACTCCGCATCGACCGTTCTCTGATAAGGCCTTCACCTCGGGTAATCCGAGCCTACGACTCCACTGCACGACCAATCGTAGGAGTCATCAATTTGAGGATCCAATTCGACGTACAACTGGAGTCGGTAGAGTTCCAAGTCGTGGAAATCAAACCAACCTTCTCTGCTTTGTTGGGACGGCCTTGGATACATCAGATGAAAGCAGTATCATCTACTCTTCACCAATGCGTGAAATTCATCAATGCCAATGGAGCGATCGAAGTGATCCGCGGAAGAAGTGCAATGGCAAGTGCTTGGCCAGCAAGCTATGACCCAGAAGAAGGTCCCGACATGACCGAATACTCTTCTCCAGATGATTCTCCTACCCCGTCCCGCTACGAAGTGGATCCTCACATCCACGCTCTAAGCCGCGACGAGCCGGAAATTGAAGAACTCATGGGTCAGGATGACAACTCTGATATATGCGACTGTGAAGAATGCTTGAGAGAGGATCAAGAGATGGATGCCCTAATGGAGATTGATCAAGGAGTAGACCCTTACTTCGCCGAAAACCCTCTTGCAAACTGGCTCATCACCGATCCCCGGTACATGACAACCCTCTAGCCGACACCCTCGAATCTTACGGGGACAGCCATCACAGCTTAGTTCAATTCAACATTCCGGTGTCCGACCTGGACGAACAATGGCGCAACCTCCTCCAAGGCTTAATCAGTGAAGGAGATATAGCATGTCCGCTCGAATAAGACATTGTAAACGTCGTCCAAGCAAAGATCCCAGATAAAGAAGCAGATTCTATGAAAGTGATCAACATCAGCAAGAATCCACTCCGAATCAGCGAATGCTTCGCCCTCCTAGAAGTAGCCCTCAGCGACTTCTATCATCAAAAACCCCCAAGGACTGGTGGCAACACTAATGGAGGGACATCATCAAGGGAGCAGCCAAAAACCTCCGCGATCTGGTTTGAAATCGAACCGCCTGCAAGCTACTTTCCGGACTCATGCCAAGGGAAGATTGGCCACCTGAACCAGCACCACTCCCTCTAGAGCTACAGCCATCCGAGAGTAATGAAGCCTGGTCCAATCCCTCGTCGCCTATAGTCTAGCTTCGAGTCTTGTTGTCTGTGTATTCACATCTTTTGTGTCTTTTGACGGCTTTACGCCCGACGATTGTGAATCTTTGGTCAACAATGTACAGTCTTCACGCTTTCAATAAAAGGTCCGACCTTCCTAAAAAAAAAAAAAATCATTTCATTGCATCTTTAACAAATGATGATATTAACTAATCAAAACAAGTTAATAACAATTCATCTATACAAAAGACAAACACATTAATTAAATAAATGCATCAAGCAAGCATTTAAGCATGTTGTCAAACGAGAGAAAAACCGGGCCCAAGCTGCCGAGAAGGTTTTAATCACAACGATTTGCAAGATTGCTGAAGAGCCAAAGAGACGCAAGTCCGACGCCATTTCCAGCACAAACCAGATCTTCCAATACCTCAAGAGCGGGGAAACCACCTTCATGAACAAGGAAGACCCACACACAGGAGGGGTCAAAACCAAGAGCATCATGGCCCTAAAATGCCTTGCCTCTCATTTCGTCATCCTCGGGGACATGCTATACAAGAAACGCTACCATGAGCCACTCCTACGCTGCATCAGTCAAGAAGAAGCAAGCCAGTTCATGAACGAAGTCCACAATGGGGCTTGCGGTCCCCACATGAACGCCAGAGCCCTGATGCAAATCATTCTCGGGATGGGCTACTACTTGGATCTCCATGGAGGCATTGCATCCACTTTGTCCGAAGGCTGCGATAAGTGCCAACGGTTCTCCAACCTCAATCATCTACCACCTCACGATCTCTACCGCATGACTACACCTTGGCCCTTTCGCCACTTGGGGAATTGACGTCATCGGGAAAATCGCTCCGCCAGCAAAGAATCTGGCCACGAGTTCATCTTAGTAGCCATCGACTACTTCACCAAATGGGTCGAAGCCAAGTCCTACAAGGTACTCACCTCCAAGAAGGTCGCGCATTTCCTCAAGGAAAACATCATCTGCCGATACGGCATCCCAAATGAGGTCATATCGAGACAACGGCTCACACTTCGAAGGGGAATTCGACGGGCTGCTGGCTGAATTCAAGATCACACGTCACAAATCTTCTCCCTACCGCCACAAACAAACGGCGCCGTGGAAGCAACAAACAAAACCCTCGAACGGATCATCCGAAAATGACCACCCGAGGACGAGATTGGCCCGAGAAGCCGCACCTTGCACTTTGGGGCTACCGCACATCGGTCGGAAACAGCCACGGGAGAAACCTCATTTGCCCCGACCTACGGGATGGAAGCAGTCCTTCCCATCGAGCTAGAAATTCCCTCACTCCGAGTCTGTGGAAAATGACATCAACGAAGTTGAATGGCTCCGAAGCCGACATGACGAATTGGCTCGCTAGATGAGCGACGACTAAAGGCCATGGAACACGTCCGAGCCTATCAAAGCGGGATGGCTAGAGCTTTCGACAAGAAAGTCAAATCCCGAGACATCGTGGAAGGTGACCTTGTACTCAAAGAAAGCCTCCCACTCGAACCAACCCACTGGGAAAATGGGAACCCACTGGATCGGCCCTTTCGTGGTTCAAAAGATCTTCTCGGAGGCGCCATAAAGCTGATAGACCTAGACGGCAATCCCTTCGTGAATCCAGTCAACGGAAGCAAACTGCGCAGATACTTCACCTCAAGAAGAACAACTGTGCATCTCTTGGCACTCCATGGAGTGTCGAACTACGCAGACCTGCGCACTCTAGTCCGGGGGAACGTAGGCAACCTTCATTGGTCCGGCCTAAAAACACCCAACAAGCCAAAAGTTTGAATGTCAATCAAGACCTCCATCAAGCTACGCACTTTTCAAGAACACGCCCTGCCAGTCACCTTGACTGTGTCAAACGACGGCGGCAACATCAAAGGACATCCGAGGGTCACCAAGATCAAACGACCGACTCATGATCAAGCTTTCCAAGCCGGGGGCTTGTCTTAGCCCTCACGCGCTTCAAAAAAAAAAAAAAAAAAGAGCTCGAGCAAGGGCTCACAAAAAATATAAAAAATAGAGCTCGAGCAAGGGCTCACAAAAAAAAGAGAGCTCGAGCAAGGGCTCACAAAAAAAAAACAAAAGAAGCTCAAACAGAAGCTGCGAAATTGAGGTCAAGAGCCCGACGCCAACAAAGGGCAAGGAAGCTACGAAAAAAGACCGTCAAAACGACTTGTCGTGAAGCCTTCGACCTCTCGGCCAAGCACAAAGCCTCAAGAAAGGGATTGCCGTCATGGCCCAGGCCAGCTTCAGTCCGCAAATGCAACAGAAAAGTCCAAAGATGGACGCCGACAAAGTGCACAAAAGAAACAAAGGCAAACAAGAGATCTTGCGTCTCGACAAAGCTTTAAAAGTAAATCACAAATCACTAACGGTTACAACATTTCTTGATGAGTTCAAGCACGGTCTACTCTCAAGTTCACAACATGCTAAAAGACAGCTTAATACATTTAACTAATAATGTGTTTGCAATGCAATGAATGGATACCTAGGAGGTCATTCCGCGCCATCTGCGCTTGTCCCCTCGCCATTCTTCCCTTTCTTCCCTCGTCCCCGGCGAGTCTTCTTTCGCTTCACGTGAACCAACTCTGCGTCTCTCAGTCCGAGATCTGGGGTCCTCCCCGTAGAGTCAAACAATCCAGTAGCTCTCAGGGCTTCATTCGCCCGTGCTTCGGCTCGGATCTCCTCCCTGCGAGTCTGTAAAAGAGGACCTCTCCCGTCGCGTCGGTCAACTCTAGTCTCGTAGTCAAACAAAGCGTCTCCCGTCACATCCAAAGGGTCGACTGTGCTTCGGAACTCCTAAGGCAATAGCTACTACGGCAACCGGTCCTGCAATTGCCGCACGCACGCTCTCCAAGACCACTGGGACTCGCCCAACATGCCGCTTTCATACCAAAGCCGGATACCGAGTCGTCGCATAACGCTCTCCCCGACGTCTAAGGAGTACCACAGAGGGAAAGCGGAATACTTCCATACCCTCGTACAATACAAGAAGGCACCTGGAGCCTGCCATACAAAGAGGAACTACTTCCGCAGCTGCAAGGTCATCCTGCCAACAAAGGCTCTGCTTCATCCCAAACCGCCGGAAACAAGCGACGGAATATAGAAGGAGGACCAAGACAAACTCGGAACTCGACAACGTAGGACCCTTCCCGCAAGATCCTCCCGGTCTCAATCCTCCAGCCAAGGAACCCACCAACGAATCGATGCGTACCAAGTCGTGCCATCCATCTCTCCCGTGCGGACGATCCATATCCAAACACAAGAGGTCGCCGAGCAAACGACCACGGGCTAAACGACGTCTGAGCCTCGGGCATGGCCTCGAAGTCTCTCTCGCGGCCACAAGGTGAGCAAAGCGGGGCTTCCCTCTCATGAAACGATCCCCGGTCGCCGCGACGGCCGATACCATGAAGAGTCTCCCCCAGCACCAACGGAACAATATCCTCTCCAGGCTCTGCAGGTGCCCTACCACATCTAGCAAAGCGCCATCACAAATGCCAAGTGGAGCCGACCAGAAAAGCGTCGCCATCACGCACAAGGCAAATACATCCCAAGAGACGTCACTCTCATCATCAACCATGAACCGCTCCGGCAGCTCGTAAATGTCGATGTGACCCGAATCAAGGATCATGCCCCGCACTTCTTCCAACGAAGTACGAAGAAAGTCTCGCAAGCTTCACGCTCACAAAGAACACCACCAATCAAAGGAAGCGAGATGGCCTCCACCTCCTGGTCCTCCAATCAAAGCCCGAAAATCCTCAAAAGTGGGCACCATTTCATTGTAGGAGAAACAGACACGTGCCTCCTAACATCCTGTAACTTCGCGGCGGCCGCAACAAATCCCAATCAGAACCAACTCCTTAAAAGACCAAACCGAGCAAAGACGAAACCTTACCTCGAAAGCTCCGTCTCGATGCCTCATACGGCGCCGCATCCGCGTTTTCAACCGCTCAAGGAAGTGTGCTTGCCTCTCTGCGAAAGCCTCGGCAAAATTCTAGGGACGTACGAAGAATCCATGGAAAATGGAGGTTCCTAGAGAAAATGGGGAAGAAAGCTCGAAAATGGCCGCAAATGGGGAAATGAGGAAGAACTGCACACTGTAAAGCATTTATGTCCTTCCCAAAAGCAAGGTTGGTCCGTACGGACCTCTTTGCATGCTAAGTATGTCCGTACGGACCTCCTTGCAAATGTAACCCATTTCCCAAAGAACAAGATAAAACCACCGTCCTCGCAGAACCTTGCTCCAAACCGCCCAAACACTAGCCAAAGCCATTCCCGCAAACAAACACTACCCACAAACACACTCTCACCACGTGGCATGTACAAAAATAAAAAATAATAATAGCAACAATTTCTAGGACAAATCCCGGGAATCACAAAAATGACATTACATCTTAAAATAAAATACTGTTTGCCGTGCAAATACATGTGTTTTATTACAGGTACCAATAAATGTCTGTTGCTAAACAAAAAAAAAAGAGGGATATGAAAAGAGGGAAAGCAAATGAATACTACTCAGAATCCTCAGCATCATCATCCTCGCCAAGATCCTCCAAAGAAAAGTCGGGCATCCTGGCCAACTCGCCCGTCACATCCTCGTCGCCGAATACCGAGCACCCGCCCGAGGCTCCCACGAAAAGTACTCGAAGGATCAAATCCGGCGAAAGGATCAAAGAAAGAAGGCTCGAGGAACCTCACCCCGTGCGCCATGCGGAGGCATGAATCGATAAAAGGGCCGCTCCTCGAAGGCCCCGCAGCCTCAGAAGATGTCCCGCATCCATGCTATGCCGCCTCAAAGGTCCTCTCCCCGCTGCGGCTCCGACTCGGCTCGGGCGAGGAACGTCTGCACGCCTCGAAGGCATAGCTCGTACGCCGCACGCGTCGCGAAGACCGGTAAGATATCTTCGAAGCCATCTTCTTCGCAAACGACCTCATCGCCACGTAACGGCGAGTCAAGCATATCATAGGCTCTCCCTGACTCCGCACCAACAAGCAGCCCAAGGAAACACTCAAAGAATACGCTTATACTCAACAACAAAAAGAGAAAATGCGTAAAAGATGCCAAGATGGAAAAGAGTCGCACACTCACCGATCTGTCAGATCCACTCGTATGCAAGCAGAGCTCGCCAGAACGGCATGCATACCCTCCTCTCGATCCGTCCCCGCGGACGTGCGTGAAATCCGCCCCGCACGGAACCTCGGGAGCTCGCGGCCGCCCTCTCTCCTCGCCAAGCACTGCGGCGTCCTCAGCTTCCTCCTCATGAAGGCCCCGTACTCCTCTCCATATAAAATGAACTCCTCGCCCACTTCAACGGCAAGTCAACCACCGGCCGTCAAGCGTAAGACCGGACCTCGCCCACTTCAACGGCAATTCAACCACCGGCCGTCAAGCGTAAGACCGGACCTCGCCCACTTCAACGGCACCAACCACCGGCCGTCAAGCGTAAGACCGGACTCCGCCACTTCAACGGCAATTCAACCACCGGCCAAGCGTAAGACCGGACCTCGCCCACTTCAACGGCAATTCAACCACCGGCCGTCAAGCGTAAGACCGGACCTCGCCCACTTCAACGGCAATTCAACCACCGCCGTCAAGCTGCAAGACCGGACCTCGCCCACTCCAACGGCAATTCAACCACCGGCCATCAACGTAAGACCGGTCCTCGCCCACTCCAACGGCAATTCAACCACCGCCCGCTCAACGGCAATTCAAGAAGGAGCCAACACCTCCCAGCACGAGTCCCAAGGCACGAGACGCCTCCAAAACGCCCGACGGCAATTCAAGAAGGAGCCAACACCTCCCAGCACGAATCCCAAGGCACAAGACGCCTCCAAACGCTCAACGACAACTCAACCACTGGCCCTCAAAGGAGGTCCGAAGTCATCTTCCCAACAGAAAAGGGCCACTACAAGGTCACGCATCCCCAACAATTCAAGCACCGGCAGCCGATGTAAGCCCGAATCTCGCCCACTTCAACGGCAAGCAAGCACCGGCCATCAAAGTAAGCCCGAGCTCCTCCCCAACAAGTCAAAGGGAAGTCATGCAAGATCGCATATCCTCAAAGACCGACCATCATCGTTGCCCACTCAACGGCAAAACAAGCACAAGAAGGAGCCAACACCTCCGAGTACAAGTCCCAAGGCACGAAGCGCCTCCGAAACGCCAAATGGGGAAGCAATCACCGGCCGTCATCCTTGCCCACTTCAACGGCAGCAAGCACCTAGCCATCGTAAGTCCAACCTTCTACTCAACATGCAAAAACACAAAGGCATCTACGCCTCTCGAAGCACAAGGCAAACACGCCCACAAAAGCGGCTAGAAGACGATTCAAAGTCCTCGCGCATTACATCAATCCTAGAAGACGATTCAAAGTCTCGCGCATTACATCAAATCGCGGCTAGAAGACGATTCAAAGTCCTCGCGCATTACATCAAATCGCGGCTAGAAGACGATTCAAAGTCCTCGCGCATTACATCAATCGCGGCTAGAAGACGATTCAAAGTCCTCGCGCATTACATCAAACTGCGGCTAGAAGACGATTCAAAGTCTCGCGCATTACATCAATCGCGGCTAGAAGACGATTCAAAGTCCTCGCGCATTACATCAACCGCCGCGTAAGACGATTCAAAATCCTCCGGGCCGTGGCACCAACCGCCGCGTAAGATGATTCAAAGTCCTCCAGGCCGTGGCACCAACCGCACCGAAGACGATTCAAGTCCTCACAACTATCTCCGCCCTAAGGCCTTAAACCACCCGATTAGGAAAATCGTAAAATTTCCATCCCGTGACACCACCACGTCCTCACAATTGACCTCGGCGGTCACCACATCCCAGACACCACCACGTCCTCTACCACCGACCTCGGCGGTCACACGACACTTCGTGGCACCACCACGCCCACATACACTCACAAATTCACGACCTCCGAACTACGACTGTGCTTGATTCCCGCCAGGGATACGTAGGAATCCTATCACAGGTCCGCCCATCGACCTATACGGTCACCTAGGACACCACCACGTCCTTCTCATCGACCTACGCGGTCACCCAGACACCACCACGTCCTACCACCGACCTCGGCGGTCACACGACACTTCGTGGCACCACCACGCCCGCATTCACAAAACACTCACCCCACACCCGAACTACCACTGTGCTTGATTCCCGCCAGTGGATACGTAGGAATCCTATCACAGGTCCAAATTATCGACCTAAACTGGTCACACAAAAGGACACCACCACGTCCTCACATTGACCCTCACGGTCACTTCCTCTCCCAAAGACGCGATCCAGATTAGGACCCTTATCTTATCGGCGACCCCACTTCTTTCATAAGTGACGTCGTCGAGGGGCTTCGTAAGTACCCCAACTGGATCGCTTTCTTTCAAAGATACGACAAAACCAGGCAAACTTCCGTAGATCATAACTCCTTCATACGAACTCTTGAGACGTGCCATATATGGTTGGAAAGCTCTCGCGAGAAAAGCTTGACCAAAAACTGGTAATGGCTGCTTATGTCGTAAAGACATATTCTGCCAAGAGACATAATAATTACGTAATATTCTTAATTATTACATTCCCTAAATCCAGGAAAACCAAAATCGGTAATGGCTTATTGGCGTGCGACACAAGCTGATTATTACGTAATATTCTTAATTATTGCAGATTCCCTAAATCCAGAAAACCAAAATCGGTAATGGCTTATTGTGTCGTGCGACACAACTAGCCATTTTAACTATAAATAGAGGCCTCCCCTCTCATTTTTCACACACCTCCCTCTTCTCTCTTCCTCCCTTAGCCTTCTCGGCTCCCCTCTAAGTCCTCTTGAGGCACTCCCGCCCTTTCGGATCCTTCCGAGGCCTTCCGAGCTCCTCGCGGTGCTCAAGCCTCCCCGAGCGCTCCCGAGACGCTCCCGCGCCTCCCGAGGCACTCTCGAGGTACTCGAGGCCCCTCGTGGTACTCCGAGGCCTTGCACGGTCTTTCCACCTGTCCCGCTCTTTCCGAGTCAAACCGACGATCCCAAACCACGCCGAAACTCGCCCGAGTGACTCCCCGCCACCACAACGCACGCCGAACCTCGCCCGAGTGATCCCGACGATCCCCACGCACGCCGAACCTCTCGCCCGAACGCAGCCTCGCAACCTCAACTCACGCCGAAACTCGTCCGCAGACAACCGGTCCCTCCCGAAGCAATCTCG
The DNA here is from genome assembly GCA_022495995.1 of Adenophora triphylla var. japonica. Lineage (NCBI taxonomy): Eukaryota > Viridiplantae > Streptophyta > Magnoliopsida > Asterales > Campanulaceae > Adenophora > Adenophora triphylla. The sequence goes on from JAFEMH010000919.1 coordinate 419,925, forward strand.
ATCCGTACCGAACGCTACTCCGACCTCAAACACTATTCCCCAGCCGGAAGACAGACACGAACCAACATTGGTAAGGCTTCCTTCCTACACTATTTCAATACATTTCCATACATAGCATACAATGTAGACATCCGATACAAAGATGCATTTTTAAAAAGCACACACACACACACACAACATTTAAAGGATATTAGGGTATCCGAAAGACTCGTTTACGAGGCTACTCAAAGTGAGCTCTAATATTCTAATATTCTCTTCCCGGGAGTCATCCGACCTCCGAACTCAAAATCTCATCACACAAAAACAGCTTTAAAATTATCTTTAAACCGATGCCCTTTTTCAATGTTTTGGGCTTAATAAAAACGGCGTGGCGACTCTACAAAAACAAAACGGCGAGACTAAACCGCTCCAACGCGAAAGATCGCTGTATGGGGCCGCGAAGCCTTTCTCGGATCCTGTAATTTCAATATCCGTAAAACCGTTAGGTGCATATCCGTAAATGTGTTAGGCATATCCGTAAATTGCTATTGAAGGTTTCTGGATATCCAGAAACCTTCAAATGTATATCCAGAAACATTTTGAAGGTTTCTGGATATTCATTTGAAGGTTTCTGGATATCACTTTCATAGGTTTCTGGCTATCTAGCTCATTGTCGCGCGACATGTCGGGACCCGTTTCTCCATAACTTATGGAGAAACGCGTTTCTCCCTAGATTTTGTGACTAAAATAACATGGAGACTGGAGGATAAAAGGATGTGTAAATTATTAAGGAGTTTGGATTGGGATCGAGTTGCAAAACAAGTAGAAAAAGAAAAGCGAAATTGGTCGGGAGGAGTGACACGACCGTAATAAGGAGGCATATACGGTCGTGCCACTGAAGATCAGTGTTTCGAATTTTGCTGAGCACGGCCATGCACCAAATAGGCACATGATCGTGTCATTACATGCAGAACATTTCAACCAGATTTATTTCCTATTTCAACGAGATCTCTTTCTCTGATAGATTTTGGACTTCCTTGTACAACTATAAATACATACTCCCTCCGTCCCGCTAATATCCGCACTAACACTGTTTGCGCGGGAATTAAGGAATATGATATTTTAATAAAATGTTGTGAATGTAAAAGTAAAGTAGGAGAGAGAATGAGTGGAGGGTGTAATAAATTATAATGGTGTTGTGAGTATTAAAATAATGTAGGAGAGAGAATGAGTGGGGTTGGGTGAATATTTTATTAATATAAAGTTTCCTTTTTGGGAGTGTGCGGATATTAGCGGGACGCCCAAAAAGAAAAGTGTGCGGATATTAGCGGGACGGAGGGAGTATACACGACCTAAAACACATTGTAGCACATATTTGAGAGAATAATTAGTTTATTCCTGGTTTGGCATCGCCCCCGGACGTACTTGATTTGTTCAAGGAACCGGGTTAACAATTTCTTATGTTTGTGTTCTTCCATATATTGGTGTATGGGGGTGTGTTTGATTATTGTCATTAATTGTGTGGGTATCACTAAATCCTCAACAACTGATATCAGAGCTTTGGTCATTAATCCAAAGTTCATTAGTTGATTTTAGGGTCGCATTCTTGGGAATTCTGTGGAGCAATCAAGATGAGCAAATCAACCATTGAGAAATTCAAAGGAGCAAATTTCACGTTTTGGATGGCGAGGATCACAAACTATCTCTATAGTAAGGATCTTCATCTTTTCTTGGGAGAGAAACCTACAACCATGTTAAAAGAAGTTTGGGAGACGCTAGATCGAAAAACGATAGGTGTGGTGAGATGCACGTTGATTGATGAGATCACACAAAATATGTTGGAGGCCAAGACAACGGCGGAGATGCTACAGCTGATGTCAAATATGTATGAGAAACCATCGAACATCAGTAAGGTTTACTTAATGAGGATAATGTTCAACCTGAAGATGTCGGAGGGTACAATGGCATCAACTCATATCAGCAGTTTCAAAGGTATGGTGGACCGATTGAAAACTGTCGGTATTACATTTACTGACGAGGTGCAGGCTGTGATATTACTTTCATCGTTTCCTGATAGTTGGGATCCGATTGTCACGGTGCTAAGTGCATCGACAAATGAGGCACCGTTAAAGTATACGCAAGTCAGAGACTTCATCCTTGGCGAGGAGTTGTGAATGGAGGGAAAGGGAGAGACTTCAATGCAAGCATTAAGGGTATAGAATGGTAAAGGGAGGAGAGGAGGACCGAGATCTAAGAAACATCCGGTCAAGTTCTACAAGTGTGGTGCTAAGGGTCATATCATTTATGATTGCCAGGAGAATGCTAACGAAGGTGATGGTCACGCAGGACTCGCGGAGGAGTAAATTGCAGATACATAGCATCTTGGGAGAGAAGCAGTCGGATGAAGCTTGGGTGTTAGATTCGGGTGCATTGTTTCATTCATGCAGTGGCTCGGATGAGATGGAGCAATACACCTCGTGCGATTTTGGGGTGGTTTATCTTGGTGATGGTCAACCTTAGAAGATTGTGGGAAAAGGGGATGTACGGATCAAGACTCGAAGGGGGCTGTTTTTGAATAGTGTGATGTGAGGCACATTCCTAGCTTGAATAGGAGATTGATTTCTGTTGGACAGTTAGACAATGAGGGGTGTGAAGTAACCTTCAATGGTGGATCATGGGAAATTAGAAAAGGAGCAGAGGTAGTAGCTCTAGGGAGAAAGGAGAAGATGTTGTATACTACCTATAACAACATTATTCACTCGGGTGGGAGCAAGAGGCTAGCCGACTAGCCTGTTGGTGGAAAAGGGAGAGCCATCGACAAACGATATGTTAGGGGGGATGTGAGTACCCCGACCCGAACTCGTGTTTTTGGGTGTGCTTTCCTTGAGTCGCATTTTGTTTTGGGCTTATTTATTTAGATATATTTAGTTTTGGGCCTATGTAATTATTTGTATTCATTTAGTCTTGGGCCTGCCTCCCTTCGGCCCACTATGTCCTGAAGATGACCGGTGTCGTCCGACACAAGACGACCCTAAGGCGGTTAACGCCCCATGTCGTACGACATGGAAGGTCCTCTAAGCATGCCTATAAATACAGGGCTTTGCTGATCATTTTAAGGGGAGATTTTTGGAAGTAAGGTTACTCTGCCAAATTGGAGAGAAGAGAGAGAAACACACACTCACCTCCCTCCTCACACACACACATCCAAGCCACATCCAAAGGTGGTCATTCCTTGTTGGTGTTTTAAAGGGGCAAACACCATACTATTGGTGTCTTTGCCTTGTGGACTACAATAGATAGACGCTAAATCCCTTTAATCTCTGTTCATATCTTGCTATCTTGTTTATTTGCCTTGCATGCTTATACTATTTGATATCATGTGAATATTTGGGGATTTTGCATGATCAAGGTGGTGGAGATGTGAATCATCAATATTCACATCTCTTCACCTCAGATCTGATCATTTAGTGATGTTAGCTTCAAGCTTCATTAAAGTTTGCATCTTTATCACTTTTGTTTGAGTTAGGAGGTGATGGCTCCCCTGATCATGGCCCAATACATGTGATCATTCACATTGGGTCATCAAAGCCATGTGATCCTCCCATAATACTCATGTATTACTGTTATTCTACTGTTTTCTTATTAGCATTATGTCCTAGCTTCATGTTACGACGATCAAGCCTGAATCGCCCTGTTTGAAGCTCACTGATATAGGATACCTCTGTCGTCCGACACAGGACACCCTAATATGTCCTGTGTCATACGACATAGAGATCCTAGAAAGCTGGCTTGGCTTTCAGTGACTTCAGCTAATTCCCAGATTGACTCCCTCTGTAGTTTCAAGCTATGTTTAAATAGTTTTTAGTTCAATTATCATTGTTTGGGAAGGCTGAAACCATTTGGGTGTAAACTGTTGATGGAGGCGGCCTATGTCGTATGACATGGACTGCCCTGGGCGTTCTGTGTCATACGACATCCGTATCACAGAAAGTCAATCTTGACTTTATTAACTCCAGTCAACCCCAAATTGGTTCCAGACCCTAAACAGTGTTTCTCCATAGTTAAAGCAGCCTTGTATTAAGAGTATTCTTGGTGGCATATCCACCCCCTTTTTTGTAAGAGGCAATCTGACTAGGATGTCCTGCGTCGTACGACATCCCTCTCCTGAGGTAGTCCTGTGTCGGACGACATCCAAAGTCCCTGGACAGACTGTCTCATCCTTTCCTTGTAATTCAAGTTTATCAATTGTAAGGGTGTGGCCCCCTTTTAATGGCTCACAAGTTGTATCTAGTTTTATTATCATTAATAAAATCCAAAGTTCATATGTTTGCTTGTTGACACGATTTGCACACACTTAGAATGATTATATTGTCCTTGTTTGATTGAAAGTCTCGAAAGAGGTGATGTGGGTGAGCTTTATATTCTCTTCCCACATCGTAACTTGACCCACGGACCCACTTTCTCTTTCAAAAAAAAAAAAGGTTTTCAATGTTTCCTTTAAAACGGCGTGGCGACTCCAAAACGAAATTTATTTTATTTTTTCGACGAGCATTCATTCAGTGGCGACTCTGCTGAGGAAGTGATTGAAAAGCTTTTATTTTTAATAAAAAAAAAAAGGATAGTTGGTATATAGGTGGAAACCATTAAGCTTTCCGTTATCGCCTCCTAACACGAGTCTGGGATAAACTATGGTCTAACAATACCACGTACCGGTATCCTTTTTGAAAAAAAAAAAAGGAAAGCTTTTTTGAGAGGGTCTAACTTTCTTTAATCAACTTGGACGATTTTCTCATTCTCTTTGTGTGTGATTCGTGTCATTGTGTGCTCCTATGTGCTTTGCCATGCTTATGTGCCTATCTGCTTTTTATGCCTTGGTATGTGAGTATTTTGGTGGTGGGGTCCTCCTCCCTTCCCCCCTTGCCGTTATTTGGCTCTCTGTTGGTGAGATTTCCTGTGTCGGATGACATCCCTGTTCTGGGGGAGTCTTGTGTCGGACGACACAGAAGGCAGCAGGCGCTTCGGTTAGCCGGTTTGAGCGGTGGGCGGGGTTGTTACGAGCGCTTATGCAGCCGTTTGCTTGTTTGTTCCTAGCATTTGGGGCAGTTCCCTTTTGTCATGCTTTTGGACTCATTCTTTTGGTTTTTCCTTTTTGCATACTTGTAAATATTGCATTTTGAAAACTCTTTTTTACAAAAAAGCAAAATTACCTTCACACTACTTGCACACTACCCGCACATAGAGTTAGAACCCTTGGAGTGTACGGACGGCATCGCGGACGGTGACATGTTTCGCCTACGTTTGAGCGCCTAAAGTCCTCCCGGCCTATAGAGTGTTAGGAGCCACACTTGTCCGTGACACACTTTTTACCGTGACAGGTTGGCTTTTGGCAAAAATACTTTTCAAAACATTTTCAAACTCGATTTTCATAATTTTCTCACAAAGTTCGAGTCGTACTCCGTTTCCAAGGTCTTGTCATACTCTCCCTCTTCATGTCGAAATTTAAGACATAACTTAACGTGAGTACATGTCAAAATTTTGACATGTCTCGACGTAGGTACATGTCGATTTCTCGACTTGGCTTCGCAAGAAGTCATGATGCGTTTTCGACATGTGCTAACGCGAGATCATGTCGAATTTTTGACACGTACTAACGAGAGGTCATGCCGAAATTTTGCCATGAAGCGACGAGAGGTCATGCTGGGTTTTCGACTCGAAGTGAGGAGAGGTCATGCCGAATTATTTCCAGGATTTTACCTGCAAATTGCGGTCTCGTACATTCAAACGTACTTTCGACCCTCTCTCCTCCCGAGTCAAGACGTTGTTGACTTGAACTTGGTTTTGAAAATCTTGAGTTTGACTTGTTTTAACTTGTATGCCCTTAGGTCCGTTTTGCTTTTTGATTGGTGGGCTCCACGTGCCCTATAGGACCTCTGCCGGGATTGTCCGTCTCGGGTGTGCAATACAGGGGGTCTATAGACGTAGTGATGGAACCCACTAGTCCAGGAATAGTGTAGAATGCGAAAAAGAAGGTGTCCCCCTTTTCCAACCATTCTTAGGATTAATAAAAATTGTTTTTACTTAAATTTTTTAATAAGGCATATGCATGAGTTCGTCCCGAACCTATCCTCTCCCGTACCTAAAACAGTTCTCTCCCCCTTTCAGCGAGCAAGTATTGGGTCAGAGTTCCGGGTGGTCGGTTAATCAGTTTCTCTCCAGTCAAGGATTCGTTTCCAGCAGTCTCAGAAATGGCAGATTCGCAAGTTTCAGCAGGCTTGGGTCAGAATTCGGGTTTGGATCCAGCTCAGGGTCAGAATGTCAGTCAAGGTTTGGGGCCGGATCAAGGTCAGAATGTGGGGCCGAACGTGGGTTTGAATGCCTCTCCTAGTGGCGGTCATGGCATGGGTCCTCATATGACACCCCCGGGAAGTCCATTTGTTAATCCTCACCCAGGTTTCAACTTCTCTCAGGAGGCTTCTCTCTGTGCTGCTCTCGAAGCCTCTTGTGCCCGTGAGGAGGCCGGTTGGGCTCGTTATGTCGAAGTAATGCGTATGCAAGGGGTTGCCGTAATCCGTCGCCCCGATGGATCGTACGAAGAAGTTAGGGAGGAGACCGATGTTACTATCACCGACACTGGTTTTGTTCCCCCGTCCTCACCTAGGCAAGGCTATCACAATGTGCCCCCGCCAATCTCTTATGGTGTGCCTAGCTCCTTTCCGATGTCGACTTATGGGAATGTGCCAAGACCTCCCCCCATCCCAGTGTCTACTTATGGCGGGCAATACGGACTGAGAGGCGAGTCAAGCTCCTTCCCGAAGGTTAGTGCTCAAGACCAGTTTGTGTTTTCTCCTCAGAATCAGTATGGGCAGAATCAGCACAGTGGTGTCAACCAAGAGCAGTTCGGGTTTGTTCAGAATCAGTTTGGGTCTCAAGGTCAAGGTCAGTATAGCAGCGCGGGTCAGCCGCTCAACCCAGCCTTCGGCGGTCAGTTTGTTACTCCTCAGGGTCAGTCCAATCAGCAGCAAAGCGGTCAGTATCGTTTGTCAGTAAACCAGATCTGTCAGGACAGCATTCCGCCGTATCCTCAGTCCCAGCTCCAAAGCGTTCCTCCACCTGTAGTGCAGCCACAGTTTAACGGGTATGATGCTTTTGGGGTAAAGATCCAGGGTCCAAGTAAGTCTTATGCGGGTGCTCCAGTGTCATTGCCACCGGCCGCTTTGCCCTTTAACCCGTCAGTTTCTCAGTTTGCTGTTCCTCCTTTTGTGGCGCCCGTTCAGGCGAGTGGTCCTGTTCTGTCCTCCACGGTAGCTCCAACCATGGTGCAACCCCCATCTTCCGAGGTTTCGAGTTTGAAGGAAGAGTTGAAATATGTGAAGGAGCAGTTGCACAAGATGACTTTCGGATCAAGTGTGGTCAATTCTGTAGAGCTTAAGGACTCTAAGTCTCTCCCGAAGAACTTCAAGATGCCCCCTATAGCTAAGTTTGAAGGCTCCACATGCCCTAAAACTCACGTGAATAGCTACATCATGTCTATGGGTGCCAAAGGGGCCACCGAGGAAATGCTAGCCCTCTACTTTCATTTGTCTCTCGATGATTCTCCTTTGAGATGGTTTCTAGGCCTTAAGCCGGAGGCACGGGCTACGTGGTCCCAGATAAGTGATGCTTTTTTGGATAAGTACAAGGGAAGCGTCGAGTGGTACACCACTCGTAGTGATTTGATCGGCACCATCTAGAGGCACGATGAGTCCGTAACAGATTTCTATAAGAGGTGGAACAAGAAGCTAAATGAGTTGATTCATCCAATTCCCCAATCCGATGAGAAGACCATCTTCCTTTCATGTGTTAATCCAGCTGTTAGGGAAGCCATTGGGCGTGGGTACTACCCTAATCTGCGAGAAATGGTGAGTGCGGGGGCCGAAAGCGAGAATGCCACTTATTCCATCGTTCCAACTGCTGTCCATAGTAATACTCCAGCTCCTCGCTACCGAGTTCCAAGCTCTACCCCTGTTGCTTCGAAGGGTAAAGAAACTGCTGCCTCTAACACCGTCAACTATATTCAAGGGGAGAAGGGTCAGTTATCCGACCGTGGTGGAGGAAAGCCTCAGGGACAGAAATTTGACGATTTGGGGATGCCAGTTGAGGAGGTATTTGAGGGTTTGTTGAGGACAGGAATGTTTAAGCCTTTGGAGAACTATCCCACTCCTAACGCTCCAGGAGTGGATCACAGTTTGAAGTGCCGTTATCACCAGTGCTCGGGCCATACCACCAACAATTGCTTTATACTCAAGAAGACCATTCAGAGTTTAATCAACCAGCGCAAGATTGAGAAGCCGAACGTCGTCAACAATCCTCTTCCCAACAACAACAACAGGGTTAACATGATCGAGTTTGAGAAGAATGAGTTTGTCAATGTCATAGAGTTTGGTGAGTCTTGGTGGCATATCCACCCCCTTTGTAAGAGGCAATCTGAGCAGGATGTCCTGCGTCGTACGACATCCCTCTCCTGAGGTAGTCCTGTGTCGGACGACATCCAAAGTCCCTGGACAGACTGTCTCATCCTTTCCTTGTAATTCAAGTTTATCAATTGTAAGGGTGTGGCCCCCTTTTAATGGCTCACAAGTTGTATCTAGTTTTATTATCATTAATAAAATCCAAAGTTCATATGTTTGCTTGTTGACACGATTTGCACACACTTAGAATGATTATATTGTCCTTGTTTGATTGAAAGTCTCGAAAGAGGCGATGTGGGTGAGCTCTATATTCTCTTCCCACATCGTAACTTGACCCCCGGACCCACTTTCTCTTTCAAAAAAAAAAAGGTTTTCAATGTTTTCTTTAAAACGGCGTGGCGACTCCAAAACGAAATTTATTTTATTTTTTCGGCGAGCGTTCATTCAGGGGAGGATGACTCAAAGTTGATCAACACGGAGAATAAGTCACATGGACTAACAGAGATCTAGGAAAGACTACGAGCAGACAACGCAAGAGACAAGGAGAGACCGTGTTTCATGGAGGGGCATTGCGAGGAAAGTGGATTTGGAAGGAGAAGACGGAGTTGGACTTGCATAGAGAATCAAAGGAGAAATTGGTTCGAAGAGGCAAGAGTAACCCAACATCGAGAGCTTGAAGCGTCGCTTGGGTTCAACTCGCCTTAGCACTTGAGTTAGGAGGCTCGGCGGTGTAATGTCAGTATGGGATTCAAATGTGTTCGAAAGGATCATTCCATGGTGGGATTTGTCGATTAATGTCTATGGTTATGGTTTTAGTCTCCAGGTGGGAGATTATTGGGAGTGGAGTCCTAAAACAACACGAAGACGAAGAGAAAAGGAAGTCTAAATCATTAAAGAGTTTGGGTTGAGATCGAGTTGCAAAACAAGGAGGAAAAGAAAAGCGAAATTGGCCGGGAGGAGTGACACGAGACCGTGCTAAGGAGGCATACACGGTCGTGCCACTGAAGATCGATTTTTCGAATTTGCCGAGCATGACCATGCACCAAATAGGCATACGACTGTGCCAGTACGTGTAGATCACTCCAGCCAGATTTGTTTTCTATTTCAACGATATCTCTTCCACGGATAGATTTATGACTTCTTTATACAATTATAAATACATAGACGCGACCTACAACATATTGTATCACATATTTGAGAGAATAATTAGTTTATTCCTGGCTTGAAATCGCCCCGGGATGTACTTGTTTTGTTCAAGGAATCGGGTTAATATTTTTTTGTGTTTGTGTGTGTTCTTTCGTATATTGGTGTGCGTGATATGTTTGATTATTGTCATTAATTGTGTAGGTATCACTAAATTCCCAGCAATAAACACATTATTTTTATTTGTACGATCAAGATTTATTGACTAATTAATATGTGCAGTCAAATGAGGAATTTTTTTTCAAATAATACATTTTTAAAATTTTATTTATCAAAATGATTTACTGTTCAAACTTTTTCCCAAAATGTCCCATTTTTTGAAAATGCGCTACACCGTGTAGCGAGTTTATAATTTTTCAATTAAAATCGCTACACGGTGTAGCGATTTTAAATTTGCTAAATTTTATTTAATATTTATGCTTTCAAAAAAAAAAAAAAACCAAATTTGAAATCGCTAATGGGTGTAGCTATTTCAATTATCACAAAACAAACAAAGTCCACCACCACGTACACTCTGTAATAATAATAAGTACTTTCTCCGACTTTAAATTACAAAATAATAATATAAACATTATATATTAATAAAGAAAACTAAATAGAAATATTATTTTTTCCATCTCAAATAAATATTTTAAAAAATGTACTTCTATAAAAAAAATATTTTTCATTTCAAAAATAAATATTTCTTTCGACTCAAAATGAATAACCAAAAAATAATACTACATTTTTTGTCCAAATAAATGAGCATTACTTCCTTCGTCTCAATGAATATTTTATAAAATAATACTCTTCATTTGCCTCAAAAATTAATATCATATTTTGAGACGAAGACACTAACATTACAAACATTAATTTTAGAGGCGAATGAAGTAGTATTAATTTTTAAAATATTCATTGAGATGAAGGAAGTAATGCTCATTTTTTGGGATAAAAAATGTAGTATTATTTTTTGGTTATTCATTTTGAGTCGAAAGTAATATTTATTTTTGAAATGAAAAATATATTTTTTATAAAAGTACATTTTTTAAAATATTTATTTGAGATGAAAAAAATAATATTTCTATTTAGTTTTCTTTATTAATATATAATTTTTATATTATTATTTTGTAATTTAAAGTTGGAGAAAGTACTTATTATTAGTACAGAAGAGTACGTTCGTGGTGGTGGACTTTGTTTGTTTTGGTATAGTATTGTGATAATTGAAATCGCTACCCCCATAAGCGATTTCAAATTTGGTTTTTTTTTTTTTTTTTTTTGAAAGCATAAATATTAAATAAAATTTAGCAAATTTAAAATCGCTACACCGTGTAGCGATTTTAATTGAAAAATTATAAACTCGCTACACGGTATAGCGAGTTTTCAAAAAATAGGACATTTTGGGAAAAAGTTTGAACAGTAAGTCACTTTGGTAAATAAAATTTTAAAAATGTATTATTTGAGAAAAAATTCGTCAAATGAGTATTTTGCGGGTCCCAAAAAATCTCGATTACAAATCTCACAAAATTTTGAGACGTGCTAACATTAAACTAAACTCATTCCAGCACAACATGGAGTTGTTCAAATGCATCAAATTGCATAGAGTTATACTCCTTTATCCAAAAATAAATTACTAGAAAATTTTCGAATTTTCTTTTAATTAGAGAGCAAATTTATTTATTTATTTTAAAAAAATCATTTTGAAACAAAGAGATTACATGAAAATGATTGAACATACTTGGCATTCATAAATACAATAAATACAGGATAAGGATATTTCACCAACCAAAATACAACCAAATAGGAATTAGATTCTCTACTCAATATGTATTTATGTAATCTAAATAAGGCTAAAAAATCAATTCTATTATTTTTTTTCTAATAAAAAGTCTTATTGTTTTTTCTATAAGGTATCCATTAATATAGAAAATCTCACCTTGAATAATTAGCTGTTTACTTCACATAGTTTTAACTTGATATATTATGTAATTTCTGAGATTGTGGGTCAAATAGTATATTGTTACCTCAACTAAATAATTGACTTATTTAAGAAATATTGATAATACTTCTCAAATTAGGCCTAATATCCCATATATAGTGATATTGTTTGTTATGTTGGTAGCATGGTTCAAGGTATTATTATTGTAGCCACATATTGTTGTTTCTTTTGCAACATATATAGGCCACTAGTTTTGTAGGTTAGCTTAGTTAGTAAGGCCCTTTGTCTTTAAATATCTAGGCTTTCAAATTATGGAAAATTGAGTTAGACAATATATATGTGTATATATTGATAAATTGCTCATTAATAAGTTGGTAACATGGTTCTAGGTTTTATCCTTGTAGCCACATGTTGTTTGTTTTGCAACATACTCCTATGTAGGCCACTAACTTACAAATTTGGAACATACACATCTTTGGAACCGTTGTAGCATCAATCTCGTCGTTACATTAACATGTCTTTAATTCTTCGAGCTGTGTACAGTCGGATGATAAGTCATATGTATTGATCATTTAATTTAATTTTTATCACACAACTTTAAAAGAAATACAATTGTCGATGGTATCTGAGCGTTATAGCCGTTTCATAGCCGTTTCGGTACCCTAATTAGGCATAACTTAGTTGGTAAGACTTCTTGTCTTGAAACTTGAAAAGATGAGAACTTACACGATTTAAAGGGATTAGACAATTAATATATACTCCCTCCGTCTTATAAGTCTTAAGAAAACTTTCCATTTTGGGCGTCCCATAAGTCTTAAGAATTCTCAAAATGGAAACCTTAAATCACTATTCTCTCCACTTATTCTTTCTCCTACATTATTTTAATACTCACAACACATTATAATTTACTATTCCCTCCACTCATTCTCTCTCCTATTTAATTTTTCACACTCACAACACTTCTTCCACTCATTCTCTCTCCTAATACTATAATAATATTCCTTAATTCCCGTGCCATTTCAAAAATTCCTAAGACTTATGGAACGGAGGGAGTAAGTAATAATGTAAGACTGACATAGACATAGCAATGGAAGCATAATATCCTACTCCCAAACTTTATTAAACAAAAAATTAAACTAATCCAAATAAATTTGAACCGGCTAACTACTTCTAAACAAAAGCTTCAATAAGTCCTTGGGTATTGACTTATTTGCTCAATAGATTGTCGGCAAGCAAAATTCAATTAGTTTCATTTTTTTTAATGGATCATTTAACCTTATTAGCAACGAGAGAGCTTTTTTTTTTTTTTTTTCAGCCAGGGGGTTTACAAAAATTCCATAAACAGTCTTGACATCAGACAAATTGTTAGACAAGTATCTCCCATATGCTAATGAATTGAACATAACCCGCATATAGATTCGAGAAGCTAATCCCGTTACCACCAATTGATTTTGAAGGCAAAACTTTTAATATATTCTACTACTGCTCCAGTCAAAATTCATTCTCATTCTTGGGCCTTTCTCTAATTTTTACTCAATTTTAATTCTAATCAAAGCGGATTGATCTAGACTTCGTCGTGCCACTCTCCCGCTGCTTCTACATGGACTCTTTCTTCTACAATGTTCGCCATCTACTATCTTCTACAACGTTCATGTCCAGAGCCCTCGATCTTCTCTCTGGGTCACATGTTAGGGGATGTGTTTAGACAATATATTTCACATCTGCTATAATAAAAGAACTAAGCATGGACCGCCATATAGAATTGAGGTGTTACTTCATTTATCACCACTTGATTTTATGTAGAACCTCAATTATATATTCTATTACCGGTTCAATCTAAGCTCAAGATATAACCCTTAGGCTTTACTCTAATTTTAATTTTAATTCTAATTCTAATTCTAAGGCAAATGACTCTTAGTTTAGAGTATATCATTCTCGTTTTTCTTAATGTTTATTTGGTAAAAGGGTCATGATGAAAATTAACATAATGTATAAAAGAGTTTTCCTTTTGAAGCTTCACAAAAAGAAAAGGAAAACATATAGTAAGTATATATATATACTGTATATATATTGAAAGTGGTGTAGAGCAATTGCCATGGGAGTGGGGTGGCACCGGCCCCCTTTAATGCATCTTTATATGGGATAATGTTTCAGAAATTGCCTCCTTATTTTTCCGCCGATTTTACACATGCTTTCAACTAAAAAAGAAGAAACAAAAAACAGTTGTTATATATAATAGACTCATAATATTTTTATTTGGAGCTGAAAAAGAAAATATGATTAGGGTTTCCCCACAAATCAGTCTAAAGAGTGGAAGGGGAGATGATTGCCGACAAAGGTGTTTGGCATGAGAGAACCTTAGTCATATGCAGATTCAAATGATTGTTTTACTCCGTTTGTCTGTCTTAATTAAATAATATCTTTTTTTATAAATATGAATTTATTTTATTAGTGATATATAAAGTGTCACTCAATTTACATCAATTGACCTATAATAGGCTAGCACAAGTCTATACAAGAGATATAACTTGCCCCTTTGTAGCTTGTGGGTTTCGAACATGTGACCTCTTCGATGGAGAATTCCTTATCATCATTACATCGAATACCATCTGAACTAAAGCTTTTTAATAATTATATAATATCTTATTTAACTTATTAAATTTTAAAACAATATATTTATATTTCATTTTTTTTACATTTCTTATCTAAAGTAATATAAAAGCAGAACAGCCTTGGAGCCAAAATGCCAGGGACATTTTGGTAATTTCACTTGGTGGCATTTTGGCAATAAACAAGGGTGACGAGCCACGCGGAAGGCTTGGATTGGGCGCGTGCGCCACACGCGCCGACAGAGGCGCGTGTGCCGCGTACTGGTTTTTTTTTTTTTTAAGCGACAGGTGTCGCTCTCTGATTGGACTATTTTATTTCCGATTTTTATTTTTCCTCCCCTTTTTTCGACCTCAATTATTTTATAAAAAAAAAAATTAAAAAATTTTTATACCAAAATTCATAATTTTTTTTCTCTTTAATTAGAGACTAATTTCATTTAATTCGGAAACCAAAAAAAAAACACTATTTCTTAAATATAAATTTCTTACTTATCATTTCTTTATTTTTCTTTTAATTTTTCAATATCTTTTTTTTTTTAATTAATTAATTTTGCAGTATATTTTTTTTTATAAATTTTTTTATTATAAATGATGATAATAATATTCATAATTTTACTTTTTAAATATAAATTATTGTTCGTAATGTTAGTTCCTTCGTTTCAATTTTGGACATTAATTTTTTAAACATATTAAGTAATATTGTATAAAATATTCCTTTGGACGAATATATTAATTTATTTTTTTACCTGAATTAGTATTATTTTGTAAAAATTAATGTTTATAATGTTCGTTTCTTCGTGTCAGGAAATAAATATTAATTTTTGATACAAGTAAATTCATTGAGGCAAATGAAGGATTTTTTTTTTTTAATATAAAACGTAGTATTAATCATGGGATTAAAGTAATATTCATTTTTGAATTGAAGAAATATTTTTTTATTTAAAAGTTGAATTTTTTTAGATGTCCAAAAAAAATGAACATTGATTCTTTCGTCTCAATTAACATTTTAAAAAATTATACTACTTTATTCGTCTAAAAAGTTAATGTAATATTTTTAGACGAAGACACTAACATTATAAACATTAATTGCAGAGGCGAATGAAGTTGTATTATTTTTTTTAAAAATATTCATTGGGATGAAGGAAATAATGCTCAATTTTTTTGGAAAAAATATGTTGTATTATTTTTGTGTTAATCATTTCGAATCGAAAGTAATATTCATTTTTGAAAAATTGTAATGTTAGTGCCTTCGTTTCAAAATATGACATTATTTTTTTAAACAACTTAAGTATATCCGAGGTAGTATTATTTTGAGAAAATTAATCTTTATAATGTTTGTATCTTCGTGTGTCAAAAAATAAATATTATTTTTTGAGACAAGTAAATTCATTGAGGCAATATAATTTTCAAAGAATTGTTTTCCAATGTCAATCATCTCTATTTTCTTTTGTATTTGTTTTGATTTCGATCAATTATGCGTTCGTGCATCGCACGGGGGTACTGCTAGTACAAGTAATAAAACCACATTATAGCAAATTGGGTCAATTACCCCCCTCCATTAGGAAAAACAATTGCAGTATGTCAAATCTTTGTTTCATATAATTGGAATCCTAGCTCCGCCATTGATTTATACGATAAAATGAGCTAAAGATATTTTCTAAAAAATAAAATTACAAGGGTTATTATAAAACGAAGGGATTAACAAAAACGAGAAATTTCATTATCAGTATGAATACGATTTGAATGGTTAATCATTGAATATTAATTAGGAGTATATGTGAGGTTTAGAATTTTTCATGTAGAATGTTTGGGTCCACTAGGAAGATGGTTTGATTAGTTTGGTTAGGTTAGGTATTAATAGTTGTGGGGTCATCCCAAATTGAAATTAAAGTCTTATGTTTAAGTTGTTAAAATTTAGGGTCGTAAACGAGCCGAGTCGAGCTTTTGAAGTTTCGAGCTCGAGCTCGTTAACTTTTAAACGAGCTCTAGTTTTTCTTGAGCTCGAGCTCGAGCCCAAAATGCCTGTTCGAGCTCGGCTCGAATCAAGTTTCGAGTTTTTCGCGAGCTGGCTCGCGAGCTTTTCGCGAGCTGCTCGAACTCGAGTATTAACGAGCCGAGCTCGTGCTTTGACTTATTTTTTGAAAAAAATCTGAGATCAAACGAGCTTTTAATGAGCCAAGCTCGAGCTTCGACTTATATATATATATATATATATATATATATATATATATATATATATATATATATATATATATATATATTTATATATACTAAAATTCATTCGAGATTTTAACGAGTCGAGCCCGAGTCGAGCTCAAACGAGTCGATCTCGAACAGAGCTCGTCGAACATACGAGCCGAACACGAGCCGAGCTCGAAAAAAATGACGAGCTTGAAAATCGGTTCGAGCTCGAGCTCGAGTTCGCCTCGAGCCCGCTCGAACCCGAGCTTTTTTCGAGCCGAGTTCAAGCCGAGCTCAAACAGGCTCGTTTCGTGTAACAGCCCTAGTATTGAATAAAATTAATGTATAGTTTGCATAAAATAAGGTGGGAGTACGTATATGGCTTGTGTATGTATAGCTTCAAATGTCATGTTTGCCGGTACACCTGTCTACTGTGCGAGATATGTTGGGTCGGGTTATAGTGGGTTAGTAGGTTAAAACGAGTTGATACGCTACAACTCGTTTAAGTTAATGAGTTAAATGGATTGAGTTGAAACGAATCGGGTTGATGAGTCGAAATGGGCCGACTCATTCTTTCTTTCGCCCGGGTGACTTAAATTTATTGAATCCGTCTATTTGTATTCGCGGGTTAAAACAGTTCGGGTCGAATCGACCATTTAAGATTAGCAGGTTGCGGCGGGTAACTTGTTTCAACCCGCAAACTTAAACGGGTTAAACTGGATCGAATAATTACTAGGTTGGGTCGTGAGGATTAGTGAATAATGGGTCAAAATTGACTAGCCTACTTATTTCTAACAAGGGAAATCAGTGGTTAGGGACAGTTGAACCAATAATCAAATTCCTTAAAAAAAAAAAAAATAGAATAAGGAGAACAAGCCTACAAAATCATGTTATGTGTTGTACATGCTACATTATGCGTGTGAGGAATGACAAAAATTTGCTTTACAATCCTAATAATAGAAATTAATATTGAGCTATTATTAAGATTATACTCCTTCCCTCCCTAAATGTTTGTTCCATTTCTCCTTTTTCTTTGTCCCAAAAAGTTAGTCTCATTTTCAAAATTAAAGCTTCAAAATCACTAAATTTTCAAAACTTGTAACATTTAGGGACGGAGTATTACATAACAGCGGTGTATATTATCAATAATTTTCAAAGCGTTCGTAAAAATAATCAAAATTAAAGCTTCAAAATCACTAAATTAAAATGTTTGAAAAGTCAAATGGGACAAACATTTAGGGACGGAGGGAGGGAGTATTATATTATTAATAACAATTCACAAAAAAATTGTAAAAATATTTTTTCTTAAGCATTAAGAAAAGTAAGTTTCATGACTTTTAGAATTGTCAATTGTATCTATCTATATATAATAATAAGATAGTGATAAATTGTTTGCCATTGAGGGGTATTTTTGTCTTTCCATGCGGTGGCAAAACTGCAATTAAAAAGCCTTAAAAACCCATGTGGCAAACAGCGATTGGTTGATAAATAAAAAAAAAAAAATTTAAATTATTTTGGACACGTGTTGGCGTCTTAGACAGGGGCATTTCTGACTTTTCACTGGCACGTGGAGCCCAGCGCCGACAAGGGCGCGTCATTCCAGTGTTTTCCGTTCTTTTTTTTTTTTTTTTAACATGTGGCAAAGCATGATTGGCTGGCTGGATTTTGAAAAAATAAAATTTATCCCATTTCTTTGACCTCAATTATTATATATTAAATTAATTTTATTTTTTTTCTTTTTTCACCAAAATTCATAATTTTTTTTTCTCTTTAAATAGAGACTTCTTTCATTTGATTTCGATAAAGAAAAAAATTCATCTTTTTTAAATATAAATTTATTAATTATCATCCTTAACTAATTTTTCAATTTCTTTTTAGTGAAAATTAATTAAGTGTGAAGTAATTTTATTTTATTATAATCATAATAAAAAAAATGTCTTTCTTAAATTTATTATTATCTTTTTTTTTACACCAAATTTCATATATTTTTTTCTCTTTAAATAGAGACTTCTTTCATTTGATTTGGACAAAGAAAAAAAAATCTCTTTTTTAAATATAAATTTGTTAATTATCCTTTACTAATTTTTTAATTTCTTTTTAGTGAAAATTAATTAATTGTGAAGTCAATTTTTTAATAATACTAATAATAATACTAATAATAATACTAATAATAATAATAATAATAATAATAATAATAATAATAATAATAATAATAATAATAATAATAACAATAATAATGTTACTAAAAAAAAGAATATAAAAGAAAATAAAAGTGATGGGGTATAGGATGATGGATTGGAATAGTTTTCAATATGTGTAAACAAAATCATTGTGTATTTATAAAGTATATATGATTATTTAATATTATATATACTTTATAAATACCAAAAACTTTCCATTTTTGGAATTCTTAAGATCGGCGGGACGCTCAAAATGGAAAGTTTTCTTAAGATCGGCGGGACGGAGGGAGTATATATATATGGCGGAGTTTGATGAATGTGGGTTTGAGTTTCTATTTAATAAGTGAGATGGGGTAGGGTTTGATGAGTGAGTGTAGTGTTTGGGAAAACTTTTTTCATTTAACGCAATTGTTAGTATTTTTAGGAATGTTATTTTTCTTCTCAAAATTAAATTAGCTTAATTGATAATAAATATCACCATTATGTTTATAAGGAGTTAATGTAAATAAATATTACATATTTTTTTTAGATGTTCGAGCATGAATTAAGCGAATGTGATGAATGTGAGTTTGAGTTTCTATTTAATAAGTTGGATGGGGTAGGGTTTGATGAGTGAGTGTAGTGTTTGGGAAAACTTTTTTCATTAAACGCAATTGTTAGTATTTTTAGGAATGTTATTTTTCTTCTCAATATTAAATTAGCTTACTTGATAATAAATATCATCATTATGTTTATAAGGAGTTAATGTAAATAAATATTACATATTTTTTTAGATGTTCGAGCATGAGTTAAGCGAATGTGATGAATGTGGGTTTGGGTTTCAATTTAATAAGTGGGATGGGGTTAATGTAAATAAATATTACATATATATATATATATATATATATATATATATATATATATATATATATATATATATATATATATATATATATATATATATATATATATATATATATATACGTGTATATATATATAGGGGAATGTGATGAATGTGGGTTTGGATTTCAATTTAATAAGTGGGATGGGATAATATGGTTATTGGGTTTATTTTAGTTTGATATATGAAACAATTATTTTAATTATTTAAAAAAAAATCTTTTCACTATAGTTCGATATCTATAATTTTCTTTCATAAATAATTTAAATTGTACGATAATATATTTTTCATTTTACTATATTTGTATTAATGTTTTAATCTTACGCTATGAATATTTATAAAATTCAAGGTAGATATTTACCCAATGTTGATCTTCTATTTTAATAGTAACGCCCCGTGCTGCCGTGCATCGCACGAGAGTAAGTGAGATGGGATAATATGGTTATTGTGTTTATTTAAAAAAAAAATCACCAAAATTCATTAAAATAATTTCTCTTTAAATATAGACTATTTTCATTTGATTTGGATACATAAAAAAAAAAATTAAATATAACTTTCATAATTATCCTTTGTTAATTTTTCTATATTTTTTTAGTCAAAATTAATTAACTGTCAATTTTTTTTTTATTATAAATGACAATGATAATAATAATAATTTTACTAATTATAAAAATAAATAATATAAAAGAAAATAAAATTGATGGGGTATATGATAATGAGTTGGAAGGGGTAATATGGTTATTGAGTTTATTCGAAACATCAAAAATTTTATTTATTTTATTTCATAAAAAATTGAATCATAGTAAATAAAGTATTAATAAAGACGAATATCGGAAAAGATGGTCATCAATTATTTTATAATAAATTAATTTTAAAAAAATAATTCGCCATCATTCATAAATGATAATAATAATAATAATAATAATTATTTTGCTAATCATAAAAATAAATAATATAAAATAAAATGAATGTTGTGTGTGTGTGTATATATATATATATATATATGTGTGTGTTGGGGGGGGAGTGTGATGAATGTGGGCTTCGGTTTCTATTTAATAAGTGGAATAGCGTAATATGGTTATTGTTTTTATTTTAGTTCGATATATCAGACAATTTGTTTAATTTTTTTTTAAAAAAAAATTAATCATAGTAAATAAAGTATTAATAAATTTTTCAATTTTCCAATTTTTCTCAAAAAATTGTGTATTTATAAAGACGAATATTGGGAAAGATGGCCATCATTTTTAAAATTTTTTTATTGAAGTGTATGTCAATATTATAAGAAATAAAGATAGTATAAATTGGTATTTTAATTATATATTTATGTCTGAAAAGTCGCGCGTCCCATACACGCGTGTACAGAAGCGCGTCTATGCATGTGATTTTTTATTTTTTTTTTAAATGGGACACTTGGTGTTCGTTCATTGGCCGATTGGATTCCCGATTTTTTTATTCGATTTTTTAACATTTAAAACTAATAATACAAATTAATCCAAATTCAATTAAAATATAAAATTTGAAAAGGTTGTGGTAACTGCCCGTGCATCGCACGGGAGTCAAACTAGTTATTAATAATGACAAATTACTATCTTGTTCATTTGGAAGTTTTAACTGATAACTGACAATTTAATAAATAAATTTAATATAATAATCAGATTTTTATAGTAGAGTACATTCAACAAAAAAATTATAAAATGAGTAATATCTTTTATTATAAAAAATTATATTTTATCGTAAGCAAAATTCAACTATCGTGCGATCAAACTAACTAAATTGCACACACGCTCAAAATCCCCTATCCACATGTATCCTATGTTTGGTAAGAGTTGATATGTGGTGTAGTACGAGACGGAAGACAAAGTGATATAGTACGGACGGAAGACAAAGGGACAACATGGCTGATACAGATACATGGACGGAAGACAAAGGGGCAACATGGTCTTTTCGACAGTAACGTGTGCTCGGCCGAGGGGAAGGGGACAGAAGTTTTTGTTTTCGACAATGGTATGCTCGGCCGAGTAGTATGGCTGCCTCGACCGAGGGATTCCTGGAAGGGCATCTGAAGTGTTTCGTGTCTTTTCGTCAAAAGGCATGTCTCTGAGTTAATTTGTGTCTTTTCGTTAATACATTTCGGCCATATTGGTACAGATACATGGTCTTTCATTATTTTTAGAATGTTATTTTTATTAGTATAAATAGTTATGGTAGGGCTTTGTAATAGTCAGACTTTTATGAATCAAACAAATTGATTGCTTTGCAATTGTGTCCCTTCTGTAAACTTGGTCAAATTATTTTGACTTGCAGAAGATCTCTTCAGAGTTCTTATCAAAACCCTAATTCGTAGATTCGTATTAGGTCAAGTAATCGGTAATTCGATTATTTGTCTATCCCGGTTACTTTATTATTCTGTTGCGTTATCTTTGTTTACATCAGTTGGTATCAGAAATCGGTCGATCCTAGGGTTCTCCGACGAGAAGATGACTAACAATGGAGGAAGATGTACTACCTTTGACTGCTATGAGATTCTTCAGCGTCTCGAGATGGAGTTGGCTGAAGCTCGACGAGGAGCCAGATTTGGTTCAAAATATTGGTCTCGGAGGGTTCAAATGTTAGAAGAGCACCATTCCTATTTTTCTGAAATTGCAAGAATTATGTGTTTACAGGAATTTCTGTGTGCGGAGTAAGATCGCAAGAACATCGAACTACTTAAAGCAAATGATCTATAGATCTGATAAAAGAAGAAGGGGTTGTTCCAGTCAATTTCGCGAATCCAACCACTGAATTTCAAGATAATAATTGTGATTTCAAGGAAAATAATATTATTTTTGTTGATAATTTTATGTCCATGGGGGGAGATGAAGAGATTGTTTGTGAGGAGGCTGTTTGCGAGATAGAAGATGATCGACAAGTGAAAGAGGAAGAAATAAAGGAGGAGGAAGAAATAGGTGTTGATTGGCCTAAAACCCCAGTCTTTGATAAAGATTTGGGAATTGATGATGTAAAGGAGAAAGGAAGAATTAATTGGGAGTTTGTGGGGGAGTCCTTGGAGGAAGTTAATTTTGAAGTTGTTAATTTTTTATTTATTGTTGATCCTGGGAAGGATGGAGCGGACGATCGACGGATGAGTGTTGTCATTTCTAGTATATTTTTATTTTTGGAAGAACACAAATTATGTTGGTTTGGGCATAGGGAACATATTTATTCCAAATACTTGTTTCATTGGGACGGAAAAGTATTCTTTTTCTTTCCGAGGACGAGAAAAGCTTTGATTTATTCAAAGTAATTGTTTTTCTAGGGCGGATCTTGCCAAATATCGAACGAGAACTCGGGATCGAGTTCTTTTGAAGAGAGGGTGAATAGTGTAGTACGATACGGAAGACAAAGTGGTATAGTACGGACGGAAGACAAAGGGGCAACATGGCTGGTACAGATACATGGACGGAAGACAAATGGGCAACATGGCCTTTCGGCAGTAACGTGTGCTCGGCCGAGCTACTTCTTGACTCGGCCGAGGGGAAGGGGACAGAAGTTTTTGTTTTCGGTAATGGTATGCTCGACCGAGTAGTATGGCTGCCTCGGCCGAGGGGTTCCTGGAAGGGCATCTGAAGTGTTTTGTGTCTTTTCATCAAAAGGCATGTCTCTGAGTTAATTTGTGTCTTTTCGTTAATACATTTCGGTCATATTGGTAAAGATACATGGTCTTTCATTATTTCTAGAATGTTCTTTTTATTAGTACTAGCAGTACCCCCGTGCGATGCACGGACAGCTATTAACACATATTGACGAAAATTCATACAAATATAATAGAAAATGGAAATGATTGTGTACATTGTAAAATACTTTTTTGAAAACTATATTATTAGTACAAATATCAGATTGAAGGTCACTTAAATAAATATATATTTAAGGCATAGTTAGTTTGTACGAAGCGCGTTTTATAAGTAAATTCCCGTTCTATTCAATAATAATCACATTTGACATCCCTTTATTTCCTTATAAATGTAGAGATTAATAATATGACATAGAAAAATAAAAAATACAATAAACTATAAACAAATAAGTATATAATAATATACAAATATTATCAATATTTAAAATTTATTAAAAAAAATGAATATTTTATAAAAAAAGAAACTCAATGAAAATTTATAATCATATGTTTTCATTATTTCTACAGTACTATTAAGGAAAAAAAATTGTCCTTCTATTTAAAAATGAATATTTCTTTCATCCCATAATTAATACTACTTTCTATATCTAAAAAAAAAAAAAAATAGATTCCTTTGCCTAAAGGAATTTACTTGTCTACAAAATTAATATTAATTTTCTGAGATGAAGAAAATAACATTATAAAAATTAATTTTTACAAAATAATACTACTTCAGGTAAAGGAAAAAAATTACTATTTTCGTCCCAATGAATATTTTATAAACTATTACTTAATTTGTTTAAAAAATTAATGTCATATTTTGAAAAAAAAGCCACTAACATTAAAACAATTCAAAAATGAATATTACTTTCGATTCAAAATGAATAACCCAAAGATAATACAACATTTTTTATCCAAAAAAATGATCATTATTCCCTTTATCCCAATTAATATTTTAAAAACTAATAATACTTCATTCGCCTCTGCAATTAATGTTTGTAATGTTAGTGCATTCGTTTCAAAATATGACATAAATTTTTAGGAGAATAACGTAGTCTTATTTTTTAAATTGTTGATTGAGCCAAAGGAAGCAATGTTAATTTTTCTTGGACATAAAGAAAAATTCTATTTTGTAAGGAAAAAAAATTACTTCAATTCAAAAATGAATATTACGTTCGTCCCATCATTAATACTACTTTCTATATTGTTTAAAAAAATTCAACTTTTTAAGAAAAAAATATTCCTTCAATTGAAAAATGAATATTACTTTCATCTCATAAATAATACTACTTTCTATATAAAAGAAAAAAATTCCTTCCTTTGCCTCAATGAATTTATTTGTCTCAAAAATTAATATTTTTTTCCAGACATGAAGACACGAACATTATAAACATTAATTTTTACAAAATAATACTACTTCGGGAAAATAAATAAATTAATATATTCGTTCAAAGGAATATTTTATACAATATTACTTAATATGTTTAAAAAATTAATGTCAAAATTTGAAAGTAAGGAACTAACATTAAAAACAATAATTTATATTTAAAAAGTAAAATTATGATTATTATTATCATCATTTATAATAAAAAAATATACTTCAAACTTAATGTATTTTCAAAAAAAATATATTGAAAATTTAAAAAGTAAAATAAAGAAAGGATATTTAAGAAATTTATATTTAAGAAAGGTTTTTTTTTTTTGTGTCCAAATTAAATGAAATTAGTCTCTAATTAAAGAGGAAAAAAAATTATGAATTTTGGTGTAAAAATTTTTTTAAAATTTTTTTTTTTTTTTAAAAATATTTGAGATCGAAAAAAGGGGTGGAAAAATAAAAATCTGAAATAAAACGGTCCAATCAGAGTGTGACACGTGTCACTTTTTTTTAAAAAAAAAAAACCATAACGCGTCTCACGCCGCTAGGCGCGTGTGGCGCACGCGCCGCACTCTTGCCACGTGTCTACCGGCCCTTGTTTATTGCCAAAATGCCACTGAGTGAAATTACTAAAATGCCCCTCGTTTTGGCTCCAAGACTGTGCTCCTTTTATATTACTTTAGATAAATAGTTATGGTAGGGCTTTGTAATAATCAGACTTTTATGAATTAAACAAATTGATTGCTTTGCAATTGTGTCCTTTCGATAAACTTGATCAAATTATTTTGGCTTGCAGAAGATCTCTTCGGAGTTCTTATCAAAACCCTAATTCGTGAATTCGTATTAGGTCAAATAATTGATAATTTGATTATTTGTCTATCCTGATTACTTTATTATTCCGCTGAGTTATCTTTGTTTACATCAATATGTTAGATATTGATCTCTTTGCTTAACCAAGTTAGGAAAATGGGGTCTAAAATTTCACAATCAATCCCTTTATTTATGTTAACATCTCCCAACAACTGTTTTTTTGTTCTAGTAAACACAGATGGATGTTTCCTCTCCACCTTAATAGTGTGTTAACTTTGCTTCACCGACACATACTCCCTCCGTCCCATCCGAATTTGGACAAAGTTATTTTACACGGAGATTAAGAAATAACAATAAGATAATAAAAATGTGTGGTAGAAAATGAAGAGAGAGAATGAGTGGAGTTAATAGAAGTTGGTTGAATAAATTGTATGGTGGAGAATGAGTGGAGTTAATGAGTGAGTGGGGTAGGCCCATTTTTTTATTATTATAAACTTTCCTTTTTGGGTTGTCCAAATTCGGATGGGACGCCCAAAAAGGAAATTTGTCCAAATTCGGATGGGACGGAGGGAGTATATGACAATATACTCTCAAGCACTACCCTCTTTATTTCTCTCTCTAATTATTGGTGAAGGTACAAACACACACAACACGACACAAAGTTGTGAGTGGAAGTTTTGTAATTAACACTATGCATCTTTGATTATGATCCTTTTTTTTTCATTTTTTTCCTGCTAAAAAAGATTTCTTGCTCAAATGATTCGATGCCCATTTCAATACGAGAGGTTAAGAGTTCGAACTCCATCGTAATTTTCAGCACTTTGCCATTTCTTTGGGGAAAAAAAATGTGCTCCACCCTTTTTCTCAACAACACTATTCAAGATTCAACTCCCTTCCACCAACCACAAACCTATATCTTTTAAACCTTTGCCTACTATCAAAGGACCAAACAAATTTAACACCATCCAAATGTGTTTTTTCTCAACCCCCTTATCATCTGCATTACATTGTGTACCCTGTACAATTTATGGTCTAACGGTTTATATCTCAGCTCTAATAACTATAAATTGTTAAATTATGAGTGATACAAAGTGCGCGATATATAAAGTGGTAAATGTAACGTCGACTAATTATCAACACCTTTTAGAACATACAAGAAGGGCTAGGCCCACAAAAATGTACTACTCGAAGAAGTAATGGGTCTCCATATCGGTGGCCATGTGAGGCTGTTTGTACTAATTTTGGCTTCATATTGAACAGTTTAGAATAATTAAATTGGACATTTCCTACCCTTCTCCGGCCCAACTTTTACTTTTGTCATGGTGCCCTACCTAAAAAACTGCTTTCTAATTTCCATTTTTTGGGTCTATTTGTTCAACTTTTTACAATCATATTATATATGTAAGCTTTTGTGTCGACCTACTTATTCAACTTCCTTACAAAAAAAAGGGAGGTGGTGGAGACTTTTGAGTGCACCCACCAGGGAGGGGGAGGGGGGGTTGATGATGCATCCACCCTTGGCTAATGTCTACTGAAATTATGTGCCCCATTGTGGTCCTACAGATTTAAGGACACCCCACATGCCATAGGACTTGATATACTACTACTTACTCCGTCTCCGTAATACATAATAAATGTTGTGTTTTTCTTTTTCTGTCTCCGTAATATGTAATACAAAGTAAAGTACAAACAAATTAAACACATCTTATAAAAACATTGACAAGTCAATCTTCGGAGGAAAAGTACTCCTAAAAAGAGCAGAATTCTTTCTCTCTCACACACACAGAGTCCTGCACAAAGCTAGATGGAGGATGATCTCAAAGATATTGCAAACAGCTAGAATGTAAGTATGTAACAGAGCAAGGGCCCAGTATTCTTCATCCTTCATGTCCAATTGGGGACATAAATTAGAGCTATAAGACAGAGTTAGCCAGTTAGGGTCCATATAATATAGGCTTCCAAATTCAACTTAGGACCACCTTCTTCCTCTCTTTGACCACTCTCCACCAAATATTAGTATCATTTTATAAATTAAAAAATACCGAAAAAAAAAACAAACAGAAAAGTGTACAATATGAGTATTGTTCATATATTAAAAACATTTCAGTATAAAAAATGATACATTTTATTTAACTATTTATATATATATATATATATATATATATATATATACACACATACATACATATTTCGAGTAATACTAATGAAACAAACTAGTCATAAAATCTTGCTAACAAAATCTTAAATGTAATGATTCTATTGGTGTTTTTAATTAAAATATATCAGGTCTACTATCGATATAAACAATAAAATATCGTCACCTCATTTGGTAATCAGGATTTTGTGACTTTATTTTGTACTTCTAGCATTGCTCTAAATATATATGGAGTATATAAGAAGGAAAAAAGAATTCAACGTTTTGATAACGACTTGAATTTTAATCTTTTCCGGAATTTGTTAGGTAATTTTTTTTGGAGGAAGCTATTGGGTGGGTTTTAAATACATTTAAACCGGAAAAAGGTACTAATCTCTCGGATGTCGCTCACTCCATCTAATTATATAATTCCTTACAAGTTGAACGTCGTCATATTTTGATATCTAATTTTGAAGAATACAGTTCATCCAACAAATGTACTACAAATGTGGTGTTTAGTAAATTTTTCACAATGTGTAACTCATATCTTCCACTCTACTTATTAATAATTTCTATATATGAGTGTTTGCGTATGTATTGTCTCCATAAATATCAATACTATGAAATTTCTTCCATAAATATCAATACTATGAAATTTCTTACGTAGTATGTATTGTCTCCATAAATATCAATACTATGAAATTTCTTACGTATTTTTTACATATGTTTATCAACCAATTTAATTTGTACTGTTGTCTCTTTTGTTTACTTATTTTTTTTATTCTTAACTAGGAAATTGTATATATGGTCATGTTGTCTCTTTTGTTTACTTATTTTTTTTATTCTTAACTAGGAAATTGTATATATGGTCATGCATCGCACGAGTGATATACTAGTATAGATTTAAAAGTTGACACTTGTAACAGTAGATCCTTGCGAGACGAACAATAACAATATTACTTATTATACAAGTGCCAACTGGAAGCTGGTAAAGCTTAAACAAGCATTACAGCGAAAGAACATAACTGAACGAATAACTACATGAAAAGAAAGCGAAAGAATTTCATACGACTAGTCGTCCACCCTGAGAAGAACTTTCTGGAACTTTCAGTGCTTGGGAGTGAGAGAAGGGAACGAAGGGATGGATTGCAATATCAACTTCCTACTGCTTCTCTGTCCCGGTGATAGCCTTATGCTACTACAATGTGGAGGGGAAACTCTCTTTCTGTTGGGAGAAGCTGACTTGATACCACTAATAGGCGGAGATCCATTTCCTTGAAGAATCTCTGGCATTTCATCTTGTTCATTAACTGTCTGGAAATGTTTCCCAAATTGACCTTGTAATTGAATTGGATTT
Source organism: Adenophora triphylla var. japonica (assembly GCA_022495995.1). Classification (NCBI taxonomy): domain Eukaryota; kingdom Viridiplantae; phylum Streptophyta; class Magnoliopsida; order Asterales; family Campanulaceae; genus Adenophora; species Adenophora triphylla. The sequence goes on from JAFEMH010000919.1 coordinate 448,644, forward strand.
GGCTTCCCGAATCTTTGGATTGTGTGAATCCCAGATGAACCAATTGCGAGAAAAGATCTTGGTGGCTTGCCCTTCGAGGAGGACATTGGCAGCTGAATTGATTGCCTGTACAAATATTTGAAAATTTTGTGACAAAATACAAGCAACTTTGGGGAAATATTTACACGTTTCTTGAAATATTGACAGTATTTGATGCTCTCTCCGTCCCACAATAAGATCCGAAATGGGATGGAGACAAGAATTAAAGAAAAAGGTGAAAAGGTGATGTGTTGTGACCTGTGAGTCTAGATAGTTGGGTAGGAGAGAGAAAGTGGGTTAAGTAGGTAATTGTTGTGAGTATGACAAGTGAGACTCATTTCCATTTGGGATTGTTCGAGCCGACGTTCCTTTTCGAAGGGCAGAATCGAAGTATAGTGTTGAACAAGTAGGTGTAACTGTTGAGTTCTACGGTGGGGAACTCAATGGAGTCGGTTATAATGATCCCGCGACTGTTAAAAAATATGCTAGACACGCTCAATTGGGTAAAATTTTTGAATTAGAAGTCCGACTTTGAAATCTGACGATGTTTTTCGTAGCAGTCCAAGGGGTTGGTTTACTTTTGGACATGCTTCATTTGCTTTGCTCTTCTTCTTCAGACACATTTGGCACGGTGCTAGAAACAAAGATTTTTTCTTTTGTGGAATCAAGCTGTTGCTTTCTTTTCGAAATAAATTCTGTTCAAGGAAGCAAATAGTAAATCTGTCATGGTTACTAGAGTCTATCTATCGCATATAGACTTTAAGGACATCGTGGCCTATTTGATCCAATTAAAAATGATTTTATTATTTATGCATCTCCAATTCAATATAAGTGGATACAGACCCTCTATATATATCTATCCCGTAGGATCACTTTTCTATGAAAAGATTTGGACCGCTTTAACTACCCAAATATACATTCTGGGATTAGTTCTTATATAAGGGGGTCTTTGGAATTTCGCAGATTATTGTGGGGCGCCCAAAATGTTTTTTTTTTTTTTGCAGATTATTATGGGACTCCGGACAAAAATTATTTTGCTAGTGAAAATGTTGTACCTGCCAAAACGTAGAGGTGTTCCAGGAGTAGTAGAATTCTGTTCAGCGTCAAATGGTACTATGGCTTTCTGCATACTTCTATCGATCACACTTCTTTCACATTCGTCCATTTCATCTTCTTCTAGTTCAGCTTCCGATCCTATGAAACCAAAGAATTAATCAAAACGGGGAAGCCATGGAAGTAAAAACATAAGCTTGATGAAAAAAATACCACCCTTTTGAACGAAATGTGGAATAAGGAAAACTCTGAACTGAAGTATCACTTGTGTATATACAAGTCAATAGATAAGGTCAAAGCTAGAAGGCAAACTTACCATCCTTGCGACCAAATGCATTTTTACACCCTTCACATCTGCAGTTGATGGAGCATCCAACACCACCCTTTTGAACGAAACCCAATTAGATATGATGAAAAAAAAACATGGACGTAATTCACTAATTTGCATCAATGGGAAGAAACCTGGTAACACTCGCAGTATTTCTTCAGACAACCAGATTTTTTGCAGTTGCATCCTCTTTTATGTCGAGCTGAAGCAGGTGTCTTGTTGGATTCATCCTGCAAAATGAATAAAACAGCTGATATACAGCCAACTTCAAAATCACTATTTATATTGAATAAAGTTCAAATACAACTTTCTCACCCCAATTTCAATTACAGAATCGGAGCTCCTAATCACTTTGGGGGCAAATGCAAGGGGATTGCGAGATTCAATCTGCTTGCGAGTTGCAAGGACAGTATCTTCATGTATAGGCTTGTTAAAGCAGTCTTGACATGAACAGGGCTCCACACAATACACACCAGCAGCAAAGCATTCACAATACCTGCATCATATAAAGTCCAAAGAGTCAGTATTGATCATTTAGGCTAATATCAACTTATTTTCCAAGAATACCCCTCCTTCCACCACCCCCCAATCCCACCCCCAAACACCGTTCCCCTTTTTTTCGGGTTAACTTTGTTCTCTAGTTTATATATGTGTGTGTGTGTGTGTATCTGCTCGTGGTCCTAACCTTTATGCATGTTCATTATCATATAGATCACCGGTCATTTACTCTATAAATAAAAATAATAATAAGTTTCCACACATACTTGGAGTTGGTATCTCACACACTTGCATCCCATATAGAAATCTGTATTTGTTTACAATCAAATATACTTCCATGGAATACAAATAATACTAAGTGTGTGTGTGTGTGTGTGGAAGACCGATTTATCATACAGTTCTAAAGCGTGGCATGTTATGTAGTATGCAAGAACTTACAGTTTTAAGCACTTGGATTTTTTACAATTACAACGCTTACAAGCCTCAGGTTCTCCAGCATGTTCCACTCTACGCCTGTAAACAATTCAAGATGTTACACAAGATACCTAGCAATTCATGTAATATATGTATCCACACAGACACAGACACAGACAAATACAAATGTCCAACATATAATAACTAAAAAAAACATGCCTTTTCTTTTTTGGGCTACTGTGATTCAACTCTTCGTTAACCATATATCCAAGTGTCTTTGAAGTATCGTCCACAATAGAAGCCCCATTTTGAGTGGGACCCATGCCTCTTTCAGAAGTTGCACTAGATAAACTATTTACAGATTCTTGACCAGTAGCCAAAGAATGAAAAGAGGCAGAAGACAGAGGTGCGATTGTCAGTTGCCCACCAGAAGGCAAATTTTCATGCTTAGCAACTTTGTTGTGGTCTCCTGATGTTGCGGCAAGAGAATTTAAATGCAATCCAATTCCTGGAACAATGCATCGCGAAGAATCAGGCTTTACTGGCACCAAACTCCTATCACCGGAGGAGGTAATTTCATGAGTCTGTGACATGGAAGAGCCACTGTTTGAGACATCAGTTAAGAGCTTCTTATGGGACCCACCCATCTCAAAAACAAGGCATCGTCTTCTCATGCCACGGTTCAAATTAGAACCAAGCTACAAAAAATTAAAAAGACAAAAAAAAACTTCAGATAACAATAAAAAACTTTGTACATGGTTAGTCACAACATCACCATTCAAATATGTCACTGGATACTATCATTCCACTCGTATGGGAAAAAAGATCCCCTAACTACAATTTTCCCATGGGTAAAATAAGGAAGTGGTACACAATGTGTATAGCTCCTTCCACGAAAACAGACTTCCAGGCTTTCCCATGAGATCTCACTAATGAAAGAATTCACATGAATCTAAAGAATTAAAAAGTATCAATAATTGACATTGACTAAAAATGGTGGGACATTAATTTCAAAACAGAGAGGTGCCAAAGAAGAAGAAGACTTAGTCCACATGACCACATGCAAGCACTTTATGAAATGAAATCTTAAAAGAAGACGACTAGTCTATGTGACAACATGCACACAACTTAACCGTAAAATGAATGGACTAACAGTCCTCACCTCATCATTTATATTTTCAGATGGCTCTCCGGCCACAAAATTGTTGAATGAAGTATCCACAAGTAATTCTTGGTCCGTGGATGTTTCCTTCAAATTTCCACCCTCTTGAGAAGAATTTTCTGTTCCATGTTGTTCACTTGAAGCAAGGGCATCAAAAGCATGAGTTTTTCCCAAATCATTTGTGTGGGACCTCGGAAAATCTGATTCTTTTTCACAGGATTCGTTACGAGGCTCTGCAACAATTGGAGATTCAAATAGTAACATATCGGAAGCGTCGATAATCATACTCCCCCAATCACATCCTGATGTTGCTTTATCTTGACCAACTGGGCTTATTCCTTCTATGTTCACTTCATTACCAAATGGGCCTTTCTCGGATCCCCCTGGAACAAATGGAACCATTGAAGTTGTGGAAGCCATTTCCGATTTATTTTTGGCGTCAGGGCTGACACAATCATATGTCAAGGTTCTTGAGAACTCAATCTCAACCTTTGAACAATCATAAGATGGCTCCATGGAAGTTTCAGCAACAGAACTACTCGGCTCAAAATTTTCTTGTTGTTCCGAGCAGTTGTGAGTAGCATTTGCAATGCCTTCACTCACACCACATTTGTTCTCATTCTCGGAAGAAAGTTCAGGTTTTGATGGATCAGAAAAATGATGCCTGAAAGAAACAGTTGAAATTATCACGTATACATACCGAGTAACAAAGCCTAAAAGTAAAACATAAATTGAAATTTTCTTAATTTATAAAAAACGCTAAAATGTTTACCTCCTCAATATTCTAGATTCCTTGAGAGAACTGACATGGGGCGAGGTGAAAACAGACGGTAGAGATGCAAAACTAAGCGAGCTGAATGACTGAGAAATGTGTGCAGACTTAACCGGCTTGATAGGAGAAAGATTGTTGATATAGTTGAAGACAGGGGAGTCCTGCAAATTGAAAAAAATGAATTCCCTTCAACAAGGAGTTGGATGAAAGAAACATGCGGTAGAAAATTATCAAAATATAAATACTCCATCTGTCCCAAAATGATTTTCCCACTTTTTTTGTCAATACTACGAATGAACTATGAGCAATTATTTTAGGTTGATTTAATTATCCTAATGAAAAAGTGAAACTTGTTATTGATAGTATTATTGATGGTATATCAATTACAAGTTTTAAGTATAACCAAATCAACCTATTGTTATTGCTAAAAGTTCATTCGTAATAACAACAAAAGAAGTAGGAAGATCATTTTGGGATGGAGGGAGTAGAAGTTAATGCTATGGACTTTGAACTTTTTATATGAAACCAAAGCTATCACCATGATAGGGAAAGCAGAAAACAAACGACAGTTGACATTAACCATATATGATCAGAAACACTTTAGTCTAATATGATTAAAGTCATTATTGTACTAAAAGAGACATGCAAATCAAGTACTTAAAATAAGGAAGCTAACAAAAAAAATCATTAAACAAGATTGAGAGTGTTGCAATTGGAAGAGAGAGGTCCAAGTAGAATGCTAAGACAAATTTCGAAGAAAAAAGTATCAGTTGCAAATGAACATATCAGTACACCCAACAAAATATAAGTGGGTTTGAAGGCAGCAAACTTGAATATCGATATAAATTATAATACATAACAAACATCATTACTTTAATAGAAATATGGGCTATGGGCAGAACCCTTTATATAATCATAACATAAGAATGCAAAGAAAGGAAAGGCATTTTGTTTGGGTAGCACCAAAAACAGTACTCCCTCCGTCCCAAAATGATCTTCCTTCTTTTTTATCGTTAACACGAAGCTACTTTGAGTAATACTTTTAGGTTTATCTAGTAATCCTAATGAAAATTTAAAACTTGTTATCGATACATCATTATAAATACTATCAATAACAATTTTTAGATGTTCATTCGAATAATTAAATCAACCTGAAATTACTGCTCAAAGTAGTTTCGTGTTAACGACCAAAAAAGTAGGAAGATAATGGAGGGAGTATGATGTATCATTTGTCAAGGAAGATTTTGGGTTAGGTAACCTAAAAGGGTACAAATTGAACATAAAGAAGAATCAGAAATTGTTGTCCACAAAACCAACCCAAAGAGACTATGTACATCAGGAAATAACTCAGAAAAAAAAAAAAAACAGATTTATTGAAACAATTAAGTCATCAAAACTGAAAATTCTGCACCCCAAATAAACATAAACCCTAATGCTAAGTGACACTAAAATCCCCAGAAAGTGTAAATCCAAATCATGCACATCATAAACACATGTTACACATCTAATCAAACCCACCACACACCACAGGAGACCCAAAAATCCCACAATATTTCAGGATAGAACCCTGAATAACCCCAGAAGCAGAAAATTGGACAGCAAAAACTGGCAATTTCATCAAATTGAAATGTAGCCACAATTCAAGACTTGCCAAACAACCCACCACAACAAATCAAAGATCAATTTTACATACTTGCTGTAAACCAACTTCAATCACAATTGGTAGGGAAAAAAAAGACCCAAGTTTTAGTGTATCACTGCCCCCAACCCCGTCCCATAAGAAGGTCAAATCAATGGTCAACCCCCTATAATCCCACACAAAGACTAAAATACAACAACAAAGACTTTATAATTTCATCAAATTTATAGACACCCACTACTCTCAAATGAAAAACAAACAACCCCGGAAGATCAAAATCAACAGACCCACATTGACCCGGTCAACACTAGACAAAATGCAAAATCACAAACCTCGAATTTGGAGAGGGGAACAGCGATCTGGGTGCGCTCGGGAGTGTCCATTGCAACAACACTTCTAGCAGAAAACCCAATCTCACTTTCTCTCTCTAAATTATCTCCCTCCTCCCCCATTTTCACGCACAAATACAGACAGTAAGAATACTTTTTTTAAAAAAAAAAAATCTTATTCTTTCCCCCAAATTCAGATTCAGTCAAGGAGGAGCGGGAAGGCGGGAAGATAGAAAGGGAGAAAACAATGTTTATTTTTCTCGTGCTGATGAAAACGCCAAACCCCACAATCGACCCTACCGCCAACACAGCACCACAAAGAAGAGACACGCAGGGAAAGTGAAAGCTGTGGTTGAAATTATAGAAAAACAAAAACGGTAAATATGTAACGTATACATAAATTTATTTTAATTTATTTTGGTTGCGAATTTTAAAAATTCGCCTTCTTTTTAGGCCTACTTATTTCGTACTACTTCCGTCTCACATTAAATTTGCAAAAAAAAAAAAAAAAGTAAAATTACAAAAATTAAATGAGAGTATATGAATTGTTGTTAATAGTACGACAAGTGAGCCTCATTATTTATTAAATAATGAAGTTTTCCATCTTTAAATTTTACAAATTTAAGTGAGACACCTAATTAGTTAAGTTTTACAAATTGAGGTGAGACAATGTATCTTAATTTTGTCTCATGACGGAAACGGGACGAGACGAGACGGGACTAAAATACTCTGTCCCATCCCGCCCCATTTGCGGTACGCGGGATCCCGCGTGACAATGCGAAACCCGTTGACTAGGAGGGATAAGCGTTGACTAGGCGTCAAGGTCACGGTCAAGACAAAGTTAAGTACCGAAAGCCAACTACTAATGATATTGTGAAAATCCTAGAATGTGATAACAAAAAGAACATGGATCATTTTTCTTTAATATCCATGGTGTATAATACAAGCAAGCGTGTTTTAGCATCCAAGATATATTGTGAGTTAAAAAAATAATCAGGCTTCCGATTTTCCTGAAATGCTTACCTTTGATTGTTTCAACATAGCATCCAATAGCGTTGTCTTTCCATGATCAACATGAGCAACAATAGCTATATTCCTTATGTCAGTTTTCCTCATCAGTTTGCTCCTTCTCTCTACAGGCATTGGAGTTAACCAGACATCAGTTTGCTACGGCCAAGGCCAAGGCCGGCCAAGGCAAGGCCAACTCATCACCAACAAGAGTACACGGGACAGGACGGGATGGGCGGGATCGCACTATGTTGTCCCGCGACGGAAACGGGACACAGCGGGACGGAACTAAAATATTTCGTCTCATCCCGTCCCATTTGTATGGCGGGACGGGACCGTCCCAACTTGACGGCTCTACCTCCCACGACACACAATCACTAACACACACTCTCTCTACTTTCTCTTTCTATCCTAGCCACCTCCGCGCGACCACTCCTCTCCCCACCTCCAGCGACCACTTCCCTACCTCCGGCGACTCCTCCCCCATCTCCGACAAACCCCTCCGTCCCCCTCCCACATCCGGCAAACTAATCCATAATATGTGTTGTGAGTTAAGAAGTTGTATTTTCATCTGTGTTTTTTTATAGTTGTGGAGTTAGAAATGATATTCTTGAATGATTGTTTATTTTTATATTTGGGTACTTTGCTTGGCTGATTAAGAAATTTGAAAAAAAATTAAAGATTGATATTTTTCTTTAGAAAAATAACAATCCATCTAGATTGAAGCCTTGTAATAATAACTTGGTGAATTAGGTGTGATGATTTGATATGAAAACTGCGATTTTATTTATAGCTACTTTAAAGTTGGAATAATATTCTAGAATGATTATTGAACTATATAAATCTAAGTATGAATATGGGCTAATTCGGGCAAGGCCAAGTAGATTTGGCTCTAAACATAATTCAGCCAAAAATGATGTACGAGAAAGGGAATGAGCTTCTCTACCTTCCTCGGCCCAAGCCTTCCCTTCATTCTCCTAAGCCGACCTAGACTTAACAAGCGAAATGACCAAGGCCAAAGATTCAATGCCGAGGGAGACCTCCCTCCAAGGCCGAGCTGAGCTCCCTTGAAGACGAGGAGACCTCCTCGGCTATCAAGTTACCAGGAATTGGGCTTCCCCCAGTTCCTTCATATTTCTTCCCCGACTCATCATAAATCGAATTGGTGACAATGACGAGGAGGGACCTCCCCGGCATACGTCCAGAAGTGCAGTTTACGTAGTCCTATTTAAATAAGGACATTGAGCAGTTATAATCTTTCTAGGATTATAACCACCTCACATACCAAATTCAAGTCCAATAAGGACTCCTAAAATATAATTCTCTTAGGATTAATATTTTATCTCTTAGCAATTCAATTCAACATGGATTCTACATTGCTATACCTATAAATACAAGTCATAATTCACATTTATTGATACGTTATCTTTTGATCCTAAACTCTGTCAAATTGATTTCTCTCTCTCACAAAGCAAATACTTACTCGCACGCCGGAGGGCCTTCGCCGGAGAAGCCCCGGCTTAGTTTGCGTGTTTGTTTCTCTGTTTCAGGCTGATCAATCACCGGAGTACAACCGTCCGCTAGATTTGGGCTGATCCGATCGTTTCTGGCAGCATCAGTTTGGTTCCATTACCGGAAAACTATTCAAAATACCCTTTGAAAAGCTTGAAATAGCCATTCGCCTGAACCTTTTTCCCAGCCGAAAAAATCTTATTTTGGCCGAAAAAAACACTGTTCCGTTTTAAATATCTTCTGTTTTTGGCCAAAAACTTAAGTTTCACCTGGAAATTGTTTTCACTTGGAATATTTGGTTGGTTGGAAAATCTGTTTTGGCCAAAAATAATTGGTTTTAGCCAAAAAAATCTATTTCGGTCAAAAGCATATTTCGCCTGGAATAATTTAGCAATTTGGGCCATTTGAAATTCTGTTTGGTTTTTTGATAAAAATTCTGCTCCACCATCATAATTTCAATGGATGACGGGAATACCATAAGTGTTACTAACGAGGAACAACGAGCCCATGTCGACGACATCCCTCTGAACGGGACGACTGGTCTCCATCTCACCAATGGAGAGCTACTTCCTCCACCACCATTAGTTGACGGGCTACCTCCCCTCAGCATGACTCTTCGTTCTAGGGAACAGCCAGCTGCCGAGGTGAATATGGACAACCTGTGATGTACCCGATTTTTGAAATCAAACGGAGTCGCCACGCCATTTTTGTTTTAAGGGCCAAAACTTTGAAAAATGCCTGAGATTAGAAATTTGGGTTCGGAGGTCACGTTACACGCCGGGAAGGAAGTTAGTGTGCACCCGGAATGCCTCGTGAAACGAGTCTTCCAAACTTAAAAACCATTTGTGTGTGTGTGTGTGTTACTTTGGCCAAAATAAGTTGAAACTGAGGAAAGTAAAAATTGGGAATTCTTTATTAGACTTTGGACAGATCCCATGATTTTTGGTGTGATTTTTGGGTTGAGATTTGACACTCAAAAGATTTTTGGAAGTTGAAAACCATTTCTGCCAGAAGGAAAAAGGCAGTGGACACTTAATTTTGAAATAGACTTTAGGGCTTGAAAACTCCAAAATCTGGGAAAAGTCCGAGAATTAAAAATGTTCAAAACACCTTAAATAAGGTTTCTGTAAAAGAACTTTTCATTTTGGAGAAGATTTGAGGACCCAAAACCTTCTGGAAATCTCAGATGTGAAATCTGGACTTCCAGAGACTGATGAACTGACCTTTAAATGAAAATTTGAAAAAGGGAGTTTTACTCACGCAAAAAATAAAGTAAAAATATGTCTGGAAAGCTCTGAATATTGGCTACAAAAAGTGTTTTGTAGTCAACACCAAATTCTAAGTTTATCTGTGTCCAAAAAATTAGACCATGGACTGGGGTCTTAGAAAATTGCTACTGGACAGCAACTTCTCAAGAAGGAAAACATGATTTTAAAGGGGGTTTTGCATCCATGCTTGTCCCCATTTCCCTAGGTTTTGATTAGTGATCACTTGACATTTTAGTGGTGAATCAACTATATCAAATCATCCTTGGGGTACATTAGGACTAAGCACTTCATTTGCTTGGGAAGGGGAATTTTATCCTTTGAAAAAGAGATTTAATGTATGAAAATGATTTTTAGGGTTTTGAGAATGTGTTTTCTTTGCAAGTAAGTAAGAACACTTTGAAAATAATGTTGATCCTTGTAGAAGATCATCCATGGAGATGAACTTCCATGGTGATCTTCTTGGATCTAAGAAAAGAAGATGAACAAACTACATTTTGGAGTTTGAAAATGCATGCATGGATGAATTTTAGGGTAAGGAGAGGGAGGTTATACCTATCTTCCTTGTGTTTTGTGTTTGAATGGATTCAAAGGCTTGAATGTGTTTAGGGCTTGAAAGTGTTTAGGGTTGATGATTTGAGTTGGTTAAAGAGAAAACAAGTAGATAACAATGAAGTCCTCTATGTTTTTTCTCTAATCCTCCTCCTAAGGGGTGATTTGAGCTTGGATTGGTGTATGTATGAGAGTATGTATGAGAGTGTTTTGAAGTGTTTCTGAGTGAGTGAGATTTGGGAAAGATTGGAGAGAAAATGGTGGCAATTCAAGTGAATTCCCACTGTTTTCTCTCTATTTTTTGCCAGTGTGCTGTTGCTGTGAGTGATTTGTGTTGTCTTTTTTTTTTTGTGACTGGAGGGCTCAATTTATAGCCCTCTGAAAAATGCAAAGGTATCCGCGCGGACAAGGTTGGTGGCGTGCACTGTTCATTAAATGCTGCTCCAGGCTTTGGACACAAAGAATATTTTTCAAAAAATCAAACATAAACTGTTTTTCAACTTGCCCATTTCGGATTTTTCTTAATTCTTTTGCTTTTTGAGATTCCTTTGAAGGTTTATCTTTAAATAGCAATGCCCATTTTGCCCTCACTTTGTTAGAAAAGTTAGGAATGTTAGTAATTGTTAGGAATGTTATAACTTTCGTTAATTTTCTAACGAAAATTCTAACAAGCTCAAATTGGAGCACTTACAGTAGCCCCTCGGCGATGGCGCTTTCGAAGGAAGCGGGGTCGTCGATAAGTGTAAGGCTCCATATTTGACAGGATGATCAAGTGATCGAGTGGCTGAACCTATTTAATAGGCTACCTACGTATCCCGAGTGGGAATCAAGCCAACCGTAGTTCGGGTCTTTGACCCTGGAGATGATGGCGTTTTAGGTGCCTCGAACCTGACGAGCGAGTTCTGCAGTCGGTTGCTGAAAGAAACTCTGCTGGGGATAGGAGACGACCATTTTTGGTCAGGTGGCTAGAGTCGTATATTGGCTCTGCTGGGAATAGGAATGACCACTTTCGGTCTAATGGCTAGAGTCGTACATTGGCTCTGCTGGGGATAGGAATGACCACTTTCGGTCTGATGGCTGAACCTAATGATAGGCTACCTACGTATCCTTAAGAGGAATCAAGCCGGTCGTAGTTCGGGTCTTTGACCCTAGAGTGACTGTTTTAGGGTGTCAACCTAAGATTTGACTATTTTTGGGAAGTCGCCCTAAGATTTGACTATTTTTGGGAAGTCACCCTAAGGTTTGACTATTTTGGGGAAGTCGCCCTAAGACTTAACTATTTTGGGGAAGTCGCCCTAAGATTTGACTATTTTTGGGAAGTGGCCCTAAGGTTTTGACTATTTTGGGGACGTCACCCTAAGATCTGACTATTTTTGGGAAGTCGCCCTATGATCTGACTATTTTTGGGAAGTCGCCCTAAGATCTGACTATTTTTGGGAAGTCACCCTATGATCTGACTATTTTTGGGAAGTCGCCCTATGATCTGACTATTTTTGGGAAGTCGACCTAAGATCTGACTATTTTTGGGAAGTCGCCCTATGATCTGACTATTTTTGGGAAGTCGCCCTAAGATTTGACTATTTTTGGGAAGTCGCCCTAGAATTTGACTATTTTTGGGAAGTCGCCCTGGTAATGATTTCGGTTTGTCGAATTAGGGGATGATTGCGATTTATCTCTTTCCTAGTGTTGTGTGTGATAGCGTTTTAGGTACCTCAAACCTTAATGATGGTGTTTTAGGTGCCTCGAACCTTGGAGATGGCGTCTTAGGTGCCTCGAACCTTGATGATGGCGTCTTAGGTGCCTCAAACCTTGATGATGGCGTCTTAGGTGCCTCGAACCTTGATGATGGCGTTGTAGGTGCCTCGAACCTTGGTGATGGCGTCTTAGGTGCCTTGAACCTTGAGGATGGCGTCTTAGGTGGCTCAAACCTTGGTGATGGCGTCGTAGGTGCCTCGAACCTTGGTGATGGCGTCTTAGGTGCCTCGAATCTTGAGGATGGCGTCTTAGGTGCCTCGAACCTTGATGATGGCGTCTTAGGTGCCTCAAACCTTGATGATGGCGTCTTAGGTGCCTTGAACCTTAATGATGGCGTTTTAGGTGTCTTGGACCTTGATGATGGGTGATCTGGAGGTGACAACTTGTTTTGAAATGATTTCCTTCGATGTTCATATCCTTTTGTTGGGGATAGACTTTGAGGGGGATAGACAGTCTTTTGGCGGATTTCATTTGAAGGGATCGGTCTTACGTTTGCTACCGGAGGTGAAAGAGACGGAATTCCGTTGGCTTTTGTCAGGGATGAACCTAAGTTGAGGCTTAGTTCTATTGTATGAACCTAAATGAGGGCTCAGTTCAGGAGTATAAACCTAGATCGAGGTTGAGGGAGACTATTTAAGGGCATTCTCGCAGGGGAAGATTAGAGCTTACGATGATTATCGGGGAAAAGGGTGACCGTGTCGGTCAAGCGGCTGGACCTATGGTAGGCTACCTACGTATCCCGAGTGGGAATCAAGCCTGGACGTAGTTTGAAAACTGCTGGGGATGGTTCGACGGTATTTGGGAGTCACCCGAGGTTTGACTGTTTTTTGGGAAGTCGCCCTAAGATTTGATGATAATGTTCTTTTAGAAAAGTAGTTGACTAAGATAAGCTTTCATACCTGTGTTGTGCTTACCTGTAGATGCCGGAAGGACTGAGGCTTCGGCTGATGTTGATGAAGAGTTGTTGGGTTGCGGTTTCTGCTGACGATTTGCTGTCTTTGGAGGCATTTTGACCTGAAGGGGGGAGTTTGGTTGAGTCTGCATCTTGCTGGTGATCGTCAACCTTGTAGAAGTTGTTGAGCTTGTCTTCACATTGGGACTTCTTGCTTTTGAGAACTTGGTATCTCTGACCGATTTTCATTTGAGAACTTGGCGTCTCTGTCCGTACTGTATTTGAGAACTTGGCGTCTCTGACCGATTTTCATTTGAGAACTTGGCATCTCTGTCCGTACTGTATTTGAGAACTTGGCGTCTCTGACCGAATTGTATTTGAGAACTTGGCGTCTCTGTCCGTACTGTATTTGAGAACTTGGCGTCCCTGACCGTACTGTATTTGAGAACTTGGCGTCTCTGACCGAACTGTATTTGAGAACTTGGCGTCTCTGACCGAACTGTATTTGAGAACTTGGCGTCTCTGACCGAACTGTATTTGAGAACTCGGCGTCTCTGACCGAACTGTATTTGAGAACTTGGCATCTCTGACCGAACTATATTTGAGAACTTGGCGTCTCTGACCGATTTGTAGACACTGGAGGTGATCTGCACATGTTTGTGAATGTTGGGGGTTGTTTTCACCAAGTTGCAGATGCCGGAGGTCGTCTTCATCCATTTGTGGACATTGGAGGTCGTCTTTGGTGGAGACCATTCTCGCTGTAGAGAGACTTCGGGTAGTGATGGAAAACTAGTCTTTCGTGCTTGAATTGCTACATTTGTTAGTAGAGGGACAAATGCACATACGACATTTATGATGATGGTTGCATGCATAGAATCGAGATGATGCATTTACTTGCTTTTGGAGATGCACTTAGCCTAAGCTTTTGGCGGGAAAATTATGACTTAGGATTGTTCCTGTCGCTTCAAGTTTTGTGCATGCTACATGAGCCCTGGGGAGATTTTTGTGGGAATGCATGTGGTGAGAGGGTTTGTATTGGGATGTATGTGTCTGAAAACTGTTTGGAACAGATTTTGGGCAAGTGGGGGGTTAGAGTCCTCGATCGCGATTTAAACAAATTTATTGTTAATGAGGTTTTGTTAACAGTATCGCATGGACCTCAATTTGGATTCGGATCCTGGGTCTTGGTTGAAGTTTTCCCTCTCAATCTTGGTCATTCGAAGTTGATGCCGACGTCAATATGAAACTTCTTTCATTTGGGTGAGCCGTGACTTGGCCGAAACCTTGTTCGGAGAATGATTTGATGAAATTGCCAATGCCGGGTGAAACCCAGATCTTTGACTCCGACGCCTACTGAGGAAGTCGCTATGTACCAAGTTACGAAAGTGAAAATCTAGCTGTTGATGTGACTAGACCTTTCTTGTGACTTGATAAAATTCAGGTCCAGAGGACCAGCTTGGCAAAGTCCAGATTTCGAAGCAGTGACTTGGCGAGGCCCTAATCTTATAACCTCGTTGTGATTCTGACATAATTAGCAGAGTCCCAATCTGATTGGTAATGCAAAGCGATCCTGAGAATAATCTGATGAAGATCGAATCTATCTTGCAGTGAAGAACCCAATGTGGACCCAAAGATGACTATATAAGCCCCAGCTTGAAGAGCTGATACAGGAGAACCCGGGAGAACCGCTTGGCAAGCCCCAGCGTGAAGAAATTCAGAGCGGTCTTACAGAGGAGGCACCCATCTTTTCAGACCTTAGTCAACCAGTCACTTGGATAAGACTCAGAAATGTTTACGTGCAGGGGCATATCTTTTGAAAGGTGGGAATTTCTCCCGAATTTGTGTATGACACTCTCGCTTTTGGTTTGACTCTTTTGAGAGAGTATAAGCATCACAAGGTGTGGAAAAGTGTATGGAAGCCCCTGCTGACAGAAAGACAGTGTTTGGCTCTATTTCCCTATGATGGAGAGAGAGAAGACTTGTCGAGACACTTGAAAACTTGTTTTATTCGTGATGATCACAAGGCTACTTAAAACCCTTTGTTAATGTTCGGGTTATTCAACCCCTAAATCTGATATGAACAAATATTTTGATTAATCACAAGGAGAAAATCGACTGATATCGAGAATCAAGCTCGGAAGGGCGGAAAGTGTATAGGGACAATCCTTGATGAGAACGGATTTTTTTTTGGAATTTGTTTATGATTTCGACCGGACCATTTCTGGTTGCCTACGTTCCCTTCATTATGAAGAGCTCAGGTCGCCGTAGTTCGGGCTTATCCCAAATGAAGAGAGAATGAGTGTGAAAATTCAAGACTTTGAGGTTCTTTTGGGAATTTGAGGATTGGAGATTCGAATAACATATCCCCTTAGAGTGTCCATGAAAGACACGGATGCGAAGCCCCAGTGGGATATCCACGGCAAGTGTTTGTGGAGGAGAAATGAAATATGCTCACATGAAATGTCGAATGAATCAGACTTGAATTTGCACAATCTTTGATCATTTGAGCCGAGATGGATTTGGCTCCAATTTAAGCAAGCAATGAAGCATTAATTTGATTTAGCTCCTGAAAATACTGGAATGAAATTACTATCCGGTAAGGACTGTAGCTGGGTTTCCGGGCTTCGATCGGCCATCGGGTGATTTGGAAAGTTGTGACCTCTTAAGATGAGAGGTCGGCTGGGCCTTTTGCTGACTGAACCTCTAAAGATAAGAGGTTGGCTTTTAGGGATGTGTTTGGGAAATCTATGGCGGGGAAGATTGATTGCCTCTAAGAATTAGAGGTCAAATTTTAATTTTGACCAAAGGCGAGGATAATGGTAACGGGGATATCCTCTAAAAGCGATAGGATGGCTTGGGATTGGTTAAGGAAATGGTGAGAGGGAGTCCAAGCTATCGAGAACTTTTGCGAATCTTCGAGAATTCAGGCTCTTTTTTTTTATCATTGGAGAGCTTCTTGAGGAGTCGGGGACTTTTACTGAATTGTGAGGATCGACAGTCCTTCTCTTTTTTTTTTTTTTTTTTGCTTGAGCTCTCTTTTTTTTTGACTTGGAAAGCTTCCTGAGGAGTTGAGGATTATCTTTGTCCTTCCTTCATGGCTTGAGATATTTTGCGCATCGCCGACTCTCGAAGTTAACTTCTTGGGCTTGCTTGGACTTTTCTCAGTAAGGAGCAAAGGTGATGGCTAAACAGGGTTTCAAAACATGCCGATCTTGAAATGAAAGGATATTGTTTGGTGAGGGTAAGGTAATGGCTTTCCTATGGGTGAAAGGCTTCGACCGCAATCCTTACCGGATGACCTAAACGAAATTAAGTCTTCATTGCTTGCTTAAGCTTTAAATGAGAAAAGATCCATGCAAATTCATCGAGAAACGAGAGGATGATGATGAAAGGGATGTGAGCATATGAGATGCAAGATGGGGAGTTGGTAAGCCCCAATTTGGGAAGGATATCGATTGATTTTCTCACTCCGATTAATTTAAATATTAATCATTTCAAAGAATTAGTGGTTGAGCAGCACAAATGATCATCTAGGATAAAACCATTTCAATTAAGTGTAACGTGGGTGTGCAAGTGATGTCTCGATTCTAAAAAGAAAAAAGACTTATATTAAAAGTTAGACATTTAACTACTATGTCCAAAATGGACTACATTGACAAATGTCCAGGAAGGACTTAGGTGAAAGAAAAGTACTAGAACCTACGAAGGTTGACTTAAAAGACTATTTTAAAGATAGGTAGCCCCTAGTCTGGCCGCTCTTTGTTGTTGGACCATGCATCTACTCTTCGACGCTGGAGATGGGGGCTATTGCAGATCTTTCCATCAGGATTTCTTTGGCGATCTCTTGCTTAATCCAACCATTTTCATCATCTGCGATGGTCGGTCCACCGACCTTACCAAGGGGTGAGTCAAATTCCATTATGCCCACAAGTCTCGAATCACCAAACTCGACCATGTTGACATTCGGGTTGTTGAATGGGTTACTGATAGTATTGGGCCCTTCAGGCACCTCTAACCTCCCTTGTTCAATCAAACTTTGGATTGCCCTTTTCAGGGGGACGCAATCATCTGTCAGGTGCCCATGGTACTGATGAAAGGCACAATGCTTGGAGGTATCCAAAGGAGCATTGGGGTTTCTAGGCTGATAATTTTCCAAAGGCCGGAGCAAACCTTCTCTCACCAAACCTCTGAAGATATCACTCAAAGGCATCCCAAACTTTCTCAAGTCTAGGAGCCGGGATCTGGATGCATCAGGTTTCTTGGGAACAAAGGAAGTGGCATTGTTACAGTCCTGTCCCGCATAGCTAATCACTTCTTTACCTTTTGGTTGGGCAGGAGCTGTGTTGGAGGTGGAAGAAACCCGGTATCTGTAAGCAAGTGCAGCGATCGGCTCGATTGTAAGCCTTTTCGAACTTAGCCCCGGAATTAACCATTGCACGCAAGTCAGCGTAGGGGAAGTGACTGAGGGAAGCTCTCAAATGCGGCTTCAAGCATGACTGAAAGATGTCTAACTGCTCCTCGTCAGAGGGAGGAATGGCCATTTCGCTAAGCTTCAGGTTCCACCTTTTATAGAAATCCCCAATATTCTCATCAGGGCTGTGATGATGTGTATCCGAAAATTTTCCCATTTTTTGTTTAAAAGAAAATCAACGAAAACGGAGTCGCCACGCCATTTTAATTTTGAGGGCCAAAACTTTGAAAAAAGCCCAAGATCAGAGATTTAGGTTCGGAGGTCATGTTACGCGTCGGGAAGGACGTTAGTGTGCACCCGACGCGCCTCGTAAAACGAGTCTTCCAAGCTGAAAATCATTTGTGTGTGTGTGTGTGTGTGTGTTTTGGCCAAAATAAGTTGAAACTCAGAAAAGTAAAAATTGGGATATCTTTTTAAGACTTTAAACTGATCCCATGATTTTTTGGAAGATTTTTGGATTGAGATTTGGTACTCAAAAGACCTTTTGAAGTTGAGAGCCATTTCTGCCAGAATGAAAAAGGCAGTGGACCTTTGATTTTGAAATGGATTCAAGGGTCTTAAAACTTCATAATCTGGATAAACTCAGAGAATGAAAGTTGTTCTAGACACCTTAAATAAAGTTTGTGCGAAGGAATTTTCCATTTTGGAGAAGATTTGAGGGGTCAAAACCTTCTGGAAACCTCAGATATGAGATCTGGATTCCCAGAAGCTGATGAACTAGCCTCTGAAAGAAAATTTGAAAAGAGGAGTTTTACTCACCCAAAAAATAAAGTAAAAATATGTCTGGAAAGATCTGGATGTTGGCTACAAAAAGTATTTTGTAGTCAACACCAAATTCCAAGTTCATCTGTGTCCAAAAATTAAGACCATGGACTGAGGTCTGAGAAAATTGCTACTGGACAGCAACTTCTCAAGAAAGAAAATATGATTTTAAGGGGGGTTTTGCATCCATGCTTGTCCCCATTTCCC
This sequence comes from Adenophora triphylla var. japonica, assembly GCA_022495995.1. Classification (NCBI taxonomy): domain Eukaryota; kingdom Viridiplantae; phylum Streptophyta; class Magnoliopsida; order Asterales; family Campanulaceae; genus Adenophora; species Adenophora triphylla. The sequence continues at coordinate 467,281 of JAFEMH010000919.1, forward strand.
TAGGTTTTGGTTAGTGATCACTAGACATTTTAGTGGTGAATCAACTATACCAAACCATCCTTGGGGTACATTAGGACTAAGCATTTCATTTGCTTGGGAAGGGGATTTTTATCCTTTGAAAATGAGATTTTATGCTTGAAAATGGTTTTTAGGGTTTTGAAAATGAATTTTCTTGGTAAGAAAGTAAGAAAACTTTGAAAATAATGTTGATCTTTATAGAAGATCATCCATGGAGATGGTCTTCCATGGTGATCTTCTTAGATCTAGAGCAAGAAGATGAAAGAACTACATTTTGTAGTTTGAAGATGCATGCATGGATGAGATTTAGGGTTAGGAAGAGGAGGGTTTACCAATCTTCCTTGTATTCTTGAGTGTTTGGCTTGAGTGTATGAGTGTTTAGGGCTTTAATATGAGAGTGAGTGGATGAGTATGAGTTGGGAAAGATTGGAGAGAAAATGGTGACAATTCAAGTGAATTCTCACTGTTTTCTCTCTATATTTCGCCAGAGGTTCGGTGCAAAATGTGTTGTTCCTCCTTATTTTTGTGACTGGAGGGCTCAATTTATAGCCCTCTGGAAATTGCAAAGATGTCCGCGCGAATGGGACTGCTTGGCGTGCACTGTTCATTAAATGCAGCTCCAGCTTTGGACAAGAAGAATATTTCTTTTCAAAATTCAAATTAACAGCCAGTTTTTTGTTTCCAGCCATTGCTATATTTGGTTTTCTTCTTTTGTTTTTCTTTTTAAGATTCTTTTTGAGGTTTAACCTTAAATAACAATGCCCATTTTACCCTCACTTTGTTAGGAAAGTTAGGATTGTTAGGAATTGTTAGAAATGTTATAACTTTCGTTAATTTTCTAACGAAAATTCTAACAAGCTCAAATTGGAGCACTTACAGTAGCCCCTCGGCGACGGCGCTTTCGAAGGAAGCGGGGTCGTCGATAAGAGTAAGGCTCCATATTTGGCAGGATGATCGAGTGATCGGGTGGCTGAACCTAGCGATAGGCTACCTACGTATCCCGAATGGGAATCAAGCCAGTCGTAGTTCGGGTCTTTGACCCTGGAGATGATGGCGTTTTAGGTGCCTCGAACCTGATGAGCGAGTTCTGCAGTCGGTTGCTGGAAAGAAACTCTGCTGGGGATAAGAGATGACCATTTTCGGTCTGATGGCTATCCTCTCTGCTGGGGATAGGAATGACCATTTTCGGTCTCTGCTGGGGATGATTGCGATTTATCGCTTTCCTAGTGATAGCGTCTTAGGTGCCTCAAACCTTGGAGATGGCGTTTTAGGTGCCTCGAACCTTGATGATGGCGTTTTAGGCGTCTCGGACCTTGGAGATGGCGTTTTAGGTGCCTCGAACCTTAATTTGAAATGACCTTTCGGTGGACTTCGTCTGCTGCCGAAGGAAAGGGTGACCGTTTTGGTCGAGGGGCTGGACCTAATGATAGGCTACCTACGTATCCCTAGTGGGAATCAAGCCCTTTCGTAGTTCGAGTTTTCCTCGAGATTTCGCTGGCTTTTGGGATTTCGTTAACTTTGCTGGGGATTTCGTTAGCCTTTGCTGGGGAAAATCAGACGTATTCGTCTGGGGAATTGGTCTCACGTTTGACTGCCGTTGGATGATTTTGATGAAAGATACGGGATCTCGTTATCTTTCTCGGGGCACTCGGTCTTACGTTTTACTGCCGGGGGTGATTTTGATGAAAGATACGGGATCTCGTTATCTTTCTCGGGGCACTCGGTCTTACGTTTTACTGCCGGGGGTGATTTTGATGAAAGATACGGGATCTCGTTATCTTTCTCGGGGCACTCGGTCTTACGTTTTACTGCCGGGGAAGATTTTGATGAAAGATACGGGATCCGTTATCTTTCTCGGCACTCGGTCTTACGTTTGGCTAGCCGGGAAGATTTTGATGAAAGATACGGGATCTCGTTATCTTTCTCGGCACTCGGTCTTACGTTTTACTGCCGGGGATAATTTTGATGAAAGATACGGGATCTCGTTATCTTTCTCAGGGCACTCGGTCTTACGTTTGACTCAGGAAGATTTTGATGAAAGATACGGGATCTCGTTATCTTTCTCGGGCACTCGGCCTTACGTTTACCGCCGGGATAATTTTGATGAAAGATACGGGATCTCGTTATCTTTCTCAGGGCACTCGGTCTTACGTTTGACTGCCGGGAATGATTTTGATGAAAGATACGGGATCTCGTTATCTTTCTCGGGTCACTCGGTCTTACGTTTGACCTGTTCGGGAAGATTTTGATGAAAGATACGGGATCTCGTTATCTTTCTCAGGTCACTCGGTCTTACGTTTGACTGCCGGGGAATGATTTTGATGAAAGATACGGGATCTCGTTATCTTTCTCGGGGCACTCGGTCTTACGTTTGACTGCCGGGGAATGATTTTGATGAAAGATACGGGATCTCGTTATCTTTCTCAGGGCACTCGGTCTTACGTTTGACTGCCGGGGAAGATTTTGATGAAAGATACGGGATCCGTTATCTTTCTCGGGGCACTCGGTCTTACGTTTTACTGCCGGGGTCTCGTTATCTTTTTCGGGGCACTCGGTCTTACGTTTGACTGCCGGGGGTAATTTTGATGAAAGATACGGGATCTCGTTATCTTTCTCGGGGCACTCGGTCTTACGTTTGACTGCCGGGGAATGATTTTCTTGAAAGGGGGTTGACTTTGTCAAGTTGGGGACTGAACTGCAGAGTCCTGAAATTTTAAGGGGCAAAAGGGTCATTTTGACCCTTGCAATCCTGTCCGCGCGGAGAGGACCTGAAAATCAGGGGTATTAATTAGGGCCAACGCCCTTTCTCTTCCCCATTCAGTTTTTTCAAAATTACGAGAACAGAGAGAGAGAGAACTGCGAATCCGCCATTGTTGGCCTTAGAAGCTTCAAAAATCTTCCGTTTTTCTTCGATTTTCGAGCAATGGAACACGGGGAAGGCGCTTTTCAAGGCCAAGGACGTGGCCCGGTAGCGGAGAGGCGATTGGAGCTCGTCCGGATGAGGAGGCATTACAATCTTTCGCAATCGGTTGCGGAGGAGCATTACCCCGATGCTTGGCAACATTGGGCTTCGGATTCGAATCTCCGAACGATATACTTTGAAACCCTTTGATCTCTTTGTTGATTTCTTGTTTGAAATTGATTTTTGGGTGATTTGATTTTTTTTTTTTTTGGTAATTTGAATCTTGCATGTTGATGATGATTTTTTTTGAAATTGAATATGAATATTGATATTGATGAATGATGCAATGCATGCATTTTGTTTGGAAAGAATGGGCATTTTGCCAATATGAGATGTATGTATGTTTAGGATTTTTTTTTTTTTGAAAAGTGGGACGGATTTTTCCTCCCGTTGCATGTAAGATGGATGATATGCATGTATGCAAAAATTTTTTTTTGAGATGATGGATGGTATGCATGTTATTTTATGAAAATGGGACGGAGTTTTTACTTCCGTAGGAACGCATCCTTTTTTTTTTTTTTTGATTGAATGCATTGGGATTTGCTGAGAATTGTTTTCTTTTATGCGAGAAAAATGGGGCTATGCTCATTGTATGCTATTATGCTGTCGAAATTTTTTTTTTTAATGCATGTGTATGCTTTTTTTTTGTTTTTTTATGCAATCTTTTTGACATTTTCTCTTTTTCTTTTACAGGGCGGAAACCGTTTTGTGACGGAGCAGCTGAACAAAATGAAGACTCGAGGATCGGTGGAGTCCGTGATTGACTTGTGGGACCGGCTTCCGAATGCGGGCCGAGGAGCTTTGCCGAGTCCGAGACAGATTGTTGTTGAGACGGGGCTCTGGGAGTTCGTTGAGTGCTTGAGGGGGCTGGTCAAGTTCCCTAAGAGCAAGGGCTTGATGTTTGCTCTGGCGCAAAGATCGGTGGGACGCGACCCACACCTTCCACTTCTTCCGGGGCGAGGCTACGGTTACGCCCTCCGACTATGCCGCGATCACGGGTTTGTCCTTTAATGGACGCAAGATTGAGTGGCGGGATGGCTACGCGATGCCGATCTCGTTGTGCTCTTCGGGATTTTCCCTATTCCCAAAAAGGGGATGGGGATGGAGTATGCCGTGGTCTACGGCAAGATCGTGAGACCATTGTGAGTTACGAGGCCGGGGAGGAGAGGATAGGCGCCGATCGATTGCCAGGGCCTTCTTGTGGTTTGCCTTTTCGAGCACCCTCTTTGGGCATGCCGAGGGACGGCAGCTTTTGCCTTGCCGAGGTCCTTGGAGGACATGGAGACGGCCTGAGATGTCTCGTGGGGAGAGGCCGGGCCGGCGCAGAGCTTTATTTTGCTTCTGATAGGTACAAATGGAAGGCATGAGCTCTTTTGTACCGCTTTGAGTTTGCCCTGGAGGTATAAGCTTTCTTTTTGCTTTCCCTCTTTTTTTTTTGAGCACGCACTTTTCTTTTCAGACCGGATTGATTGGATTTTTACCTTTCGCAGGTATGGGCGTTGGAGTTTTTTCGCGTCACGATGTGGCGGCAGCCGGCAGAGTACGTCGGGGCGTATCCGGCCATGCAGTCTTGGTCCAAGCATGCCCGGGAGAAGATAAGCTCCAGGGGGCGTACGAATCTCAGGTACGCGGATTGCCTTCCTTTGACGGAGGCCGAGACAGATGAGGGGATGATATTCTTCCCCCGGGATCGCTGAGGTGGCGCAGCTCGAAGGGCGCCGAGATTTGGACTGTGCAATGAGGATTTCGAGAGGTCCGACTCGCGATGCATATTATCCGGGAGAGAGGGTGACGCGCCAAAGCATGGCGTGAATTCGCCTTGAGGACACCAGTGGAGCCTCCCGCCGATATGATGCACCCGAGCGATCGGTCCGTGACCTGGGATGATTACAGAGCCGGCCAGCACTTCTCGGATTTCGTGGCGATTGAGCCATATGCGACATTCGTCTTGAGGAGACTGAGGATGCCTCAGGTTCTGGATAGAGAGGGGCTTGGGATCCCGCGGTATCCTCGGACGGATTTTTCCTATATCCAGGATGGGGTCCGATTGAGGGTGCAGATCCCTCACTCGAGCGACTTCCACGAGCTTTCCGGCCTCGTCCGGTATGAAGGTATGGCTTCACCTTTTCCCCTTCTTTTCTTTCTTTTGTTTCATCATCTTTAGCATCACCTCTTTTTTTTTTGACGCTTTTGCTTTTGTGCGCTTGAGGTGGTCGTCGAGAAGCCGACGAAGCAAGTGATCGGGGCCAAGAGATTCATCAGAGGATGGTCGCTTGCGGGGCTCCTCGTGCTAGAGCGAGGCGACCACGCCGGCGCCCGTCGACGGGAGGCTTCCCTATTCGCTCGTAGACTTCTTCGTAGACTCCTTTGTCTCCTCTCCTTGATCCTCGTGCGGTTGCCTTCGGATCACGTCATTCTCTGGGATCCACACTGGCAGGGACACGTTTGGCAAGATGGTGGGTCGTCTTCGTACGTCCAGAGTCCGACGCCTTCACCTTCGAATATGATTTTTCGCAGATCTCGGCTTGCCCTATCGAGCGTGCCGGTTGGTCCCGATGAGCCTCTTTCTCGGGAGACGAGGACGATTCTCGAGCCCGAGATTTTCGTGGCTCCCGAGGAGGCGGGCTCGAGTCGCAAGAGGGGCCGGGGCGTACATCGGGCGCTGGAGACTCCGATTGATTTTTTTTTTTTTGAGATTTGAGATTGAGATTTAGATTTGTACAGCTTATGCGCATTTTTTTTTGGATGTAATAATTTAGAATTTTATTTATGTTTGTTTGTTTTTTTCTTTTGCACACTCCTTTTTTTTTGGAATGTAATAATTTAGGATTTTATTTTATGAATGCAATGCAGTATGAATGCAGTGTTGCATGAGCCTTGTTTTTTTTTTTGCAAGGGTGTTTGGTATATGGACTGGTTTGGGGAGGTTTTTTTTTTTGCACAGGTTTCGAGCAACCGGGACGGAATATTCCTCTTTTGGTGTAGCAGCTTGGACCGTTGTAAAGATTTTTTTGGCGTACTCATCCGCGCGGATAGGACAGAATCGACATTCGCCCTTTAATTTTGGTTCAGATCTGGTCTCACTTTATTTCAAATTCAAATATCCTCTTCAACCTCCAAATTCAAACAGCCATTTTCTGGGAGAAAGAGAGAAAAACCATGGAAAACTTTAGAAAAGCTCCATCAAAATTGTCCCAAGAATCCCAAATGTTATTCTTTAACAAGTTCAAGGATTGGTCCCGGGAGATTATGCATGAGAGGAGGTCCTTCTTTGAAGAAAGGTACAAGGTGAAGTGCTTATGGTCTCTCAAGGAATTGATTTCGGATTATGAGCTTTTGAGGGCTTCTTCCTCATTTTGGGACACTAGAAGGCATGTCTTTTGCCTTTCCTTCAACGAGATTGTTCCGACTGTGAAAGAATTTCGGACCTTGCTTGGAGGTCCGGAGGTGGAAGAGATAGTGGTTCCCTTGCCCGAGGGGCTTCTTTGTTGACAGATCCGTGCGTCCTCCTTCATCTTTCCCTGAGGAAGCACGAGGTATGATCCGCGGTCCCGATCATTTCGATATTTCCGGTCTTCCCGACGCATTTAGGGGCCTAGGCTTGGTGGATGATGCCTATTGGGATGCCTTTGCACTTTGCATGTTTGGCACCCCGTTCATGGTCTATTCCTTCGGGATCTCGCCATCGGTCTCTCGCCGGATGTTGTCGTTCACCGTCGCCCGGGCGTAGATGTCGTTCCTTTGATTCTGGGGGAGACTTTTCATGCTCTCGACAGATTAGCTACCGAAGGCGGTATATGCACGGGGCAGCCTGCCTCTCGACCCCGCGGCCGATGGAGCGTTTGGGGGTTCTTCGGGAAACCTCTCGATATGATCGTGCCTCGACTTTTGCCAGAGAGGTGTTGATGTAGATTTTGATGATCGTGGCTCGTGGGAGCGTTGGATGGCGGGTCGCCGCACCGAAGATATTCGATGGTCGGTGCCTCATTGGCGGGTGGAGACTCGCAGAGTGCTTCAGACGGGTCTCCCGTGGTCATGCTTCCGGGCTTTCTCGCCTAGCTTCTATATTCCGGCTTTAGTTCCGAGACAGCTTTGGTCTGGAGCAGTTCCTTTGGAGGGCTTTGATGATGTAGCCACCGTGAGTGGTGGCTCCTGCTTCTATGGATGATCCCTCAGTGTTTCCATTTCTTTCCCGAGCATGGAGGTATGATGCCTTTCCTCCTCGGGTCATTCTCAGGCGTCCGAGACCGGTGTTCCCGACCACTTGGTACCTGGATTGGTATGAGAGGCATCCGGGAGAGACTCAGGTGGCTATTTTGAGACGGCGTGAGGCCATTGTGGGCGCGGAGGACCGCACCGTTTCGAGAGGAGGAGGGCCGAGGCGAGGGCCAACCCTCATGACAGGAGTGGAGACGCTGTGACCGATTATGAGGCTTACGTCAAGAGACAGGAGAGGAGGGATCCTATGCTACCGGCTAGGTTACAGGAGATGAGGGATGACGCTAGGGCTACTAAGGCCCCGACAGCAGGCCGGTTTGATAGATCCCGTTCCTATACCGTAGCTTGGTAGGAGGAGTACCGACATTTTTCCTGTTCGTAAGAGAAAGACTCGAAGGGGGAAGAAGAGGGGAGAGGCCAAGACGAGTGGCTTGGAGTGACTCGAGGTTTCCAAGTATCCCTTTCTTGTCATGGCGGCACATTAGTTTGATTATGTATCTTAGTTTTCCTTTAGCAGTCGCCGCTTGTAGGAATGAATCGGGCTTAGACTCATCAAAGAGCTTTTAATTTGTAATGAATATTTGAATTGCTTTAGAGTTTTTCGAGACGCTTTCATGGTCTCGACCAATTGTTTTGATGCCAAAGTATGGCTTTTATTTGTGCTTTAGACCGAACCGTTTCCGCCGCTCACGTTCCCCTCATTTTGAGGAGCTCAGTCTTCGTAGTTCAACCCGGTGAACTCTTTTTTTTGTTTTTTTTTTGTTTTTTTTTGTTTTTTTTTTTTGTTTTTGTTTTTTTTTTTTTTTTTTTGTTGTTTTTTTTTTTTTTTTTTTTTTTTTGTTTTTTTTTTTAGTGCAACCTCGTTTTTTACCTAGGCCGCCCTTTTCGGGTTTCTAACCTAGTTCAGTATTACTCTTTTAGCACTTTTCCTTTTTTTCTTGTTTTTTTTTTTGTTTTTTTTTGGTGCAACCCCGTTTTTTACCTAGGCCGCCCTTTTCGGTTTCTAACCTAGTTGGGTATTACTCTTTTAGCACTCTTTTTTTTTTGTTTTTCTTCTTTTTTTTTTTTTTGTTTTTTTTTTTTTACGCGTAGTATCTCGCAGCCTTGTCACCATTCACCGGGTGTACAAAGGGATTCCCGTCGAGGTCTCGCGAGTTGCATGGCTCCTCCGCAGAAGATCTTCCGGACGACATATGGCCCGACCCATCAAGCTCCCATTTGCCGAGGGGGTTGATACGGACCGGGGCTTTTCTTTTAGAACGAGATCACCTTCTCGGATCTCCCGATGCTTTACTTTCTTGTCGAAGGCTCTAGCCATTCTTCCTTGGTAGGCCCGGATGTGTTCCATGGCCTTCAATGGGCGTTCGTCTAGTAGGGCCAATTCGTCATGGCGACTGGAGCCATTCGACCTCGTTGATCCGGCTTTCCAAGAGATACTGAGCGAGGGTATTTCCAGCTCAATTGGGAGTACGGCTTCCATTCCGTATGTGAGGGCAAAAGGTGTTTCCCGCTTGCCGTTCGACCGATGTTCTCAGAGTCCCCAGAGTGCCAGTGTAACTTCTCGGGCCAATCTCTCGCTGACACCCATTTTCCTGATGATATTTTCCAGAGTCTTGTTTGTGGCTCGACGGCCCGCTGGTTTGGGGCCCGTAGGGAGATGACTTGTGACGGGTTATTCGGAATTCCGCCACAGCTTTTTCACATTCCCTTCGAAGTGGGATCCATTATCTCGAGATGATTTCTACGGCAACCCGTATCCGCACATGATGTTTTCTTTGATGAAGAGGGCAACTTTCTTTGAATTGAGGATTTTGTAGGACTTTGCGAGCATCCTTCCCAATTCCTTCGAAGATATCACAAATCTGCGTCTCTTTAGGCTCTTCCGCAGCTCCCAGATTCACACTTGTCAAAATCTCTTCGGCCTTGGGCTCGATTTTCCTCTTTCCTGACAACCCGCTTAAAGATTTTTTTTTTTTTTTTGTTGTTTGATTTTTTTTTCTTCGTTTAATGTGTCTCGGCTTCTTTATCTAATGAATTATTATTAAATTTTTTATTAATTAATTCATCATTAGTTAAAGTGGCAATCAAGGGATACTCGTAAAGGTTCGTCATTTCATTGAAAACGAAAGGGGATACAAAGGCTTGCTACGTACTCGTAGTCTTCAGCGTAAGGCCATCTGGACGACCCTAGAGACTCGATCTTAACGAGAGAGACTCGGGAGGACTTGTCCTAGATTGACACAAAGGGACGGGGGACCAATCCAAGCTTGGTGATCATTTCCTCCTTGGTCGCGGACGGCCCGAGAGAGTTTCCCAATTCTTTAGCGGCATCGCTGTTGGTGGCCTCATGACTCGGGAACCGTGGCCGTTTTTGTTTTCCTTTCTCAATTGCCGCTATCATCTCTTGGACCGAGCCGAGATCAATCGTGTCCGGCACTGGACTTCTTCTTCGAACAATTGCCGCATAACTGCACCATCCCAATCATCCGAGGAAATTCCGTGGCCTTAGCTTTTGGCACCGTCGCCCGAATTGTCAGTTTCGGATCTTCCCGGGCGTAGGAATAGTGGTTGTGAGCTTCTCGAACCTGCTCCACTGTGTCGCACGCTCCGAAGGTATACTCACTCTTCATGGCAAAGGTAGCCCTGTGTAGGTCCAGAACATTCTACGGACCGGGTTAGCCTTGGTTCCTTCCGAACTTGTTGAGGCTATCTTGTAGCTTTAGCCATCCCGCCGTAGGAGCGGGCTCTGTGATGTTTCCCGGTTGTGTGGGACCCTTTACAAAGTAGTCGCCCAAATTAGGACCGAAGGGGAGAGATTTAGGGTTGTCGACCGGGACCTTTCCCCGTGGCGCCTTCAAATCTTTTTCCTTTGCAGTGTCCACCGGGAGGCCTCATATCCTGTGCCGTGGCGAGTGTTCTCGTCCTTTCACCTCGATGAGTTTGTGAGTTCCTTGTTGGTGCTTCCCTGCATCGAGGCCGTAGATAGCTCATTTTTCTCATCATTTTCAAGACCGCGGGATTTTATCCCGAGTGACCGTCGATCTATGTTGCACACTTGGGCCTTGGGAGGCTCGACCGTGAAGCCCGTTAGCATGTGACCTTCCTCGTCATGTTTGATTTCCGTAATAGGTATTCCGCCCGTATCCGTGCCTTCTAAAGTGACTAAATCTCCGTAAATGGTCGTCGATCCCCATTCGAGACGAATTTCACACACCGGTGGAGGCTTGAGGCGACCCCTTTGACTTGGTGCAGCCAAGGTCTTCCAGCAGGCATTGAAAGTAATCGGGATGTCGATAACCCGGAATTCCACAGTATCAATTTTTGTCCAAACCAGAGGTCTAAAGTGGCGACTCCAAGGACTGCCGGATGTTGAGTCGTAAGCTTGATCGCGAGAGAAGAAGGCTTCAAGTCTCGTAGTCTTGATATCAAGCAAGCTCATGATCTTTGCAGGAAGAATGTTCATTCCGACCCATTATCAACCAGACCCGAGGGAGGCGTCGTTCATCCACTGGATCATGATGAAGAGAGGCTCGTTATGATCACCCCAAATTGAGGGAGGTCGAGATCTCGCGAAAGTGATTATGTTCCCGTAGTGGATGTTTCCAATCACCGTACCACATTATCGGGAGTAGCATCAATAGGCACGAGAGTGCGAGCCAGGCTTTCTTCCAGCCTTTCCATGGGGATAGGACGAGGTGAGTAGAGACCAGAGGGAAATGTTGGCCTCGTGTTTGCTTCAACCGGGTGAGCACGGGATCCTCTTTTTCGGGTCCGGGATTTCACTGCCTTAGCATAGGGGCGGCGTTCTTCCTCGGTGCTTGATCTCGCGGCCTTCTTATCTCGCCTTGGTACTTCCTTGGAAAATCTCGCCCAGCAGCGGGTCAACAGATTAACTTCCTCATCGCCGTCTCTTGACCGGATTTCTTCAATGCCGCTAGGGTCAATGGGGAGCCCTTTTCGCTATTGGCCACTGGAGGCCCCGACGGAAGTCTAGTGACAGCCGGAGGGGCCGAGCCAGACCGGCTCCTTCCCGGGCGGCCCTTATAACCGCTTCCCAAGTCACAGGCTTTTGGGTTTTGGGTCATGTGTTGTTGCCCCTTGGATGGCCCACAGAGCTAGGGCGTCCTCCGATTCACTCTCATGGCCGGCCTTGCTCATAGTTATCATGCAACAAGAGTCGCTATTGTCGGGACTCGGCGGCTTTTCGATCTCATCCCCAGATATAGTGCAGCCATTCTCGGTTCCTTTCAGTAATATTCAGAGTTGGAGATGATTATAGCACTTTCGTGGAGGCGCATCCGGTATCATGCCGCCTAGGACTTCTCCGAAAGCCGACATACATTCTGGGGAAGGTGACCTCTTCGGGTAACCCCGATAAGGATCGTTACTTTGCTTTCGGCGGATTTGATCTAACCAGGTTATTCTCTCATTTGGGAGAATGGGAGTTAATTTTCCTCTTTCTAGCAAATCTTCAACTATCCGCTGATCGATGTCCGAGAATCCTTTCCCCAAAGCATGGTAGGCAAGTGTTGAATTCTATGACCTCCACATGCTCATCCAGGAAATTTCATGGCTTTCATGTCCTCGGTCTCATATTCGTCTTCCGAAGTTTCTTCTTCGTCGCTTGCTGATAACCAGCCATTGTGCCTGGCTCCCATGGGCTCATTTCTGGCATGATTGTTCCAAATTGTTTCCGGATCTGGGGCCTCAGTTGACTCTTCACTCGTCATCATCATCATCATCGCTGTCATCGAATCTTCTTCCCATACTACCGGGATTTCGCCGAGAGGGAACGCCGATCGAACCCGTTGGGGGAATATGGGTGCGTGCAACCGCAAAATTGTCATATGTTCCCATTCCCTAAGTGGCAATTGTGACTCAGCCTTCTTCTCCCGTAAATTGCGGGAAGAGTGAGAGGAGGTGGCACGTATTTGACACTGTGTAGGATATAGAAGGAATCCTCCTCTTCCGATTCTTCACTGTTCTCTGGATCATATTCGGCTCTCCTAAAGCCAATTTGCAGTAGTGTACTAGCTCCGCACGCTCTTCGGCCTCTTTGCCGATAAGCCCCAAGACAGCGCCCGCCGGAAGCTTTCTTGTTCGATTCTTCTCGATTGTTCTAACCATCTTGTGTAAATGGTCCTCTCATATTTTGAACTAACAACCCCAGCTTCTTTCTAAGATTCGCCTTCCCTTCATCCGAGAAATAGCGGGCCTCGTATTCTTGCAAGGAGTCTCCGACATGAGACCTAGATGGGTTGATTCGTTCGATATCCTCAAGGCCGAGTGGGAATCCGACCGTGGATCCTCGACGAGGTTGGCCACGGTATTTGGGGACCTTCATCGCATCTTCCCGGGCGTGTGAAGATTCTCCGCATTCAATCATATTCACCTCGATTATGGTTCCTCGGGCAAATGATTTTTGATCGTGTTAGCCCTTCTGGCCTTCCAACTTTCCTTGCTCTATTAGCCCCCGGATTGCCTTTTTCAGAGTAAAGCACTGTGCCGCTAGATGTCCGTGAGCTTGATGAAAAGCACAATACTTTGTAGTATCCACGGAGCATTCGGATTTCGGGTTGGAAATTCTCCAAAGGCCGCAAAGAAGCCTTCTTTCACCAAATTCCCCTAAAGATGTCATTCAGGCATCCCAAAGTTTTCGAGATTTATGACCCGCGGTTTGGGCTCGCCTGTTTTCCCGGGAGCAAAAGGAGTCGTGTTATTACATTCCCGTCCCGCATAGTTAATCATCTCTTTGCCTTTAGCAGGAGCAGGGCGGTGTTTGCAGGAGGAGCCCGATATCTCGTAGGCAGTGCAGCCTGGCTGCCGATTGTAGGCCTTTTCAAACTTAGCCGCAGAGTTAACCATGGCCCGTAAGTCTCGAGTATGGGAAGTGACCGAGGGAGGCTCTCGATGTGGTTTCAAGCATGACCGGAAGATGTCCAGCTTGTTCCTCTTCTAAGGAGGGATGGCCATTTCACCGAGTTTCGCATTCCACCGCTTGTAGAAGTCCCCAACATTCTCATCAGACGCCGCACCGTTGTTTGTAGTCAACCCTATTTGTTTCCCATTCCAAGTTGGCCTTATATTTTTCTCGTGAAGGCATTGGTAACTGTCCCATGTAGCCCCGGCTTCGTGTTTCAAACTAAGAACCACTTTAAGGCACTGGACTTCAAGGATAGATCAAATAGTCGCCCAACCGCCGATTGGTACATCCTTTCGCTTTCATTGCCAAGGTATATGTGTCCAAATGGGTTTTTGGGCATGCGGTCCCATCAAAGAGATCCAGATTAGGCATCACGAATTTGTGGGGCAGAGGAACAATGGAGTCCTGGTCTCAGAGGGCCGGAAGGCGTACTTCTTGCGCGCTCGCCGATCGTGCTTTCATTTCCTTGTGTTGTTCCATGAACCAGTGCCGATGAGGGTCTTGTGGCGGAACCGTGGCATTCAAGCTAGCGGCCGAGCTAGAGAGAGGAGCTACCACCGGAGGCAGACCGGTGGAGGGAACGGCCGATCCTGGGACGTAGTGAAAACTCCGTCCCGGGCCGAGTTACTCCCTGGGAGCATGAGTAGGAGCCTCGAGCAAAAGGGTAGAACCTCGCGGCTTGCTGTTGATTTTCAACCGGCAAAGTAGGTGGGGCAGCCCCGATGTAGCCTGGATAACTTGGATTTCCAGAGTGGGGCCCGTAAGTAGGCTTGAGTGCGCCGCCGTCCCTGGATTGTTGAATTGCATGGCCGCCTGCGAAGGTGTGTAACCCGGGGTACCGCGGTCCCGGTGATTCGGATGACACCGGATGGAGGCTTGGTAACCCATAGAAGTCTCGAGTGAGGAATGGATTTGTGTGAGGAGCACTCAACTAGTACTGCTCGGTGAGGCTCCCGATCGCGGCCCGTAACCAAGCCGCGGCGGCATTCCGAACCGCGGTTGTTGCCGCGAAGGTCCTGGATTGATCGGTTCCGAACCGAGGCGGATCCCGATTAGCTATGGCATTCCGAGATAGCCCCAACCATGAGAAGACATTCCGTACCGATTTTGCCCCCACCGATTTCAGGCCGTCTGCCGCATGGATCCGGTGGTCTCGCGGTCGGGAGCCGGGCCGACCCGAAAATCGAGGAGCACGGGTTCTCGTAGTGGCACCATAGAGGTGGGCGGCGGCATCCTCGGTGTAATCGTGGCGACCGAGAGCTGGGTTGGCATCCTCGTCTTCTTCCACGGTGAAGGTGCCATCTCGGATTGAGGCCGGCGGCCGACCGTGACTCTTAATAGCCTCCATAAGGCCGTTTAGCCGGGCTTCCTGTCGTAACCTCATCTCGTTTCGCTAACCGATTCCACCGTTGCTCGTCTAAGGGGTCCCGGAGGCGGAGTGACGTTATCCCCATCATTACCGCCGATGCACATTCTCAAACCCTGAGTCGGAACAAACGGCGAAGCCGATGATGCGCTTGACTCTTCCCAACTGATCAAACGGTGACCCGGTGCCCGAAACCAAGCTTTGTGCGTGAGCTGCGGGGAAAGGACATGGAGGTTCGATGTCTCGGGAATGGAAGGAGGGTAGGTGTTTGGGCTTTAGGCTCATGCAACATGCGCTTATTTGTTCACGTTTACTTAAAACATATTTTATTAACCTAATCGGTTGGAAAAGATTGCTCTTCTTTTTCGCAAACTACTCGATTCCCGGATCGGTGGGCCCCGTCACTACGTCTATAAGCCCCTCGTATTCCACCCGTATTTCGACCTCCCAGGTGGACAGCCCGGCGAGGGTCCTATAGGGCAAGCGGGTCCCACCGACCGAAAGAAAAACGATCCTAAAAGGCTGGGGGGTAATCGAGTCTTAACGAGCATTCGATGTAAAGTACGGACAAAGCGGACGTCAAAAGTCAAGATCATGTCCGAGGGCTCGACGAAAAGTCGGCATGATTTGACCGATAAGCGTCCACAATTGATCTTGACTTGTCGTCGCTAAGCCGTAATTAGGCATGGAATATTCATTAATCCTTGATGACTCAAAGGTCAATGCCGGGAGTCGTTGTATAATTTGTGCCGCCGAGCCGAAGTCAAGGCGCCGGCCAATATCTGTCAAAGTCTCGCGGCGGAAAACCGCAACTTCGACCGATAAGGGTCCCCGAAGATATTGAGTCGGTATGCCGACAAAGGCTTGAAAGGAAAGGTCTATACACGGACAGGGCATGACACTGCACTGTACTAAAAACCAACCGGGTCTCGGACAAAGTGTGTCACGGACAAGTGCATGGTCGACACGAGGCTCCATGGGATGTTTGGGTAGTCCTGTGCTCATCCGAGAGGCGTAATAAGACCAAACGGACCGCGACAAGGATTTCCCCGGGTTAAGGACGTAGTGTGCAGTGTACGGTCACGTGCGCGTAGTGTGCAAGCAGTCTATATTCTTTTTCTGAGTAAAATAGAGATTTTTTTATGAGTCTTAAAAACATGATGCATGATTTTTTTTTTTGAGAATTTTCTTCTTCTTTTTTTTTTTAAAATCCTTTTTTTTTTTTGAAATTTTTAATGAGCACATAAGCACGAAAATTCCGACAGTTAGGGACATTATTCCGACAGTCAAAATTTTGACTTTCTTCGAGGCGGCCAAAACAACATGAAAACTGTGCAAAAATCAACACACACACGAAAATGATTTTCAAAGCCGGGACGGAAGCTTGACCCTCAAAAGCTTTTTTTTTTTGAAAACGGTGATACCGGTACGTGGGGTTGTTAGACCGCAATTTATCCCCGACTCGTGTTAGGAGGCGATAACGGGAAATTTAGTGGTTTCCACCAATATACCAAATACCATTTTTTTTTTTTAAAAAGCTTATTCCCCAGCGGAGTCGCCACTGTGATGATGTGTATCCGAAAATTTTCCCATTTTTTGTTTAAAAGAAAATCAACGAAAACGGAGTCGCCACGCCATTTTAATTTTGAGGGCCAAAACTTTGAAAAAAGCCCGAGATCAGAGATTTAGGTTCGGAGGTCATGTTACGCGTCGGGAAGGACGTTAGTGTGCACCCGACGCGCCTCGTAAAACGAGTCTTCCAAGCTGAAAATCATTTGTGTGTGTGTGTGTGTGTGTGTTTTGGCCAAAATAAGTTGAAACTCAGAAAAGTAAAAATTGGGATATCTTTTTAAGACTTTAAACTGATCCCATGATTTTTTGGAAGATTTTTGGATTGAGATTTGGTACTCAAAAGACCTTTTGAAGTTGAGAGCCATTTCTGCCAGAATGAAAAAGGCAGTGGACCTTTGATTTTGAAATGGATTCAAGGGTCTTAAAACTTCATAATCTGGATAAACTCAGAGAATGAAAGTTGTTCTAGATAACTTAAATAAAGTTTGTGCGAAGGAATTTTCCATTTTGGAGAAGATTTGAGGGGTCAAAACCTTCTGGAAACCTCAGATATGAGATCTGGATTCCCAGAAGCTGATGAACTAGCCTCTGAAAGAAAATTTGAAAAGAGGAGTTTTACTCACCCAAAAAATAAAGTAAAAATATTTCTGGAAAGCTCTGGATGTTGGCTACAAAAAGTATTTTGTAGTCAACACCAAATTCCAAGTTCATCTGTGTCCAAAAATTAAGACCATGGACTGAGGTCTGAGAAAATTGCTACTGGACAGCAACTTCTCAAGAAAGAAAATATGATTTTAAGGGGGGTTTTGCATCCATGCTTGTCCCCATTTCCCTAGGTTTTGGTTAGTGATCACTAGACATTTTAGTGGTGAATCAACTATACCAAACCATCCTTGGGGTACATTAGGACTAAGCATTTCATTTGCTTGGGAAGGGGATTTTTATCCTTTGAAAATGAGATTTTATGCTTGAAAATGGTTTTTAGGGTTTTGAAAATGAATTTTCTTGGTAAGAAAGTAAGAAAACTTTGAAAATAATGTTGATCTTTATAGAAGATCATCCATGGAGATGGTCTTCCATGGTGATCTTCTTAGATCTAGAGCAAGAAGATGAAAGAACTACATTTTGTAGTTTGAAGATGCATGCATGGATGAGATTTAGGGTTAGGAAGAGGAGGGTTTACCAATCTTCCTTGTGTTCTTGAGTGTTTGGCTTGAGTGTATGAGTGTTTAGGGCTTTAATATGAGAGTGAGTGGATGAGTATGAGTTGGGAAAGATTGGAGAGAAAATGGTGACAATTCAAGTGAATTCTCACTGTTTTTCTCTCTATATTTCGCCGTAGGTTCGGTGCAAAATGTGTTGTTCCTCCTTATTTTTGTGACTCGGAGGGCTCAATTTATAGCCCTCTGAAATTGCAAAGATGTCCGCGCGAATGGGACTAGCTTGGCGTGCACTGTTCATTAAATGCAGCTCCACTTTGGACAAGAAGAATATTTCTTTTCAAAATTCAAATTAACAGCCAGTTTTTTGTTTCCAGCCATTGCTATATTTGGTTTTCTTCTTTTGTTTTTCTTTTTAAGATTCTTTTTGAGGTTTAACCTTAAATAACAATGCCCATTTTACCCTCACTTTGTTAGGAAAGTTAGGATTGTTAGGAATTGTTAGAAATGTTATAACTTTCGTTAATTTTCTAACGAAAATTCTAACAAGCTCAAATTGGAGCACTTACAAGGGCGATGCACCGTTGTCTGCAGGTCAACTCTGTTTGTTTCCCATTCCAAGTTGGCTTTATACTTATCCGTGAAAGTACTGGTAATCTGTTCCCAAGTAGCCCTAGCTTCAGCCGCAATCGGAAAAACCATTTCAAAGCCCCCGACTTCAAAGAGAGACTGAAGTAGTCAGCCAACTGCTGGTTTGTGCATCCCTTAGATTTCATTGCCAAAGTGTAGGTGTCCAAGTGAGTTTTAGGGCACGCACTTCCATCAAACAGTTCGAGATTGGGCATCACGAACTTGTGAGGCAGGGGTACAATTGAGTCGGGATCTCAGAGACCGAAGAGCAGTGTTCCTTTTGACGGTCAATTCAGCGATCTGCGCTTTCATTTCCTTGTGTTGCTCCATAAACCAAGCCAATTGGGGATCCAAAGGTGGAGCGGGAATGCCTGAGCCGATATTTGATCCAGGAAGAGGACTAGCTATTGGTGGTGCATTGGTGGAAGGAATACCATATCCCGGAGCATAGGTGAAAACCTGTCCTTGGCCCAAATTACCCTGGGGAGTGTAGGTAGGAGCTTGGGCAAAGGGATAGAACCCAGCGACTTGCTGTTGGCTTCCGATCGGCAGAGAAGATGGAGGCAGATCTGAGGTAGCCGGATAGCTCGAATTTCCGGAGTGAGGCCCATAAGTAGGCTTAAGTGCGGGTTGTTGTCCCTGGTTGTTGAATTGCATGGCTGGTTGTGGCGAGGATGCATAACCGGGAGGATACTGTGGTCCTGGTGATTCTGATGAAACTGGGATGGGGGCTTGGTAACCCATTGAACCCTGAGTGGAAGCCGTGTGAGGAGCAGCTGAGCTAGCATCATTCTGAGGGGGACTCCTGACTGTTGCCCCGAACCAAACTGTGGTGGTATCCCAAACTGTTGCTGTGAAGGTCCGGATTGATCGGTCCCGAACTGAGGTGGGATCCCCATTTGTTGTGGCATTTCGGGGTAGTCCCAAGCATGAGAAGACATTTCGTACTGATTTCGTCCCCACTGAGGGACTGGGAATTGGCTCGTCCCGTCAGGCGGCGTGGATCCAGTGGTCTGCAGTTGGGGAGCCGGCTGACCTTGAGATCGAGGAGCATGGGCTCTGGTGGTAGTACCGTGGGAGGCCGGTGGTGGCATCCTGGAGTAGTCGGGTTGACCAAGAGCGGGATTGAGGTCTTCCTCTTCTTCCACAGTGAAGGTGCCATCTGGATTGAGGCTGGCGGCCAATCCATGGCTTTTGATAGCCTCCATAAGGCTATTAAGCTGTGCTTCCTGTCGTAATCCCATCTGTTCTGCTAACTGATTCCACTGTTGTTCTGTCTGAGGGGTCCCGGGAGGCGGAGTGACGTTATCCCCATCATTACCGGCTGATGCAGACATTCTGAATCCCGGAGTCGGAACAAACGGCGAAGCTGACGACGTGCTTGACTCTTCCCAACTAATCAAACGGTGACCCGGTGTCCGGAACCAACCTTTGTGAGGAGCTGCGGGGGAAAAGGTACGAGGGTTCAGATGTCTGGGAATTGAAGGAAGGTAGGTATTTGGGCTTTGGGGCTCATGCAACATGCAGTTATTTGTTCACGTTTACTTAAAACATGTTTTATTAACCTAATCGGTTGGAAAAGATTGCTCTTCTTTTTCGCAAACTACTCTGGATCCTGGATCAGTGGGCCCCGTCACTACGTCTATAAGCCCCTCGTATTCCACCTGTATTTTGACCTCCCAGGGTGGACAGCCCCGGGCGAGGGTCCTATAGGGCAAGCGGGTCCCACCGACCGAAAATGAAAACGATCCTAAAATTCTGGCGGGTAATCGAGTCTTAACGAGCATTCGATGTAAATTACGGACAAAGCTGACGTCAAAGTCAAGATCATGTCCAAGGGCTCGACAAAAAGTCGGCATGATTTGGACTGATAAATGTCCACGATTGATCTTGATTTGTCGTCAATTAGGCCGTAATTAGGCATGGAATAATCATTAATCCTTGATGACTCAGTGTCATGCTGGGAGTCAGTGTATAATTTGTGCCAATCAGAGTCAAAGTCAAGGCGCCGGTCAATATCTTGGTCAAAGTCTGCGGCGGAAAACCGGCATGACTTCGACTGATTAGGGACCCGAAAGATATTGAGTCGGTATGTCGACAAAGACTTGAAAGGAAAGGTCTATACACAGACAGGGCATGACACAGACCAGACTAAAAACCAACCGGGTCTCGGGCAAAGTGTGTCACGGACAGGTGCATGGTCGACACGAGGCTCCATGGGATGTTTGGGTAGTCCTGTGCTTGCACCGAGAGGCGTAATAAGACCAAACGGGCCGCGACAAGGATTTCCTCGGGTTAGGGACGTAGTGTGCAGTGTAAGGTCAACGTGCGCGTAGTGTGCAAGCAGTCTATCTTCCTTTTCTGAGTAAAATAGAGATTTTTTTATGTGTCTTAAAAAGTATGATGCATGACTTTTTTTTTTGAAAATTTTCTTCTTTTTTTTTTTTTTAAACTCTTATTTTTTTTTTGAAATAATTTTTTTTTGAAATTCTTTTTTTTTTTTTGAATTTTTTTTTTTGAAAGTAAATGCACACATAAGCACATAAACACAAAAATTTCAACAGTTAGGGACATGATTCCGACAGTCAAAATTTTTACTTTTTCCGAGGCGGCCAAAACAACACGAAAATGTGCAAAAATCAACACACACAACAAATGATTTTTAATGCCGGGACGGAAGCTTGACCCTCAAAAGCTTTTTTTTTTGAAAACAATGATACCGGTACGTGGGATTGTTAAACCACAATTTATACCCGACTCGTGTTAGGAGGCGATAACGGGAAGTTTAATGGTTTCCACCAATATACCAAATATTATTTTTTTTTTTTTAGAAAAAGCTTATATGTCCCCAGCGGAGTCGCCACTGTGATGTACCCGATTTTTGAAATCAAACGGAGTTGCCACGCCATTTTTGTTTTAAGGGCCAAAACTTTGAAAAATGCCCGAGATTAGAAATTTGGGTTCGGAGGTCACGTTACACGCCGGGAAGGACGTTAGTGTGCACCCGCAATGCCTCGTGAAACGAGTCTTCCAAGCTTAAAAACCATTTGTGTGTGTGTGTGTGTGTTACTTTGGCCAAAATAAGTTGAAACTGAGGAAAGTAAAAATTGGAAATTCTTTATTAGACTTTGGACAGATCCCATGATTTTTGGTGTGATTTTTGGGTTGAGATTTGACACTCAAAAGATTTTTGGAAGTTGAAAACCATTTCTGCCAGAAGGAAAAAGGCAGTGGACACTTAATTTTGAAATGAACTTTAGGGCTTGAAAACTCCAAAATATGGGAAAAGTCCGAGAATGAAAAATGTTCAAAACACCTTAAATAAGGTTTCTGTAAAAGAACTTTTCATTTTGGAGATGATTTGAGGACCCAAAACCTTCTGGAAATCTCAGATGTGAAATCTGGACTTCCAGAGACTGATGAACTGACCTTTAAAGGAAAATTTGAAAAAGGGAGTTTTACTCACGTAAAAAATAAAGTAAAAATATTTCTGGAAATCTCTGGATGTTGGATACAAAAATTGCTTTGTAGTAAACACCAAATTCCAAGTTTATCTGTGTACAAAAAATTAGACCATGGACTGGGGTCTTAGAAAATTGCTACTGGACAGCAACTTCTCAAGAAGGAAAACATGATTTTAAAGGGGGTTTTGCATCCATGCTTGTCCCCATTTCCCTAGGTTTTGATTAGTGATCACTTGACATTTTAGTGGTGAATCAACTATATCAAACCATCCTTGGGGTACATTAGGACTAAGCACTTCATTTGCTTGGGAAGGGGAATTTTATCCTTTGAAAAAGAGATTTAATGTATGAAAATGATTTTTAGGGTTTTGAGAATGTGTTTTCTTTGCAAGTAAGTAAGAACACTTTGAAAATAATGTTGATCCTTGTAGAAGATCATCCATGGAGATGAACTTCCATGGTGATCTTCTTGGATCTAAGAAAAGAAGATGAACAAACTACATTTTGGAGTTTGAAAATGCATGCATGGATGAATTTTAGGGTAAGGAGAGGGAGGTTATACCTATCTTTCTTGTGTTTTGTGTTTGAATGGATTCAAAGGCTTGAATGTGTTTAGGGCTTGAAAGTGTTTAGGGTTGATGATTTGAGTTGGTTAAAGAGAAAACAAGTAGATAACAATGAAGTCCTCTATGTTTTCTCTCTAATCCTCCTCCTAAGGGGTGATTTGAGCTTGGATTGGTGTATGTATGAGAGTATGTATGAGAGTGTTTTGAAGTGTTTCTGAGTGAGTGAGATTTGGGAAAGATTGGAGAGAAAATGGTGGCAATTCAAGTGAATTCCCACTGTTTTCTCTCTATTTTTCGCCAGTGTGCTGTTGCTGTGAGTGATTTGTGTTGTCTTTTTTTTTTTGTGACTGGAGGGCTCAATTTATAGCCCTCTGAAAAATGCAAAGGTATCCGCGCGGACAAGGTTGGTGGCGTGCACTGTTCATTAAATGCTGCTCCAGGCTTTGGACACAAAGAATATTTTTCAAAAAATCAAACAAAAACTGTTTTTCAACTTGCTGTTTCGGGATTTTCTTAATTCTTTTGCTTTTTGAGATTCCTTTGAAGGTTTATCTTTAAATAGCAATGCCCATTTTGCCCTCACTTTGTTAGAAAAGTTAGGAATGTTAGTAATTGTTAGGAATGTTATAACTTTTGTTAATTTTCTAACGAAAATTCTAACAAGCTCAAATTGGAGCACTTACACAACCTTCCTCGTCGTCGTCATGGACGAAGGGATGCTGATAGCCAAACGATGAGGAACCACGAAAAGGGAGCAACTGGGACTTCTACCTAGCCCATTGATCATCGTACACTCTTACATAAACAAATGGAGACTTTGCAACATATTTATGAAACTCAAAATGCTCTGTTGTAATTGGATCCCGAAAACTCAATGGCCGAGTTCATCAGGCATTCGGGGACAGGAAATTCTCGTGGAAGGGAAACACAGGGTGACAGGTGAGGTAGTCAGGGAACCCTCCTCGTGGCCAAGATCCCCTCCCCATGAGCCTGCTGTACCACCTAAGCAAAACCTCTGAGATGCTCCTCCTCGTCCTCAGTCAAATAATCATGGAAATGAGAATGTGGTGGTAGACCTAAGAAGCCACTTGAATTCGAGGGAGCAGGAGGTTAACTCAGCTGACTTACGAGCAAGGCTCAGTCAGGCTAGACTTTTCTCCCCTCTTCGTCATAACATGTCTCCTCGTCATAACCATCATCCTCAGCATAATTCACCTCGTCCCCGAAACATCATAAGGCCGAGGAGCCCTCGTCCCTACAGAATGATCCTTCACCATGAGGGGGAACTGAGGAAAGAAAAAACACCCTCTAGACGAGGAGAGAACCACCGGGATGATGAGGTTCATAGCAAGGTGAATGGTCACCCAATAGAAAGGTCCCATCGCAGTTCCCACCGAAGCTCTCATTTCAGTTCTGAAAATGGGATTGATGCCAGAGAACTATTGATCCTGAAGAAGAGGATTGATGAAATGGAAATGGGTAAAAAAGAAACAGAAGAAGATGACACAAGTGCCACCCGTCCATTCTCTCAAGAAATCAATGAAATACCTCCTAACCCTGCCTTTAAAGTCCCATGTTTTGACAAGTATGCGGGAACCACCGACGCAAGGGACCATGTGCAAAGTTTCGAATCCACTATGGCCCTCCTCACCAAAGCAGATGACATTCTCTGCAAAGCTTTTGCGAGTACCTTCTCGGGAACAGCATTGACCTGGTTCCGTAAGCTAAAAAAGGGAAGCATTGATAGCTGGAGGAATATGAGGAGGAAGTTCCTGGATCACTTTGCCACGGCAGGAAAAAGGAAGAAGAGATTGACTGACCTTGATAACATCGAGCAAGGGAAGAATGAAACCACTCTGAGCTATTACAATATGTTCAGAGCCATTGCAGACCAAGTGGAAGAAAGCCTGATAGATAGGGAGGTGATCGTCTGCTTCAATTTCGGACTCAGATTCGGACAGTTGATATACGAACTCTCCGACAGAAAGTCCAAGTCTAAATCTGATTTATTCAATGTGGCGTATGCCATAGCCATGGCGGAAGAGAAAAGCAAGAAAAATTCTGAGAAGACAGAAACTGAGACAACTGGCACCAACTAGATTTCAAATAGAAAGAACTACAAGGGAAAAAACAGAACACGGGGAACTGAAAAGGCTGAGATCTTCACCCCCCTCACCAAACCTATCACAGAAATCATGCAATTGGTGAATCTTCAAATCTCCATCCACTTAGTGACCAACCAAAGTTCCCACGTGACCCCTCCAAGCATTGCGATTTATTTCCACAAAGACTATGGTCACAATACTGAGAACTACATCGCCCTCAAAAGGATGATCCAAAGGTGGGTTGATGAAGGCAAACTCGACCGATATGTCATGAAGAAGGATAACAAGCGAAAGAGTAAAAAGGAAGACAGTGATGATGAGGATAAGGATGAAGAAGAAGACAGGCCTCCTAGGGCCAAACTCCATTAGTTTTCTCCTAAACACAGTTCTGACCATCCTAGATACATCCCCTCATCTCGTCAACGGTCAGAACTCGGGGACCACCCATGACTTGAGACAAGGAGAGCTGCGGGACGTAGACGAACAATTGGAAATGAGATACTAGATGGTCATAAAGACAACAATGATACAGTTCTGCCCCATCCTAGATACAACCCCTAATCTCGTCAAACGGCCAGAACTCGGAGGCCACCCATGACTTGAGACAAGGAAAGTTGCGGTACGTAGACGAACCAGTTGAGTTGACTACCCCTACAGCAAAAAATTCAAATCTAAAACTATGACAACTAGCAAATGAATGAAGATCCCAGGTAAGCAAGGGCAGGACTCTATCATTAGTTTTAGTCTATTTTTATGTAATAGGTTAATCTTTGTTAGTCTTTTACTTTTCTAGTAAGGTAGTATTGCAGTTTGATGTAATCAGTTCAATTAATGAAATCTACTTCTTCAACATGCAAAGCAACTATCAAGACAACACTGGAAGACGAGGAGCGTCTCCTAGGCCTTCAAAGGGATAAAACTCCCATTATAACTCACTCACGATCTATAACCGAGCGAGTTCCCCCTCGGCATGGATAGGTGATAACAAAAACCGTCTAAAATTTATGTACGAGTCATCTTCCTCGGCATAAGTAGATGAAAAAGAAGAAAGCCTAATGTCTTGATGAGGAAACACCTCGGCTCTAATGACTACCGGCAAAGCCGTCTAAAATCTATGTATGAGTCAGCTTCCTCGGCATAAGTAGATGAAAAAGAAGAGAGCCTAACGTCTTGACGAGGAAACACCTCGGCTCTAACGACTACAGCCAAAACTGTCTAAAATCTATGTACGAGTCATCTTCCTCGGCATAAGTAGATGAAAAAGAAAAAAGCCTAACATCTTGACGAGGAAACACCTCGGCCCTAACGACTACCGGCATAACCATCCTAAACCTATCTACGAGTCATCTTCTGAAAAAGAAGAATACAACCGTCATACCGAGGAACCCTCCTCGGCCTAATGACCTAAACTGTCAAACTACCAAGTGTTTAAGACCGAACGAGCTTCTTCCTCGGCTTCCCAAAATTGGCTTGTACTTGTGCAAAAGCCACAAACGAGCACTCAAACAAGCAGTAAAAAAGTACAATGAAGAACAGAAGAAAGGGACATTTCATTGATAAAAGATGAATTACAATGGCCCTATTCTATTACATTGAGACAAAAAGAAAAAGATTCTAAGCGGGCTCTTGCTCGAAAGGCTCCTCGAAGAAAGCTCGCGTATCAGCATCAGCTTGCACCTTGGCATCAATAGTAGTGTTGCGCTAAGTCTGAGCGTCGGCTTGAGCCTCCTCGGTGATCAACTCCTCTGCATTAGCATCCCTCTCACCTCCCTCGACTTCAGAAGTTGGGACTTGGAGGCTATGCCCCTCTTCAGTCTGAATTCTGGACTCACCCTGAGCCTCCTTGTCAGCTCCCCCCGGTGGATCAAGGGGTAATGCAACGACCTCTTTGGTAGAAAGGATCACTTGGCGCCGGGTAGCCTCCTCTTGCCGCTTAGAGATAGCCGAGGAGCGGGAGGCTTTCCTCTTTTGTTTCAGCAACACCAAAGGGTCAAGCTTCCTCTGAGACATCTCTTTTTCCTGCTATAGTGTCAAATCTGCAAATACGAAAAGAGTTAGCATACATTACGAGGAAGGCAAAGATCAAGATGAAAATTTGACAGGTATAAAAGACGGGAAAGATTACAGCCGACGACGTCGTCCTCGGTGAGACACTTGTCGTTGTTTTGTTTGCAGAAACCACAATCAGCATGAAAGACAAAACCATGGTGTATCCTCCAATCGGGAAACCTGTTGCCCCTAGTGACGGGGACGAGGGGGATTATATCATCAATAGGTCCTGGCATAATGCCGGCCTGGACATAGTATCGAGGATCACTCTCTAACGACGACCAGCTCAACGTGCCTACCTCGGCAAATTGATTTAACCTCTCTATCAGCTACTTGCTCCACTCAGCTCTCCTTGTAACCTTGGGCAAGTCGAGCTCCTCAGAAGGAGATGGGAACTCCTAGCCAAGACGACTTTCAACTCGAATAACGTGGGTATTCCACCCAGCCACCTTGCTCGACATCGGGGAAATAAGCTTGGGATGGTTAGGGTCACTCCTGACCACTATAAGCCTGGAGTCAGACTTATAGCCAATTGTGAAAAAATGATGAAAGGCTGTTTGGCAAGGTTCAAACCCTAGACTATGACATAGAACAATGAAGCCTACCAGGAACCTCACCGCATTAGCACCTAGCATAGCTGGGACAGCCTGGGACAGCCTGTATATCCTCCAAGAATTCATTAAAGAATGGATCTAAGGGAAGACGAAGACCGTGTTGGAATTGTTTATAAAAGAAATTGACATGATTGAGGCTATAGTAAAAGTCAAGAGCTTCCACCTCAGTTGTAATAGTGGTCCAATGGGAATAACTTAAACTATACTCATCCCTAGACACTTCATACTTGGTATGAATCTCCTCAATCATGGGATCACCAGCCTTGGTGGGTCTGGATCTAGGAGTGTTTGTCCTCCCTCGGCTAGACCTCCCTCGACCTCTCCCTCCTCGGCTTCCCTCTCCATCGTCAAAAGCATCCACAATATTTGATGACGTAGAAGGATCTGTTTGACGGGTAGCACTGCCTCCTCTTCTCACCATGGCTACACAAACGAAATGACAAAAGTCAGAAATTGGGCAAGGAAAAGGATGGATGAGGAGAAGAAAAAACATCCCTCCTCGTCATCACTAGAGCCGATGAGGGGACCTTACCCATCAACGGTGGCTGATCTGAAGGAACGGATTGAATGTAATGACGGTTGATGTGATTGATTATATCAGAAAAACCTTGGAATATCACAACATTTGGGGATTCAACGTCTAGACGGTCAATTCTTTGCCCTCTTGGGTACCTTACATCGTTTATAGGGATGTGGTATCTCGTCAAGATCTCCCCTATCTCTACCAATCTCACCATCAACCAAGGACCATTAGATCGTTTGTAAATTCTATAATTTTTTACATGATAGCAAAAAATGACATTGGGAGTACTGCCCCAGGTATTTGCCATTTCTAAAAATAACGAAGGGGCTCAAGAGATTATTCAAGAACAAGAACTCATAAAAGCTTCAAGCAACCAACAATGGCGGACACGTGAAGAGTAAACTAAACAACCCCAGAAATCAAAAATAAAATGCAGAAATCAACTAGCAAAGAAGAGATTATACCTTTAGTCGGAGTTTGACGAAGGTCGAACGGTTGAAATCAAGTGAATCAAGTAGATCTGGGCAAGAAGATCAAGAGCACGAAAGACAGTTTGAACCTTGCTATTTCGTTCCTAAACCTCAACAGTGAAAAGAGAAGAATTGAAGAGGGTTTTTGTTTTTATACCCTCAAATCAGGAATGGGTACAGGTCAAATCCAGGTCAAAAAACTATCGCCTCCTTTGCATTAAATGAAAGTGGGTTTTCGAGGTAACTGTCAGACCTAGTGAAACGTGCCCCATTATTGTACGAATTAAATAGTGGACATATGAAGCGATGCGTGCCACGTTGACGCCCTTTCATATTCGTAGAGGCCGAGGTAGAGCACTACTTCCTCCTCAGCATAAGCCGAGCTAGGAAGTCGGGGGCCACTGAACGGTATAAACCTAAGTACGGATATGGGCTAGTCCGGGCAAGGCCCAAGTGGATTGGGCTCTAAACATAATCCAGCCAAGAATGATGTACGAGGAAGGGAATGGGCTTCTCTACCTTCCTCGGCCCAAGCCTTCCCGTCGTTCCCCTAAGCCAACCTAGACTTAACAGGCGAAATGACCAAGGCCAACGATTCAATGCCGAGGGAGACCTCCCTCCAAGGCCAAGCTGAGCTCCCTTGAAGACGAGGAGGCCTCCTCGGCTATCAAGTTACCAGGTATTGGGCTTCCCCCAGTTCCTTCATATTTCCTCCCCGGCTCATCATAAATCGACTTGGTGACGATAATGATGAGGGACCTCCCCGGCATACGTGCAGAAGTGCAGTTTACGTAGTCCTATTTAAATAAGGACATTGAGCAGTTATAATCTTTCTAGGATTATAACCACCTCACATACCAAATTCAGGTCCAATAAGGACTCCTCAAATATAATCCTCTTAGGATTAGTATTTTATCTCTTAGCAATCCAATTCAACATGGATTCTACATTGCTATACCTATAAATACAAGTCATAATTCACATTATTTGGTACGTTATCTTTTGACCCTAAACTCTGTCAAATTGATTTCTCGCTCACACAAAGCAAATACTTACTCTCACGTCGGAGGGCCTTCGCCGGAGAAGCCCCGGCTTAGTTTACGTGTTTGTTTCTGTGTTTCAGGCTGATCAATCGCCGAAGTACAACCGTTCACTGGATTTGGGCTGATCCGATCATTTCTGGCAGTATCAATTATAATTCTTCGATTGATTTCGTTTGGCAAAAAAGAAAGCTAAGGAAAATTATAAGGTCTGAAGTTTTAATGAAATTCACCTGGCTATATTGAAGCCTTGTCGTTATCAGTGGTAAATGTATTTTGTGGATTAGAGACAAAAAAAAATTTCTTAATTTGTGATTTGCTACTAGCTTGTATTTTGTGGCAAAAAAGTTTTTTGCATTGCGTAATAATTTCTGAATTGGTAATTTGGTACTCCTTTCGTACTAAAATTAATGTCTGATCACCAACCCTCATCTCTTATTAGAGCCGTCAAGTTGGGACGGTCCCGTCCCGCCATACAAATGGAACGAGATGGGACGAAATATTTTAGTCCCGTCCCGTTTTAATCCATCCGATTTCGTCCTGTTCTCGTTTCGGGACAATATAGTGCGGTCCCGCCCATCCCGTCATGTCCCGTGTACTCTTGTTGGTGATGAGTTGGCCTTGCCTTGGCCGGCCTTGGCTTGCCTTGGCTCGGCCTTGGCCTTGGCCGTGGCAAACTGATGTCTGGTTAACTCCAATGCCTGTAGAGAGAAGGACCAAACTGATGAGGAGAACTGACATAAGGAATATAGCTATTGTTGCTCATGTTGATCATGGAAAGACAACGCTAGTGGATGCTATGTTTAAACAATCAAAGGTAAGCATTTCAGGAAAATCGGATGCCTGGTTATTTTTTTAACTCACAATATATCTTAGATGCTAAAACACGCTTGCTTGTATTATACACCATAAATATTGAAAGAAAAATGATCCATGTTCTTTTTGTTATCACATTCTAGGATTTTCACAATATCATACGTAGTTGGCTTTCGGTACTTAACTTGGCTTTCGATACTTAACTTGGCCTTTGTCGTGGCCTTGGCGCCAAGTCAACGCTTATCCATCCTAATCAACGGGTCCCGCATTGTCCCGCGCCCCGCAAATGGGACGGGATGGGACAAAGTATTTTAGTCCCGTCCCGTTTTGTCCCATCCCGTCTCGTCCCGTCCCGTCCCGTATTCCTGAATTGACAGCTCATTCTCTGATCACCTTTCCCATCTCCGACCATCCTTCCTGGCTCCCCCTCCACTTTCTCCTCCTCCTCCTCCTCCTCCTCCTCCTACCATCTCCCCTCCACCACCTCCTTTCTAACATTTAATCGACTAACAAACAATGCACAAATTTTATTTTAGCCTAACAATTATGGAAATGGACTTTCTTGGACAAACAAAAATGACAAATGTGTACATTTTTATGACTATTTTTCACAACTATTAACTTAATTGAAAACAATTGTGAACTAAAAAATATGTCAAATAATCTCATAAAATAGCAAAAATAGAGGTCATATAAAAAACTAAAAATAATTGTGATTTTAACTAAAAACAAATGTTAACTTAACAAATATGTCAAATAATATCATAAAATAGCAAAAATAAAGGTTATAAACGACTAAAAATAACTGTGAACTTAACTATATACAACTGTTAACTTAACAAATATGTCAAATAATCTCATAAAATAGCAAAAATGGAGACCATAAAAGAATAAAAATAACTGTAAAATTAACTATAAACAACTGTGAACTTAACAAATATGTCAAGTAATCACATAAAAAAACAAAAATAGAGGTTATAAAAGACTAAAAACAATTGTAAACTCAATTATAAACAACTGTGAATTAAGCAAAATAAAAGACATTTTCATGCAAAAAATATGAACTTAAATAAAACAACTGATAACTTCTCTTCTTTGTTCATGGAACAATTGTGAAAAACAAATGTGAACTTCTAACACAACGCTGAACTTGGAACAATTGTAAACTTCTCAAAGTTGTTTCAGATTATATGTTGATGGAACAAGTTTGATTTGTTTTGACGATAAGATCACAATGGTGGTTTTCAAATTTTTTTTTTACTATGGATCTTAAGATATGTCATTTTAAAATTTCGAGTTGAATAAATAAAGAAAGACGAGGGAGGACCATATTTGTGAACATTTTTATTTGTTCTTATAATAACTATGAAAAACAACTGTGAACTTTTTAAAAATAACCGTGGACTTGGAATACATGTGAATTTCTCGAAAGTTGT
This sequence comes from Adenophora triphylla var. japonica, assembly GCA_022495995.1. Lineage (NCBI taxonomy): Eukaryota > Viridiplantae > Streptophyta > Magnoliopsida > Asterales > Campanulaceae > Adenophora > Adenophora triphylla. The sequence continues at coordinate 498,213 of JAFEMH010000919.1, forward strand.
TCAGATTATACGTTAATAGTACTAGTTTGATTCGTCTTTACACTACGAACACAACGGTGGTCTCGATTTTTTTTTCCTTATTGATGTTAATTATTTCATTTTTAAGTTTTGAGGGAAAAAGATAAAGAAAACCAAGGAAGGAGAGAGAGTGTGACAACTAAGTTTTCCAGGTACATGCGTTTCCACGTATAATGTCAGGATCTGATGGTCAATGCGCAAACTTGTACTTGGTGATCGTTTTTGTTTGAGTGAAGGACAATTTGATAAATGCCCCACCTTTTTTTAAAAGTAAATTGTAATTTTTTTTTATAAATGTGGTTAACTTAGTTATATAGTGTATTATTTATTATAATAAAATTGCACAACTATGAGTAGGTCTGCTGAGAAATGCATTTCTCCATAACTATGGAGAAACGTGTTTTTAATAGCCAGAAGCTTTGCATTTGATATTCAGAAAAAAAAAAAATTCAAGGCCAAGACCAAAGCTTCTGGATATTCAGAAGCTTTGGGTTTGATATCCAGAAACTGTTAGGTGCATATCCAGAAGTATGTGAAATGTATATCCGTAAACCATAGGTGCATATCCGAAATCGTAGGTGCATATCCAGAAATGTGTTAGGGCATATCCAGAAATTGCTATTGAAGGTTTCTGGAAATGTATATCCAGAAATCATCAAATGAATATCCAGAAACATTTTGAAGGTTTCTGGATATTCATTTGAAGGTTTCTGGATATCACTTTCATAAGGTTCTGGATATCCAGTTCATTGTCGCGCGACAAGTCGAGACCCGTTTCTCCGTAACTTATGAAAAAACGCGTTTCACCCTAGATTTTGGCCACAACTATTTATTTATTTAGAAAAACTACATTTTTTATGACCGACGGGTATACTTTGTACCATTCTATAGCTTCTATGTGGTGTGCATAATGCTTGGCTGTTATACGTTGGATATTTTATTGAAAGTATCGTTAGGTAATGTAAAATTTGTTGGAAAGTTAGGTAATGTAAAATTTGTTGGAAAATTTGTGGGTGCGTGAAGGCAAAGTTGATTTATTTCCTGATTGGTCATTTATAAAATGATTAAATTAATCATGAGTTTGTGTTTTAATTCATGAGAACATTAAGTCGAATATTCATTTGTCCAAATTAATTAATGAATGAATGATATATTAATGATCAAATAAAGAAGTTGAAAGTGAAAAATGTGATTATTCCACATTGAAAAAGTAAATGACAAAGAAGACAAGTTTAAATATTTACACTTTGATAAAGAGTAAGATTTGGTGAATTAGAAGCGCTCTCTCGCGCACGTGTGCGCTAAAATTTTACAAATCAAGGTTCAAAATTTGCTTCGAGCTATTGAAGTCATGTGCGTGCTCGTCATGCGGATATGAATTTAGCTCCTAATCGGACTAACACACCTTTTGCTATTATTTTGATTCCCATAACGATATTTTGTAACTTCCACCACTCAACCTTTATGACACATTTGATTTTCGATAATTGTAACTGCAAGATCAAAATCAATATAAAATTAAATCTTATTTAATTTCGGGATTAAGGTTACTTATCCGTTTTTGGTTGACACACATCGAAACACACAATTTTTTAGCAATCTTCTCTCTCTCTCTCTCTCTCTCTCTCTCTCTCTCTCTCTCTCTCTCTCTCTCTCTCTCTCTCTCTCTCTCTCTCTCTCTCTCTCTCTCTCTCTCTCTCTCTCTCTCTCTCTCTCTCTCTCTCTGCATATTGCTTTTGTATTCCTTTGGTCATTTGCATTTGCATTTGTGATGACACCGTCCAAGCCTATTTCAATTCGTCAGAGGTTCTAGTGTTTAGAAAATGTCTGATCCATTCATTTCATCCTGCAATGCGAACGTCCACAACAACCTATAAAGCACAACTTGGTGTGAGAGCGAACTTGTATTAATGAGAGTGTGCTACACACGACTCATACCAATTCAAAATTAAATTTTCTGCCATAATTTTCGATTTTGTATTATGTTTTTTATATTTTGTTTTCGTTCAATTTCAAGTGTAATTGTAATATTTTGCTAACAATTGTTATAATCTCATCTATAGGCTATGTCAATTTTTAATTATTGAAAATTAATAATTTTTAGGTTAGTTTCTATGTATTTCCACATGATTTTGTCAAGTTAAGTTATGTTGACAAGTTCCAAATGTTATAGGGTAGGGTTTAGTGAGTAGGGTTCATTTTGTATCAAAACAATTTTTAAATAAGAGTTGAAATAAAATAACATTTTACATTGTGAATAATTTTATTTTATTGAGTCAAAAGCTTAAACAACATTTGATTAGTTGAAATGGGATAATTTAAGTTTCAATTAGAACCAATATGCTTAGGTTTATAATTTAATTGTAATAACTTTTGCATTTAAGTTAGGATTAGTTGGCTAATGAAAGAGAATTAAGAAATTAAATGAGATTTTCCATGATGATATGGAGATATTTATGCACATTATTACTAAATATACTCTATTTTAATGTAAAATGCAGGGGGAGATTATATGAATGAGAAGGTCAATGATTTTGCGTTTAAGCTACCTTATCTTAAAGGAAATTATAATTGTTTATTTTCGTAAGAGTATATTACACCCCCGGGAAGAGATAAGTGTTTAATAAAACATAACAAAAAAGTTTAAAATATTGACTTGTCAACCTAAACATTATTTCGAGATAGAGAGAGTACTAGGCGAGGGAGAGGGAGTAATTCCTTAGCGTACCTGCTAGTTATTTTACCGTGTTTTTTCTACCTTTCTAGAGTGGAGAGTGTGAAGGAGAGGGATTTTATTTGTTAAGGATAAATGTATGAACAGTTTATAAATGGGCGAATGACATTTTGAGCCCCAAAGTTTAGGGGATTTCTCTAATATTTGCCCCATTTTATCACTAATTGCAATATAGGGTACAAAGTTCAAATTCTATTAACATTTTAGGATTTGTAACCAATTTTGTTAGAAAAATTCGTTAAATAATCACGTGCAAGTCACGTGTCATTTAACGAAGGATGTTTTTGAACACAAATTCTTTCGTAATACAAATTAATGAAAATAAATTAACCATATGGTCCCTCAAATGATTTATGACTTTATAAGATTCTAGAAATACCCCCATCTTCTTCCTCATCTTTGTCTCTCTCTCTCTCTCTTTCTCTAACTTTCTCTCTCTACCCCCATCTTCCTCCTCATCTTTCAATCCACCCATCTCCATCAGCTCACCCAGCATCACCCCCACCTCCACCCTCCACTCCCCTCTCGCCACCCCAACCCAACCTACCGCCGCTGCCTTTCTTGCCCCTCTCCCCCTGTTTCAGCTTTCTCCTGAGAAATCTGCTCCAAATTATACGTCTGCAAATCAAGATCTTTCTTACAACAACAACAACAACAAAGCCTTAGTCCCAAAATAATTTGGGGTCGGCTAACATGAATCCTCATATGTCATCGCGAAAATAAATAAATAAATAAATAAATAAAAAAAAAATAAAAAATAAAAAATAAAATAAATAAATAAATAAATAATAATAATACTAAATAATAATAATAAATAAATAAAAATAAATAAATAAATAAATAAACAAATAAATAAATAAATAAACATACAAATAAAAAAAAATAAAAAAAATCAACCCCCACATGGATTTTTGCCCTCCACTCCGGCCTCTTCAACACCATACTTTCATCCACTCCAAGTAAACTCATATCATTTTCAATTACTCTAATCCAAGTTTGTTTGGGTCTTTTCCTACCCTTCGCCATTTTATCATTTCTCCACTGTTCCGGCCTCCTAACCGGTGCATCACTCGGTCTCCTTCTCACATGTTCAAACCACCTTAGACGATTTTCCCTCATTTTATCCTCAATGGGCGCAACTCCTACTTTACCTCTGATCACCTCATTCCCCAATCGATCCTTTCTTGTATGACCGCACATCCATCGAAGCATACGCATCTCCGCCACATTCATCTTATGCACGTGACACTGTTTCACGGCCCAACATTCGGTGCCGTAAAGCAATGCCGGCCTAATTACCGTGCGGTAGAATTTTCCCTTTAATCTATTGGGCATGCCGCGATCACATAGAAACCCTGTGGCACTCTTCCACTTCAACTAACCTGCTTTAATCCTATGAGCCACATCTCCATCTAATTCTCCATCCTTTTGGATAATGGATCCAAGATAGCGAAAAAACTTAGAAGCTTGGATAATATTTTCATCAAATGTGACCGCCCCTGCCTCCCTACTTCCAACACTGCTAAACTTACACTCCAAATATTCGCCTTGCTTCGCTAATCGAAAGCCTCGAGATTCCAAAGTGTGTCTCCACAACTCCAATTTACTTTCAACACCCTCTCTTGTCTCATCAATCGGACAATATCATCTCGCGAACAAAGCATACACTTTGGTATATCATCTTGACCGACCTCGTCAATTCGTCCATTATCAAAGCAAAAAGAAAGGGGCTAAGTGCGGAACCTTGATGCACTCCAATCTTTATAGGAACTCTTCGCCTTTCCCAACACTAGTATGTACACAAGTACTAACTCCATTATACATGTCCTTGATAATATCAATATATTTCTTTGAAACACCCTTCTTTGCTAATGCCCACCAAAGTACCTCTCTTGGCACTTTATCATACGCCTTCTCCAAATCAATGAAAACCATATGCAAATCTTTCTTTTGATCCCGATATTTCTTCATGGTTTGTCTCATAAGATATATTGCCTCCATAGTCGATCTTCCTGGCATAAACCCAAATTGGTTATCCGAAATATCCACAATTTTTCTCAGCCTTTGTGCAATCACTCTTTCCCAAAGTTTCATAGTATGGCTCATTAGTTTGATCCCCCGATAGTTGGCACAATCTTGGACATCACCTTTATTCTTATACAAAGGGATCAGAGTACTCTTTCGCCACTCCAATGGCATTGTGTTAACTCTCTATATCTTGTTAAATAGCGTTGTTAACCAATCTACTCCCCTCTTCCCGAAACATCTCCAAACCTCAATTGGTATACCATCCGGTCCAACGACTTTCTTCAATCTCATCTTTTTCATTGCCATTTACACTTCACTCTTTCGAATTCTCCGCATAAAATCTCGATTAACCATACTCGAAGAGATATTTAAATCTCCAACATCCTGCTCTTGACCGCCATTGAACAAGTTATCAAAGTACGAACTCCATCTATCTTTTATCTCTTTATCCCCGACTAAAACTCTTTGGTCTACATCCTTCACACATTTAACCGTCCCAATATCTCGTGTCCTCTTATCCCTCATACGAGCGAGTCTGTAGATGTCTTTTCCCCTTCTTTTGTATCCAACTTATCATAAAGTTTCCGATTCACCTTTGCTCTTGCGTCTCTTACTGCTTTTTTAGCATCTCTTCTAGCTTCCTTATACTTCTCATAGTTCTCGTTGCTCCTACATTTTCCCAATAATTTGTAGCATTCTCGCTTGCCCTTTATTGCTTGTTTTACTTCCTCGTTCCATCATGATGTGTCCTTACTTGGTGGCCCATTTCCTCTAGATTCTCCAAGGACTTCTTTCGCCACCTCCTTTATGGTATGTACCATCTTAGTTCAAGTCGAATCTATATCCATATCCTCCATATTATCCGACCAAATACCGGTATCGACCATCTTAGCTACAAATTTCGGTTGATTCTCCCCTTGAAGTCTCCACCACTTGATTCTAGGGTCTACCTGTGATTTTCTCTTCCTCGAAATTCTCTTACTTCGAAAATTAAGTACCACTAGTCTATGTTGAGTTGCTGTGCTCTCACCCGGAACAACCTTGCAATCTGTATAACTCTTTCTACAAGTATTTCTTACTAAGAAGAAGTCAATCTGACTCGCATTACCTCCACTCCTATAGGACACCAAGTGAGATTCTCTCTTCTTGAACCAAGTGTTCATTATACTCAAGTCATATGCCAACGCAAAGTTCAGGATACTATTTCCTGCTTCATTCCTCTCTCCAAAATCAAAACCTCCATGTATGCTCTCAAAGCCATGTCGACTAGACCCCACATGCCCGTTCAGATCACCACCAATCACTAATTTCTCACCACTAGGTACTCGTTGCACTACCTCCTCCAAATCTTCCCAGAACACTTGTTTAATAGATGCATCCAACCCTACTTGTGGTGCATAGGCGGAAATAATAGTTATAATCTCATCACGTATCACCAGTTTAATGCCCATAATTCGATCACTCTTCCTGTACACTTTCACCACAATATACTCCTTATCAATAATGATACTCACTCCATTTCTACCCTTATCCTTTCCTGAGTACCAAAGCTTAAAACCCCAAGGCGATATTTCTTTTGCTTTCTCTCCAACCCACTTAGTTTCCTGTAGACACATTATGTGAATCTTCCTCCTCCTCATAACTTCCACCACCTCTGCTGATCTCCCTGTCAATGATCCAATGTTCCAAGTTTCAAAGCGCATTCCACTATCCTTACACCTACCATGGACTAGCTTCTTTACCCGCACTCGTCCGCAATGCGTGAACCCTTGCATATTTGACACCACCCCCGGGCGAAGAGATGGCGCGTCGCTTCCGGGCGACGACCTAGCAACCTTTGCATACTTATCTCTACACCCAGGTCTTTGAAGTGTAGCGCACCCTTGCATATTTGACACCACCCCCGGGCGAAGAGATGGCGCGTCGCTTCCGGGCGACGACCTAGCAACCTTTGCATACTTATCACTACACCAAGGTCTTTGAAGTGTAGCGCGTCGCTGCTGAGGAAACGCCCCAACGATATTCATATTCCGATTCATGTCATGTTAATGTGACAAAATTTTTACGCTGACTGTCACATGCCTACCGCAACTCTCGCCCTTTATCCTGACTTGAAACAGGCAAGGATAAATCCTTGGTGGGTTTAAATCAAGATCTTTCTTAGTTTCATTCAATTCATTCATCAGAAAACTATTTTCTTGAATCACACTCTCGAAAATCTTCTCCCTCTCATTCTTTTCTTGCAACAACCCCTCAATTGTCATCCCCATCTGCCCCTCCATCTCCAAACCATCAACACATTTCTTCTCCATTATCGCCACCTTGAGTTTCTCAACCTCGTTTCCAATCTTCCTTTCCATATCTTCCGCTTCCCTCAGTTTCACAATCAACCCATTTATCTCCTTAACCTGTTCATCAAGCTTAGCCTTAATTTCATTCCTCTCCCGAGAATCCCTAATTGAAACACCACTCTTCTCAACAATCTCTGCCGCAAGCTCATCCACTCTCTTACTCATCATCTCAATCTTCAAATCTTCCTCACCCCTCACTTTCTCAATCTCATCCTTCTCAACAACAACACGCTCCAATTCCCTCTCCAAACCCTCCAACTTCTCCCTCATCTCCGCTTTCGCCTGCTGCTTCTCCTGAAGAGAAACAAATTTCGACACCAACCCACGTTGGGGGTAGAGAGAGAAAGTTAAAGAGATAGAGAGAGAGAGAGAGACAGATGATGAAGAAGATGGGAATATTTCTGGAATCTTATAAAGTCATAAATCATTTGAGGTAATATATGGTTAATTTATTTTCATTTAATTTGCATTAAAACAATAAAAGAATTTGTGTTGAAAAAAACATCATCGTTAAATGACACGTGACTTGCACGTGATTATTTAAAGAATTTTTTTAACAAAATTAATTAAAAACCCTAAAATGTTAACATAATATGAACTTTAAGCCCTATATTATAATTAGTGATAAAATGAGGCCTATATTAGTAAAAACCCAAACTTTGGAGCCTAAAATGTCATTCGCCATTTATAAATACAGTATGTTGCGTGACCACACCACACCGACCTAGTCAATTAGTTTTGGCGCCCATTTAATTTCAAAAGTCCGCCTATACTTAACGTGTTCAAGCATATCTAATGGGCCTTTTGTTTTCTAGACTTTATAATTTACTCATTGGGAGCCTAGCCTATAAGAATTTCTATTTTTTATTTTCTTTATTTGTTATGATTATTTGTTATTGGTCCTAAAAAAAAGGAGTGACCAATGATAAATCCAAGTCCCACAGTTATAGTTTTGGATTCAATATCTCTTTTTGCCCCCGGCTTAGGTCATCGTCAACAAAATATGATTATTTGTTATTGAGAATTTATTCAACGACATTATCAAATAATAAAAAATAAAATAAAAAAATAATTACATTCCTTTCGCCTTAGTAGTGAAAATTTCTATTTTCTCTGAAATTTTAATGAAATATTTTCATTTGATTTGAAAGCATAAACTATAAACCAAAGATGATCAATTGATTTTATATTTATTTTATTTTTAAAAGAACCAACTATGATGTTCAAAAAAAAGTAAACAAAAGACCCAACTATTTACAAAATGAAACCACACTAAATGATTTTGATCCCATTTTGTAGTTTGACAATTTTGACATCGAGCAATAGTAAGATTTTTTTTTGAATGCTAGAGTGATAGTATGTGATGATGCAGGAAATGTGCTTATCAATCTTTCTCCACGTGGCAGGACTGATCATTTGGCTTTTTGATCTGAAAACCAGAACCCTCGACTAGCCGAATGTGTCTCCGGCTTAGACCCTCGGGCGTGAGAGTAAGTATGTATGTATTGGAGAGCAAAATGTATTGAACAAGATGAATATTCAAATAACAAAATTGCAGTTACCTCATAACCGTTGTAGTGGTGATGTATTTATAGTTGTTGAAGGTGGTTTATTTGGTAGGGCTACATGAGCTCCGATATTTTAGGGACAGTTACGTGTCATGTGAACGTGTCCTTAAACGATCCCTAATTTGTAGGAAAGCAGTTATGGCAAGAATAGAAGCACGTGCGCCTGTAACCGTTAGGTCGACGCTTGCTTGGGCAGGTCGAGGTCGACACTTGGAGTTAGGTCGACCTGACTGGCGGGTAGAGCTGGATCGTACCCGAAATAGAGCTTGGGTCATGAAGTCGGACTTAGTTAGGTCGGGACCTGGTAGGTCGGACAATGAACTTAAGTCGACGTATCAATGAGATGGGCCTTGGGCCATGTGATCATTGGACCTAGCCCACTGAGAATATAGTGGCCATAATTACATGAGGACTGGGCTTTACTTGCTTGGTCCAGCTAGATACATTTGGCATGTTCAGTGGCCCCCAACTTTCAAGTTGACTTTGTCGACTAGGAAGTTAAGGAAATTTTGACGAAGATCGCTGTGACTCGCAGGTCGCCGCTCGTACTGAAGTTCAGTCGACTAGAGTGACGTGGCATAATCCTGGGCGTTGACGACGAACGGTCAGATCTGAAGGAGCGCCGTAATTCGTAATGATTACTATTTGACGTTTGAAGAACCGTCTTGGAAACCGTTCTCCTCCATTAATTAGGAAATTAATTTTTGAATTTTCCTTTTTCCTTTCCCATTCCGAAAAATATAAATTCAAGAATCCTTCTCCATTTACAACTTTTACTGTCTCTGAGCTCTGATAAACCTCGGCGAAGATAGCAAGGAAGAAACCGGCTTAAATTTGACCTTCGTTCCCTGCAACAGCCTCCAGTTCCGACATCAAACAAGGTATTCTTCTTTGTTCTCGCTTTAGGGTTTTAATTGTTGCATTGCTTTTGATTTCGTCATGGCTAGAACCTTTAGTAGCGAGCCAGGAGCCTGATATGGATACTGCACCGTTAACCGTAGGGTGTACAAGCATGTAAACGGTGAGTGGAGAGAGATGTCCCTGAATGAATGCGCCTCCATCTTGTCAAGGTGGGGGCTGAATTTTAGTGAGATAGGGTTTCCCGTTGAAGAGGATGTAGGTAATTTAGTAATTGACGACTTGAAAATTGTCTCTTTTCATCTCTTCCATGAATTGCTCGATCACATAGCTCTATTATACGTTAAAGATGTCCATACACCCTCCTTCCTTAGAAACAAAATAGGTTTTCCAGGGGAGTCTAGGTCGTCCTTAGGTAGGTCGACTGAATGTGTTCATGGGACTGACTCCCCTGCTTCCTCTTTTTATTGTACAGATATGGCAGCTCAGGGAGGAGCCACAGCTTCAACTTCTTCCAGTCCCTGTATAGTGGATGCGTTTGGGTCTTCCATTGTACCAGGGAAAAATGAGAGGGGCTATGTGCCTCAAAGACCCCTTCGTGGAAAGAAGAATATGGAGTCTCGTTATGCTATGATCTACAATTTCTGTGGGGTGGATAGGGCAGACTATAGGGTGACCATCTTCAGTAAGAATGATTTCATGGCCAAGTACCGTAGCACATTTACTAAGGACGCCACTAGGGTTGCTTTCTTTTATGGGCAATTTGAGGCTGGTTTGAGGTTGCCATTAGATCCCTTCATTAATGAGTTCCTTGAGTGTATGGACGCTCTTCCTCTTCAAATTGGGGCCAACACCTGTAGGGTGTTAGTGTGTTTTGCCATGGTGTGTAGATTTCTGGGTCATGATCCTTGCATGAAGGTTTTCAAGGAATTTTTTGGTGTTAAGCTCGATGGTGCTGATTGGGGAATCAGTACTCCTTCCAAACCCAACTCCCCAAAGCTGTTTGTCAACCTTCCCAGCAAGCATAGTGGTTGGAACTCGCATGTTGTTGTGGTGGAGAGCAGGTTGGGATGGGAATTTCCCTTGCCCAATGAGGAATCTGAGGTTATCAGTGAGGAGAACTACTGGGAGCCTCCTTGGCACCAAACCCTGTACAAGAAGCTATGCCAGTTGGTCAAGAATGAACCTATCAGCTGGGAAGTATTGGGGACAACCAAATACAATTACATCCAAGCTGGGATGATGGCCGGTGAAGGGCCAGTGTAGCCTCTGGTCCCCGTAATGAGATGCCAAACATACCCTGACTGGGTCACCCACGCTTTGGGTAGGTTAGAGGAGAATTGCCAGCTTTGTCAGAAAACAGCTAACTACTGTAAAGACAATGGTGAACATATTGGTGGTAAGAATTTACTCAGCTTTTATCCTTTAACTCGTCAATTGCTTGCTCGTATGTAGAATTAGTTAGCTCGTACATAGAACTATCTTGAATTGCATCTCCTAGATCATCAATTTTTTGCTCGTATGTAGAACTAATTAGCTCGTACATAGAACTATCTTGAATTGTTGAGCTAATACTTAATTGCTTTGACGTTGTGCAGTTTTGACTCCTGAACAAGAGGCAGCTATGGTGCGTATAGTGGGAGTGTCTGATAAGAGGAAATCCAAGAGGGACCATGGAGCCATCAATGCCCGAGCGAGCAGGGAGAGAGAAGCTGCAGCACGGAACAATTTGTTACCCAAAGACAATGCTGGGATGGTTCCAATGGAAGGGGTTGAGTTGGAAGACCCCCTGCAGAGCGGTACTCAATCCATGGATGTGAATGAAGGGGGTTATGAGTCTAACAGGTCGGCTAGACCGAGCTTGAGCTTCGACCCAATTTCTGAAGCCAACGCAACGGCCTCTGGTGCTGGAATGGCTGGGGCTAGCCCCTTGTATGTTGTGAATGTTGATGATGATGGCATGGATGAGGATGATGATGATCGTCCTTTGAGTACGAAGAAGAGATCGCGATCTGAGAAGGGAAAGTCTGTTTCCTCGAGTCAACTTCCTCCACCAGTTTCTTCTCCCCCTAACCAAGAGTCCATTGAGGACCAAATAAGAAGATTGAGTGATGTTCCTCCACTCATTGGGGTCAATAGCATGACCCGTTGCTACCCTGAAGTTAGCCTTGGCTAGGTTGTGGTGAGAAGGGCCATTGATGTCGACCTCTTGGCCCACTTCGCTGATAAGGGGATGACCCCTGAGGAATTTTCAGCTCGAAGTGGCTTGGTGCAGAGCGAGGTAAGCCTTCATTACTTTCATTAGTTTAGTCGCTTTCACTTTGAGGTCGTCACTTCAGATTTCGAGTCATTGGTGAGCTAACACTTCAGTGGTTTTGTTTAATGCAGTCCCTCACTATGACGGAACAGGCCAAGAGCTCCTGGAGGGCCTCTATTGAGAGAGAGAAGATTGCAATGAACCAGCTCTCAACGAAATCTCAGGAGTTATCCGAGTTGAAAGAGAAATACAATGACCTCGACAATTCTTTTGACGCTCAGGAGTTGGTGAAGAAGAAGGCTCTAGCTGACCTGGATAAGGCTTTGGAGGACCTTAAGGCGGCAGAGGACAAGCTTAGGGAGGAGAAGGCAGAGACGAAGGCGGAGCGGTTGGAGCATGAGAAGACCCAGCCGGAACTGGAAACAGTCTCCAAACTTCTCAAGGACAAGGATACCTTTTTAATCGAGCTGAATGAGGAACATCGGGCTGCACGGATGAAATGGCAGGAAGACCTTCAGGTCGCTGCTACAAATGCTGTTGATAAGTTCAAGGATGGAGATGACTATTACAACACCATTGTTGCCAAGGCGAAGGATTTTCTGGATTTGGGCAAGCGTCACATGGCACGTCGGGCACTGGTGGATTCAACAGCTGAAGTCACCCTCGAGCAGCTAGCTCGTTGGGCCTCTGAACCCCAGTACGACATGGCAGCTCGTGGTGGACATTCAATTGTGCCTTACCTTGAAAATGACCTTGCCTTCATCATTCAAGAGGACCAAGAAGATGGTTGTGAGCCATGGGTGGCTCCTCCAATTGCTGAGAGGAACTTTGATGTGGCGTTGCAGGAGATAGAAGATGCTGAGGACATGGAAGCCGACAATGAATCTCCTGCTAGCGTATTTTCGGAATCGGGTAAACCCTTGAGCCCCCAACAAGAAGAAGGAGAAGATCGATCTGACACTAGTGGTCAAGTTGACGCTGGTCAGGATCCTTAAATTTATTTGAATGATGCTGTAGTGAACAAGTCCCAAACAATATTTTGCTTTTTGTCTTGAAATTATCTGAATGCCTTGGCCCAGTTTTTGGAAGGCATAGAACTCCGTAACTTTTATTTTGCTCAAGTCTTGGCCCGCTTTTGGGAGACTTATTTATATACAATCGTAGCTGACTTTATATCCTTGTGTGTTGTATGCTTTTTATTTCAGCATTTGTGTGTCGAGCTAGATGTAATAGGATGAATAAGTCACCCTAATCTTAGTGCCGACCTGGCTTAATGGCGACTTAGTCAACCTTAGACTTGTATGGATTTTTGTAGACAAGGTTGACTCGGAGTCGAACCTGTTTAAGAGATCAAAGCTGACCAAGGGTCGAGCTTATCAGAACGAAGTTGACCTAAGGTCGAACTTGTTAATAGTATGCAGCTGATTAAGAATCGAGCTCATTAGGACGAAGTCGACTAAGAGTCGAACTTGTTAAGGGAACAAAACTGATTATGAATCGAGTTTATTAAAACGGAGCTGACTAAGGGTCGAGCCCGTTGAACGAAGTCGACTAAGAGTCGGACTTGTTAAGGTAACAAAGTTGATTAAGAATCGAGCTTGTTGAAATTAGTGTAGCACAATGTTTGGTCGAATAGAACTGTGATTTTTTATTGAAGTAGGAACATGCTTACATCAAATGGAAATCTAGCACTGTGACAAGTTCGAACTCGGAAAATGCCTTAACTTTGAACCGAACTAAGGACTTGAACTAGAAGTAGTACTTGATGAGGTGAGTGGCGTGCCATGGATGTTTCAACTCCTCACCATCTAGATGAGCTATCATGTAAGTCCCCTCCTTGATGACTCGAGTAACAAAATAAGGACCTTCCCAGTTAGGAGATAGTTTATTCTGTTGAGTTCTCCTTTCTGTTGCTTCAATCTTTCTCAACACATGATCTCCTACTTGGAATGATCTTGTCTTCACCTTCTTGTCGTGATAGCTTTTAGTCTGCTGCTTGTAGTTGACCATCTGAAGGTAAGCCGTATCTCGCTTCTCGTCGACCAGATCTAGGTCGATCAATCTGTTGATATCATTCTGTTCTTGATCAAAGAATGTCACTCTGGCTGTAGGAAACCTCAACTCAGCTGGAGCCATGGCCTCTGACCCTTATGCGAGAGCGAATGGGGTTTCCCCTGTAGGCCCCCGAGTGGTTGTGCGAACTGCCCAAAGAGCAAGGGGGAGTTCGTCCAACCAATTGCTGAGTCGACCTACCAGGCCTGTCTTTAGTGAAGATAGGACTAGCTTATTCGCTGCTTTAGCTTGCCCATTTCCTTGAGGATATGCAACAGATGACTGCCAATGCTTGACCCCCACACTATTCATTTCTTCTTCAAATGCTGTGGAGAACTGTAACCCATTATCTGAAACTATAGCTTGAGGGATCCCAAATCGACACCAGATGAAGTCGTGTATGAAGTTGATGGCGTTCTCCTCTGTGATGCGATCTAGTGGCTTTGCTTCGACCCACTTGGTGAAATAATCAATGGCGATGATCGCATACTTACAATTTCCCCGGGCGGGAGGGAAGGGTCCAATTAAGTCGACTCCCCACATATCGAATGGCCAAGCAGCGATCACTGGAGTTTGTTCCGTTGTGGGCATATGAGGTAGGTTGGCAAACCTTTGACATTGGTCACATTGCTGGACAAAGTCATGAGTTTCATCTCTCATGTGTGGCCAATAATACCCCAAAGTGATCAATTTGTCGGCTAGAGTCCTGGTCCCCCGGGTGTCCACCACAAATCCCACTGTGCACCTCATGCATTAACTGAGTGATCTCTTGAGGATGGATGCACTTCAACAGCGGTCTACTGTATGATCTCCTGAATAGCATGCCTCCTTGAATAACATACCTCGGATCTTTCTTCTTGATTGCTCGAGCTTTCTTCTCGTCTTCTGGGAGCTCGCTAGTCTCCAAGTATGCTTTCATTTCCTCGATCCAACATTTGTTGTAAACCCAATTACTTGAAGTGTCTTCCACACACTGAATTTTAACCCTTTCATAAGCTGGATTCTCGAGGTAGGAGATGGGCTCTTCATGTGGCTTGTCTGTAGTGGCCAGTTTTGAGAGCAAGTCGGCCAACTCATTGTCTTCTCGACCAATCCTTTGGATTTCCCAAAACTCTAAGTCCTTTGTTAGCTCTTTCACTAGGTCGTGATATTTGACTAAGGTGGAGTTTAGCACCTCATACTCGCCTCTGACCTGGTTGACTATTAGTTGGGAATCACAGTATGCCATGATTTTAGTCTCTCCAAAGCACCTGGCATACTCGATAGCTGCTACCAAAGCTTCATACTCCGCCTGGTTATTGGAGGCATCAAACTTGAACCTTAATGACTCCTCATATACTGTCCCAGACTCTGGCTCGATCAGAACAATCCCAGCTCCACTGACATTCTTTGTAGCTGACCCATACCTTCCAACAATCGTCGGGTAGAGTAGTGACGGGCTGGGACTCTTGTTCTTTTCCCTTGGCTTTTTCTTTTTGAACTCGCACCTCGCTATCTTCCTTGGTGAACGTAAGCTCGATCAAGAAGTCTGCCAAGGCTTGAGCCTTCAACGCCTTTCGAGGTCGATACTCGATGTCGAATTCCGTGAGGGCAATTGACCAATTGAGTAAGCGACCTGAACTCTCGGGCTTGTGTAAAATTTTTCTCAAGGGTGCATTCGTGAGCACCACGATAGGATGAGCCAGGAAGTAAGCTCTCAACTTCCTTGAAGCTACGACTAAGGCATAGGCTACCTTCTCAGCATTGTAATATCTGCCCTCCACATCTGATAGGGCCTTGCTAACATAGTACACGGGCTTTTGAAGCCCTTTTTCTTCTCGAACCAAAATTGCAACAACTGCTTTGTCCCCCACAGATAGATACATGAACAAAGTCTCTCCAGTGGCTGGGCTACTCAATAGAGGTGGAGTAGCGAGGTAATCCTTGAGTTGTTGGAACGACGAATGACATTCGGCCGTCCACTCAAAAATTTTCGTCCTCCTCAATGCTTTGAAGAAGGGGAGAGACATTTCCGCCGACTTAGATATGAAACGGCCTAGGGCTGCAACTCTTCCATTAAGTCGCTGCATCTCTTTGACACTAGTGGGCTCCTGCATGTCGACTAGAGCCTTGATCTTCTCTTGGTTCGCCTCTATTCCTCTTTGTGACACCATAAATCCAAGAAATTTACCCGCTGCTACACCAAAGACACATTTGCTGGGATTGAGCTTCATGTCGTTTGCTCGCAGGTTGGCGAACGTTTCCTTTAGGTCGACCACATGACGTTCGACCTTTGTTTTGATGACCATATCGTCGACGTAGGCCTCCATGTTTCGGCCAATCTGTGAAGCAAAGACCTTGTTGACCATACGTTGATAGGTCGCTCCTGCGTTCTTTAACCCAAATGGCATCATAGTGTAGCAATAGATGCCTCCAGCTGCTTGGAAAGCCGTCTTCACAATGTCATCCTCATGCATCTTGATTTGATGGTAGCCTGAATAGGCATCCAGGAAGCTGAGGGTAGAGTGGCCAGCAATGGAATCAACAAGTTTGTCGATTCTGGGAAGGGGATAGCTGTCTTTTGGGCAGGCAAGGTTGAGAGTGGTGAAGTCGACGCACATTCTCCATTTGCCATTTGACTTCTTCACCATGACCACATTGGCTAGCCAGGTTGTATGAGTGGCCTCTTTAATTATACCTGCACTCAAAAGTTTTTGTACCTCAGTTTTATGGCCTCTTCTTTGTCACGAGCGAAGCTTCTCAATTTCTGGGGTCTGGGCTTTATAGTCGGGTTGACCTCCAGCCTATGAACAGCAACCTCCTCTTTGATCGCCCTCATATCTTCTACTCGCCATGAAAAGACGTCATTACTTTCTTTGAGTAGCTCGACAATCTCCATCCTTTCTTCAGGCGACAGCTGTTTTCCAATCTGGATTTTCTGCTCAGGGTAGGAAGGATTTGTAATTACTGATTCCAGTTCGTCCATAGCCTCTAACTCTGGACCATCTCTAAATTGTAGGGTCTCAAAGATGATCTCTCTAACCCTTTGTCTTTCTCTGGCCCCCAAGTGGGGAGCTTCCTCAGCAATCATCTCATCTAGCTTGTCTGCAGTCTCACTGGTGGTGGCCCCCGAGTTATTGTCGATCTGGAGGCATAGCTTGCCTATGGAGACTTGGTCGACCATAACTATATTCGGATCGACCATGGTGGTTTCAGAGTGACGTGTCGACTCAGTCATGATCTCGTCATGTGAGCGATAGGTCGACTCTTCCACAATGGTGATTGTAGATAGTCGAGTAGTTTTGGTGACTGACTGAGACAACTTTAAGTATCCTTCTGCAGTCTCAATCTCTAGCTCCCTCTTCTTCCTTTCTCGAAGTACATGATTAAGGTATGCTTGAGCTGTGCCTTGCACGCAGCCGACTCCAGCTGGTGTGGGGAATTTAACTCGCTGATGAGGGATAGAGGCCACCATTCCAAGTGCGACCTGGCCAGGAATACCAAGAATAGCAGCATAATCACTATTCATATCTATGACAATAAATTTTTCCTTAGACACGATTCTGTAGGGATGCTGTCCTAAGTCGACATCTAGCTCTATCTGTCCTTTTGCATCGACCCGGTGGTTGGTGAAGCCTTCAAATCTGCCATCATATCTTTCGAGCTGCTCATTTGAGAGACCCATCTCCTGGAATGTTTTATAGAACAGAATATCCTTGCAGGCCCCCGTGTCGACTAAGAGTCTGCTCGTCGTACATCCGTCAATGAGTCCTGGGATGACAAGAACTTGCTCTCTAGCTGCCATATTAGTTGCTAGCTCGTGAGGATAAAAGCTGATCACCTCATCTCTAACGTGGCTCCTTGGTGGCACATGTGGGGCTTTGTTGAGCTGAAAGATTTTGTGCTTGATGGCTGTGTTGCTGGCTTGCTCAGTAATAACACCCAGATTCAGTCTAGGCTGCCTTGGTTCCTGATGTCCACCTGCAGGTCGCTCACCTCCACCGCCTTGAGGCCTTTTAACATATGCGTCGAGTCTACCTTGTTCGACCATCCTCTGAATTATACGCTTCAAGCTCATGCAATCTTCTGTGGTATGTCCAGTATCCTTGTGGTACTCGCAGTACTTGGTGTTGTCCCTTCTGAACTTGTTTGCTGGGTTCATTGGGGCAGGTGGGGCCAGCTCGACCGCATTCATAATCTCAGTTCGACTCACCGTTAGGGGAGTGAAAGCTTCGGGCACTTTCTCAGTTGCCCTGGTTCTGTTCTTACCATTCTTATTGTTTCCCCTGTTCTTGGCTGAGTCCTTCTTATCATCAGCGACCTCAACCTTGGGGCTTTTCCCATTATTCTTTTCTTTTCTCTCCTCGGCCAATGCTACGTTGTAGGCCTTCTCAAATAACTCTTGTCGAGTTGTGACCGTTCGAACTGTTAGCTCGTAATCCATGTCCGCCGAGGAAATTCCACTCCTGAAACAATTGATCACCTCCCTGTCTGTGAGATCCTCCTCGATCTTGTCGACCATCTCCTTAAACTTGGTGTAATAGCTCATTGAGCTCTCATTTTTCCCTTGCACCAAGTTGTTTAGATCGGTGACTGTCATCTTTCTAGCTCCAGCAGTCGAGAAGCGTTCCAAAAACTTCGTCCTCATATAAGACCAGGTTGAGATACACCCTGGTGCCAAACCATTGAACCATGTGAGGGCTGCCCCAGTGAGTGTGCTCGTGAGTGCCTTGCACATCATGTCGTCCTCATGGGAGACAAAGCACATGGTGGCCTCCAGGTGTTGTATATGGCTTTTGGCATTGGTTGCTCCTGAATATTTTTCCAAGGTTGGCAATCTGAAACCTGGGGGAGGTCGACAATCGAGCAACTCCTTGGCCAAGGGTCGAAGAGCAAAATCTTTGTGCTCGCTCTTTCCAGTACCTTCCTTCTTGTCAGCTTCCCACTGTTCGAATTTCTTCTTCCAAAGGAACCACTCCCTAGCGTCTGGCCTGTCGTCCCTAGCATGGGAGACATTATTCGACCTTTGCTTCTCTTCCTGGTGATTCTCTCTCCCAGAATTGGCTCTATGTCTTTCACTTCTAGGGGGAGTTATTCCTCTGTCCCTCCTATCTCTGTGGGAAGGTGATCTCACAGACTGAGTTGGCGACCTGCGCCTATCGTCTCTTAGTGGCGACCTGCGCCTATCATTCCTGGGTGGCGACCTGTGCCTTGCTTCTCTTATGGGCGACCTGCGTCCATTCCTTTCCCTGTGGGATTGAGACCTTTGTGTTCTGGCTGGTGATCTACGCATGCTTCGATTGGCCTCTAGCTGTGTCCTCAGGTCCGACTGAGCTTCTTGCTCCCTGTTCCTGTTGAGACTGGCTCTGAGATCGTCACTTGGGACATGAATAGGCGATTGAGGCCGCACCACCATCCTTTGCTCAACATTCTGTCCAACAGTCTCCTTTGGCCGAGCACTCCTAGCATGCTCCCTGTTAGAAACTTGAGAGGGAGCCACCCTCTCTGATCTTCTATCCGCCTGTTCTGCCTCCTCCATTGCCAATAACTCGGCCAGAATCTGAGCTCGCTCCATCAGCATTTCCTTTCTGCTCAGGGGTTTGGATGAGGGACCTGGCCTGTTTCCAGCGTTCATCTGCCCAGTTGGACGCTTTGGAGGAGGTGGAACTCCTTGTCCCTCTATAGGCTGCTTATCCCTCCTTCCATCTGGTAATCTCCTGCCATCAGCCACGCTGTTAGATCGTGTTGCCCTAGCGTGTTGACGCGGTGGAGGGGGAGGAGGCAATTTAGCATTTCCAGTGTTTGCATTTGCGTTATTGTTCCCTTCTTTGTGCCCGAGTGAGTCCTCAGATACATGTCCCTCTGAAGTCACCATGATTGCAGGTTGATAAAACTTTCGAGGTCAAGTTATGCACGTTTTCCGGCAATGGAACCAAACTGATGCCGCAGGAAATGTGCTTATCAATCTTCCTCCACGTGGCAGGACTGATCACTTGGCTTCTTGACCTGAAAACCAGAACTCACGACTAGCCGGATGTGTCTCCGGCTTACGACTCCCCCTGCCTTGAATAATAACCTGGCTTTAACTCTAACCTTGCCTGAAATGAAAACTAGCTTTATATAAGCATTTTAAAAAGCTTGTCCCACAGAAAGGGACGGAGTTGCTCGACGACTAATCAATAAGCAAGGAGAGAGACATCTTAGGAAAGGGCACTTATCCTTTTGCTGCATTTAGAAGTGCTTGCGTAATTGGAAGTCTTACAAAAGGAATGGAATAGAATATTATGGAATGGCCTTAAGAAGGACTACAATTTCTACTGGTTATGGGTAGGCAACTACTTCTTCAGCATAATATTAAGCCGAGACTACCACTAGATAAATTACCCAAAGATAATGAAAGACGCAACGTATCCCGGAAAAAACTTGCTCACATTCGATCATAGGGGCACTCCCAAAGGCCGGACTGGCTGCAAGAGAAGTAATTAAATTAGAATTGGCTTTTAGAACTGCCTTACTAAAATCCCTCTTCCTCCTGGTCTAGCAATTTCATCCTTCTTAACACTGGAGCAAGTATTCCTGCTTTTGCCCTAGAAAAGACTGCAACTCCACTTCTTGAAATAGGCATCCAGCCCTTTAATGCAACTTTAGCTGGGTCACTACCTATGAAGATCTGATCTAGCCTTTATTCAATAGAAAGAGGGGAAATTCTTCAATCCAATGCAGACCATCGACCTCCTGGGCCGGCTCTTTCAAGGGCCTAGTCAAAGGAAAGCTGCTATAATCCCACTCTGTTAATCGAAACCGGGCTGCTCGTATGCCAAGTATCTAATCTCTGTGTCTCAAGGAAGAACAGTAGCAAGGATATCGGGAGCTGAAGAAGAGAGAACTTTCTCAAGCAATGAATAGAAGGCAATCCCGCTTTTAGTCCGGGTTTTGAAAGAAAAGAAGAAATACTAGTATAGTAGAAGAATCAGTTAGGGAATCCCTTGTTGACCAAGTAGCTAATATAGTAAGTAAAGGAGTAGGTTATAGGTCAGCTAGAGTACCTACTGGTAAGCTAGCTAAATCAATGCTCGGGCGCCTAATTCTTAATAAAGAGAAGCGGGAAGTCAGAAATGGTAGGCAGCTGTCCCCTCTTGTGCTCTCAGTAAATTTACTAGAAAGAAGAGGAAAAGCAAGTTAAGAACAGAAGGGGAAGCATAGCGCATAAACGGAAGAGAGGTCATACACCTCTTCCTCTCCCTGTGTTAAGCATAGAATAAGCAAATCTCATCTTCGATTGAATGCTTCAAAGAGCTCATTTTGAGAAAATAATTCCCAGGGGGGAGACAAAAAAATGCTCTTCTTGGATCTACTTTGCTTGAACCTAAAAAAGTGGCTATTCTTCTACGAAATTCTAAGCATTTTGACCTAAAATCTGCTAAAGTCACTTTTAACCACTAGGCTGACATATAAAATGGAGCAGCTGGTGGGCAGGTCCTATCTCAACTAGGATGATTTGAGGAAAAGACGAAAACAAGAAAAGAAGCCAATCCCTCTACTCCGAGCTGGGCATCCGCTCTGGTCAGTAAATAAAATAAGGGTTGTTCCAGGGTGCCGGTAACTGTCAAGATTGGCCTACCTCTCGATTTCTTACTAATGTAATAAATATTAGATAGAAGAAGACTTGCTTACTTGTTAGAGTGAGGAAAGGATCTTACGCCACCGGGGACCGGCTCTATGAGCACCTTTGGGCGGTGCTTTCTCGATCAACTATCTGACTTGAATGAATTACCTAAACTCTTCCGACTGAATATGATAAAGCCTATAAAACAAGCAGCGACTATCATTTCTTCATTATAGATTGAGATCTTCTTCGAACTTGATGCAAAAATAAATAGAATAGCAGCAAATAGCATCTTTCTAGCCTGCATATTCGTGGAACTCAATCTCATTTAGAAAGCCTTCTCTCTATCTTTCAGCAACTGAACGGGAAGTGTTTTAGTAAAGGACTTTAGAATCGGATGCGCTCGCCCAGCGAGAAAGGCCCTGACCCTGCCAACCAAGTCAAAATCAAAAAGAAAGAAGAGAACGAAAAGAGAACTTTGTATTTTGGGAACTCTCTAGGAGTCATGTTTAACCTTGAATGTTATTAATAGATTCTACAGCAATAGTCCCTCGGACTCGGAAAGCAATAACGAAAATGGCTAAGCCAATAGCAGATTCCGCAGTTGCCACCGTTGGAACCAATGAAGCAAATGATTGACCCATCATATCATCCGAAGAAACAGAGAATACCAAAAAGTTCAAATTCACAGCTAATAACATTAATTCAATTGACATTAACATAATAGGAATATTTCGTCTATTAAGGAGGATTCCCCGAATACCTGAAATAGAGATGATCATAGAAAAAGTGAAATATTTGATAGGATCCGTTTCGGGAACGTAGAATCTAAGAGAAATTCAAATGTTATAACTCAAGTACGTCAGGAAGGCTATGTCATTTACAACTTTTACTTTTCTTTCTACTCTTTCTCAGGAGGGCATAGAGTTTCGGCATCGCAAGCAGACATCTTCTGTACCAAATGAGCCTATCCCGTATATCCTTTAGAAGAGGCTTTTCCGGACAACCCTTCAGACCCGTAAGAAATGTACGAACCATAAACCTGAATAGTTTGATTTCCCAAACCACCCAATCAAGTTTGAGGATCAAAAGAACCACGAACAAGAAAGGCGGCCTAGCTATCAAGTCACGATCCGGTCGAAAGGTAAATCTAAGAAGGAAATAGAGTGAGCAAAAGACAAGAAATAGACAAAACTTCACCCAGAATTCTGACATTATACTACTCTACTTTCTTCTCTCGCTCCTTGGTGACGGAGTGAATACCGGAAAAAAAGGATAGAGACAAAGGAGAGATTTGACCTCTCTCTTTCTGTCGTGATAGAAGTGGTAGAACCTGGTGAACCGGACAGAGAGACTTCTCAAACAAAGATGAATTCTTCTTCTACGAGATTTCTCGTTCTCAAACAAATCTGCACTTTTGTTCTCAAATCGACAAGAAAGATTAGACTTCGGAAGCTGCCGCTATGGTAGAGATGTATCGGGAGAAAGGAAGAAAAGACATCATCTTCAACAACGGGGACCGGCTTCGCGAGACCACAGTCTGCACAAGGCTAAGCACTTCTTGGGCCTTCTTTCATCAATGAAGAATCAGCGACTACTTGAAGGAAGCTAATAGAACTGACTACAAGGTTCCCAGCCATCTTTAGACAATGAAAGACCTATTGACCACTGAAGCAAGCCTACGAAACCTAAAGGGCAGATTGCATTTTCCAGCTAGCAATAATAGGAATGAAATAGCTCGACTAGGAATGAAATAGCTCGACTCGGTGCGATGGAAAGATTCTCCCCGTGACATGAGCGCTCAAAGTGACTGAGTAGACCCTAATCCCGCGGTCAAAGTGGCTGAGCTTACTTACTTCTTTAGACACCCATACTTAGATAGAGGAAAGCCTTCGATCCATCCTTCAATAGTTCACTATCAAGTAGTAGGAACGCCAAGTCGCTTCTTTCTGTCGAAATACAGCGTCACGACGACTCTGCTTCAGTTGGCCAAGAGGATCCGCGACAGGTCTCCGTCCCTAAGAAGCATTTGCGATTTCCTGACTGAACCTATACATGGGCTCCCCCCTAGTTAGTAGCAGTCCGAACTACTTTCTTTCTGGATCCTTGACTCTCCGGCATGGAGTAAGTAGCCCTTTTTATTGAAGTAATTCATTGATTCGAAAATGGAACCGCAGGCCTTAGACTTTTATCATAAACTTAAAGAAGGTTCTATGGATCTATACTTCATTTTTGAGAGAAGACTGGTCTCCACAATCTTGGCTTCAATGAAACAAGAGCAGGGTGAGTAAGGAAGAATCCTATCGAAGCAAAGTCTTGGCCGGGGCGGTCCTAGGAAAGACGAAAGACGGGAGAAGCTAGAAGACTAGGATTGACTGGGATCACCTTAGAGATCGAGAATCAAGGCACCAGCATAAGGTCAGATCAAAGTTCCTCTGTCGATCGAGAACTACCATGTCTAAGCAAGATAGGATTTAAGTAAGCATAGTATAGTAGAGCTAGTCGAAGAAAGAAAATCTCATTCCCCAGTGGATCTCTCTTTCTAGAGGAAGAATCTTCATAGATAGGCTAAGAAAGTCCCCAGGAGACCTATGAACGAGATTTCCAAAAGGTACTTTGAGTAGATGGCATAAGGCTCCGGTTCGACAAGGAACTGACACATGAGACTGGTTAAACATCGGTTTAGATGCCCATATATTGGCCATACAATGAGTTTTAGCAAAGATGTGAACTTGCACCAGGCAAGTATTTACATATATAATATATAGTAATATAAAAAAAGTCATACCCAACTATGGATACCTTAAGGTTATACAGAAGTGAGCCTCTAGATGTTTTTTTCTAGAGAGAAAAGGATGTTGTTTGTTGTTGAGAGTTTCATTATTAAATTCAAGGATGGCTGGCTCATAATTATGTCTTAGTCAAAAGTACTAGACCTCTATACTTATGGGTTACACAATAGCAACAGACCATCGTCAACAACATTCTGATGTTCGGGTCACTTCTATTTTTTTTTAATGAGTGGTCTTCATGAATTAAAAGCCTTAGTCCAGGGTATAACTCCAAGAAAATGTGTATCAATTGACCTATGGTAAAGAAATCAAAATCACCTAATTTGCCTATATCAAAATCACCTAAGTTGCCTACTACTGTGAACGCTTTTAACAACGAGGAGGATGTTCTCAATCTCAATGAGACTGGTTTGTTCAATGATTCTAGTGTAATGAATGATGATGTACTTATCAATGATGATAGTGTTATGAATTCTGATATACTTATGAATGAGGATAGTAGTGTTATGAATGTGACTGTATCGAACAATGATGATGAGGAAATGGAGATGCCTCCTGAAGTTATTCATCAGATGATGGAAGGATGGATACCCTACGTAGCAGGAACGTTTGACCTACCGGTTGAATCTGGAAGGCGGGATTTGCTTAATAAGTTTTGGACAGAATTTTACTATAAAGCATTAAATATTTGTAATGAGAAAAAGAAAATAAATCAAACTAAAACTAATAAAGAAATTCTAAAAGATCAATTAGAATCTGAGCTTAACGCCAATCCAAAGTTATTTGATTCTGATACTCGTACTATCTCAATCAAGAAAAAGTACTTTGTTAGAACGTATAGGGGAGATGTTTATGAACTTATAAAAAATAATCCATATATGGAGAATCCTCTGAGTTTAGAAAAGCTTCAGCTTAAAATTGAAGACTGGACATTAAATTTCAATGAAAAAAATACGTGTATTTCATCACCTAATGTGATGGCGATGCTTACAAAAACAGAAGAGAGTCATCCTACAGCTAAAGAATTCCTTTATGGGAAGTATAAATTAGATAAAATTGAAGGAAGGTTGGATATAATTGATAGAAAAAAAGACCTTTCTAGCGATGAGAAGAAACGTTATAAACCCATACTTTCTGAGAGTGATCTCAATTTGTTGAAAGAGTTTGGGGTATACACAATAGAGTGCCTACTCGTTCACACACTGGGCTACCTCTTTCAAATGACTGATAAAGTGAGTCTAGCTAGTTTGATTGATCGGATCGAAAGCAGTGTAAGGCTACATGCTTCAAGTATGCAAAAAGCAAGGGAAGCGATGAATTTAGATGAATCTGATGATGAGGAGTCAACCGGTACTCAAACTAAAACTAAAAGAAGTCTACACTATCCCTTTGAGTACCGCTTTAGTTGAATTTTTAATATCTCGAAAAATGTTGACAATAACCCCACAGATTCTGACGCTGTATTAACAATGAAATCCGAAGAGGGTATTCCTCAAAATTTCGTTAAACGAGTTTCTAAGAAGAAGAAGTCTTTTTATAGAGAGAAGATCAATTACGTTTCATGCACCTTTAATAGATCTTTACTTCCTGTTAAGTTAAGCCTACCTATGGTATATATGCCAAAAGATTGGGCTATTAATTGCTCTCCTGATAAGGAAAGGATATCTATATTAGATCTATATGGTGGGTACTTAAGCAACCCAACTGGAGAAATCTACCATAGTCATCGGACTATGAGTTCGCCTGATCCGAAGAGTTTCGTCATCTATTTCGGGGAAACTAAATTCGGGGAAAATAATAATGATGGATTTTATAGTAGGGTACAGGCTAAATCACTTTGTGATGCCATCAATAGCTTACAGCGGCAGGCATTTCAAATAAATACAGACCTCCTGAAACAGAGTAATGAAAATAGAAATTTATTTGAAAATAACGGGTTATTGATGCCTACCATTCTTACCGAGATTACTATGCCGGAAGTCTTTAATACTCTAAGAGAATTATATAACCATAAAGAATATAAAAGAATTCATTCTATATATAAGTTTAGCGAGATTGTAGCTATATTAGAAAAAAATATGCAGCGAGCTCTTTACGAAGCTACAATTTTAGATCTTGCTAATGCCTACGCCGGGTATAATTTCTACTATCCAGCATATCTGGATTTCCGGGGTCGTATTTACCGATCAGGTATCTTTCACTTCCACGAGGGAGATTTAGCTCGAAGTCTACTTCTTATTGCTGATAGTAATAATACTACACCTATAGATGAACCTGAAAAATTACTATATAAGTATCATATCGCTACAGCATTCGATTCTCTCACTTTTGTCTTTTTTCCATAAGGGGTAGACTATACTTCTAGGATTTTCACTTTGCAATGGAATGATGGCTAAACTTCACCATTCGGTTCGGCATCTACCACTTTTTTCTATGTTCTGAGGGGACTATAGTGATCAATGCTCAGGAAGAGGCTTGGGGCGGGAGCTCCAGCAACAAAGTCAGAGTTGGATAAGGGATAGCCTAAAGGCGAAGGTACGCTATAGAAGCATTTTCTCTAGACATTCGGGCGCGGAGCGGGGTAGATACTTAGTCGCTAGACTCTGGTTTTCGAAGCTTTGCTGAGTTGTAAGACGAAGGCAACGAAGTTGAAGATGAGTCGATAGACGATTGGGACTAGGATCTTTCATTCTCAGAATTTACTTCTCCGAAATGTAATGGAAAAGAATAAGGCGGCAATAGCCGAATCAGAAAGAGTTGCTAAACTCATAGTAATAAGCATGATCTCTTATTGATTTCTCTTAGATAGTATAGAATCTTTCATACGGGGTAGAATGCTTATACGCCAGTCCAGTCTAAGTAACGAGAGTAGCAACTAAGCTAGGAACGAAAGTCAGTTAGTCGTCAGACGAAGACTACGAATTTGATCGTCTTTCAATTCTTGTAATAGCTTATATCAATTCCAGTTCTTTGTACCAAACTGAATCGCTAGCTGGGTACACTAATGATTTAGTCTTAAGGGACATAGTGACTCAGTGCGGAAGGAAATTGGCTCTGTTTTCTTCCTTAGCTGAATGCGGAGACTTTGGAATGATAGACCGAGAAGAGTAGTCCATATGTCTATCAGATGAGGGCTAAAGAATTGAATAATAGAAAAAGTCGGTGAATGCAAAGGAGAATAGGCAGTGTTAACTAATGAGAATCAGGAGGAAATCGCTTATCTATCAGCATTTTGGTGAGGGTAACGATGTTATAAATCCTGGCTTAAGGATGGCTATGAGAAAGCAATCCCTTAGAGAAAAGCATTCGTCCAACATTCGTTGCCTAATCGGCTCTTTCTTTCTTCACTATAGGAGCTTAGTTAGCTCTCACAGGTCGGGGAATTTGACTACTTCTGATATCATACCGTTACGTAAACGTAAGCCAGATCCGTCCATACCAATGGTTGGAGTCAAAAGCGGTTCTCCACCTGCCAACAGTACAGGTGTTATCGGATGGCTGCCTAAGTAAGGAACTTTTGAAGGAAGGCTGGAATGCCAACAGGCGTCTATTATTGAATCCCTGACTCATTGTACTAGTTACTGCTATAGCTAGTGCTGTATTGGTGTATTGCTAGTGAACTTAGAGAGCGAGCTGTAAAGGTAGAAAAAAACAGATCAATCAAGAGATAGTGCTTCGGTTTTTTCCTAAGCAAGGACGGACGAGTGACGATTGGCCGAGGGTGGGCCTAAGGGAATAGATTGTAGCTCGGTACAAATAGGCCGGTTAAAGACGAGTAGGCAGGGACGATTCAGGTGACACATGGTTGTACTGGTCTTGGGCTGGAGATTGACGATTGACTGAGCGTGCTTTGTCGTGGTGGAGTACTCTCTGACGGATTCGCTCTCTTATTGCCTCCTATTCTTGAGGGAGTGATCGGGATTAAGCCGCGTAGCCCGGGACTATTCGCTCTTTTGGGTCGGCCTTTCGTATGATTGTCTCCTTTGTTTATTGTTTTTTGTGTTATCGAGAGATTATTTAGGAGTTGGCACATGGAGCCACTGAATTGTCTGCTTTTCACTTTCGATTCCCTTCCGCAATAGCATGAAAGTCATACTTTATATGATACGCCTCGCTGAGCTCTCTCTTGGGCTGTGAAAGCGGTGCGAAAGAAGTTGGGCTACCCTGCCTTGAGATCTTCCCCTGCCCTGTATGAGTTGAGAGGCTGAGGTCCAGTCTACTAACTATAAGGCTACTCCACCTGACGATTGTTGTCTTCTTTCAAAAATGCCAGTTCCGCCATCGCCGCCGGCCAAATAGCAAAGATAATTCGTTCGGCTTCCTTTCATTCCAAAGAACAGTCTATGGTTCGAAGCGCCTTGTTCCATCCGGCGCGAATCCCCTCCATCACTAGTATAGTGGAGGCGTGAACCATATGTTCTGTGTATTGCAATAATGAAAAAATGTACGAACACAAATAATGAGAAAACCCGCCAACTTTTATATGTGGGTTCTTTTCAGAATGTATTTTTGTTTTGAATAAAGAAGCGCGCTCCTAGTTAGTGTAACGCAGGTCTTTTTCTCGGTTGATGGATGGGATAAATGCCTATATCGCTTTAGAATGTTATTGTTATGTTGATGCTATATTAAAGAATAGAATCTAAAAAAGTTGCTTAAGACTGAGTCCCATTCTTTAGAATTGCATTTCTCGTACTGTGTAAACGAACTTCAAGTCTTAATTGTGTACTCAACAGGAAGCGTCACAGCCTAGGTTTGGGCCACCTCCGCAGCCCAATCCCTTAGAAAGAGCACAGCACCCTAACTTCAACAGAACTCTTGGGGTCGGCTTCCTTACTTGCCTTACCTTACATTCGGGCTATCATCTCAAGTGGGGTAGGCTAGCTACTAGTCGTCCTAAAAGAGAGATCTTTGTTTTGCTTTAGCAAGAGGCCTATTGTTCGCAGACACCTACTTCTATTAGCTGACATAAAAGACAAAGATTCTTCATTGTTTCTGAGAAAGAGTTCGAGATCAGAGAGGGCGGCACAACGCTGGCGTGCGTAGTAGGAAATGGTGCCCTTTGGCTCGGTCTGCCCGCCCGGTAGTTCTTTCGATGCTCTTACTATTGGGCAGAGCGCTAACCGAGTCTGAGTCTTGTGCCTCAACTTTAGATTCTAGTCGAGTGAGCTCGCTTACTCTGATCCTACTGCGTAGACGTCGTCTAATAGGCTACAGCACCAGATCATCATCAGCAAGAAAACGGATGCGCTAACGCGCAACTTCATTCTAGCTAGTGCGCTCGGCCATTGCTTGTTGGTTCGGTGAATATAACTAAACCGGGGGGCGGGAAGAACCGACCGGGGTCTGATCCCGAACTAAAAAAGAGGCCAGAATGGCTCCCAAGGGCAGGAGACTTTGAGTGAAGGTACCATCATGTGTGATCGTAGATAGCTTGATTGAATTTTTTTTCTATATCATCACAAGATTCGCGAAGTCTTCCGGTGATAGAAAAGTCTTGGTTCTCTTCTCTCTTTTAATGGTTTGTTCAAACCAAGGCCCAAAGAGCGTTATGCCGGTAAGCCCGGTAACCATTGGCTAGGATCCTAGCCATCTCCTCTCACTATACTGGCATTTTTGCACTGCACTAGCTAGAAAGCCTTTTTCTGAGAGCTGATGAGACATTCAGTCCAGTTATCAAAGAGCACGCCTGCTTTTTGCTTGTAGTTTCACTACCTTTGCTTTGTTCTGAGTTAGTAGCTAAAAAAAAAGAGCACTTTTCATGCGTCTAGAAAGGTTCCAGTGATCGATCTTACGGCTCTACTTCGCCGAAAGGCTCCCTTTTTTCTTAAGGAGTTCGGTATTTCGTTTGCTATCAGCAGTAGTCTTGAGATCGGAAAGAAGTCAAAGACTACCTTACAAAAAGTTGTTTAGTTCCGCATCCGGGAGAAAGTCTGCGGTAACCAATCCTTATTCAAGGGGAAGGGATGGTCGATGTCACCGGAATCAGGTAAATGTCCCCGGGGCGAAGCTCCTACTTCTTCACGCACTTGATTACATATGTGGTCGTTAACGAGAAACCTAAAGGGTCCGGAAATCTAATAAGGGACAAGCTCCTACTTCTTCACGCACTTTTTACGAGTCCACGATCAGCTGTTTTCCAAGTTCTGGTAAAGGCGGGCAAGCTCAAACCCATGGAAGGATACCAGCCAAGGATGATGCATGACAAGTGGAATCATTCAAAGCATTGCGACTATCACCAGTTTAGCAGGCATACTACAGATGAATGTCTCAACCTCAAGTACAAGATTCAAGATTTTCTCGATGAAGGAGTCATTGAGAAACCAAGGCCCACTCCTAATGTAGTGAATAACCCCCTTCCCAACAACAAGTTAATGTAATTGAACTTGGGGTGGTGTTTCCGTCTACCTTAGTGACAAGCAACTACTAGGGTTTGTATTCGATATGCTTTAATAGAACAGTTAGAGCTAGGGTTAGATAAGTAGAGTACAGATTGACTAGTAGGTTTACAAGTGTGCTTACATACGAGTGACAGCTAACCGGTACATACAACTAGTCCGTACCGCTCTTACAGCCGCTTCAAACCGATGCCCCTTAAAGCATCAATGTTAGGCTTTCTTGAACATCAAACTAAGAGAAAGAAAAGAAGCTCTTGTGGGGTGAATCCATACCCGTCTCTGTCTCTAGACTGAGGCTTGAGAGCTCCTTTCATCTGGACAGACATGTGCGAGTATAGGACTTCACTAGATCCAGGGAATTCACTACGCCCAACCTGATTCTATTATTCTTAGCCTTCTCCTAGACTCTTTTCAATCCTAGGCCACGCTTTCGCAACAGAAGAAGATCTCACTAACTCTCGACTGAGGTCGGTAACTAACATCAGGAAAGATACGTGCGAGGATTAGTTTTTGTGTGACAAAAGCTAAATAAACATAGCAGTCGTCATCCTGAAATCGACTCATGCTTACTGTGCCCACTACCTTTCCAATAACCCATACGCTTCGCTGTGAAATAATGGGATCTCTTTCTCACAATTAGTTACGATAGGATCTACTTTGCAATCTCCCTAGAAAGAAATCTTCCATTTGCAAGTCCCAAAACCAGCTCTAATGGCAGTTGCCAATTATCCAGTAAGCAAGAAAGCAAGGACAAATAAAATCCATCCAGTGTGAGTTTCCGATCAGTTCATTCAATCGAGTTCTAGTCCGTCTTCCTGCGAATTGGTAAGCGCTTATTACCGTGCCTTGAAAGCTCTATCTTTTTCCAAGTAAGCATTTGAGACCCTACGCTTCTAATCGGGGAAGTGGTTGTCGCACTAAACAATCTGTATCCAAACCTTGCTTGCTTGACACTTGCACATTTACCTTTGAGAACTTTCCTTACTAACTATACTAGGTGCCTTACTCTCATGGAAAAGAAAGTACTGGAACGAAGACGGAGATGCTCTCGCTAACGCCCTTGACCCTACCCTACTATAGGAAATTTTTGACATATCGTGTTGGGCCCTACATCTCGTTCACTTCCCTCACTTGTCTTAAGAAGAGTAGTGAAATTGATTGGATTTCCCGCCCTGGTATCGGTATCCCCACCATTCATTATTGCCCTCACAGTGAAGAAGGCCAGACTTCTTAGGTTAGCGAAATGAAGAGTGGAGCTAGCTACGTTGATAGGCAGATTGCCTTTCCCCTGTCCTGGTGAACAGGGGAAAGAGCTTCACGAACTCTCTCTAAAGGAGTTTACCGGGGAGAAATGATTGAATCAATTGACTTGGTTGAGAGCAGTTCACCAATCCAATCAGAATAGTTTAGGTAGCAAGAGCGGGAAAAGCTCCCATATTTGTGCTAAAAAGAATTCGAGATCGGGTCCTACACCATGACCGGCAGAAAACTTTACAGAAGAGGCCCAACGCAGAGGGATGGGTCATTGTCGTGATGTAAGAACCTTTCCGTTGATCGGGGTCATCGCCCCTTTCTTTGGACATCTCGTGGGAATTCGTAGCAGAGAGCTAGGGCTCAGGCCATCCTTCTCATCAGTACAGGACATCCGGTCTTGTCTAAGTAGCGGATTTCCCATAAGATTGGGCATGAGAGTCAAGGGACATAAATAAAAGATTGGCTGCTTCTCTTACGAGATTTTCTCTTTGAATGATATGAAGAAAGCCTGGGATGAAGCTACGACAGATTACTCACTGCAGGAGAGAAGACAAATGGAAGAGGAGCACTCTTGTTTGATCGACCTGCGGGGACTAACATAAGAAGATAGCTGTGGTTCTGACCTGGCTTTTGTAGTTCTCGCGCCTACCATTATGTCCAGAATAGGAAGAGGAAACTCATCTTTTGGGCACGCCTTGTTCAGGTCTCTGAAGTCTACACAGATCCTTATTCTCCCTATACTTTTGGGCACTACTACTACGCTGAGTATACCATCAGTGGGAACTTTGCTTTCTGGTTGGGAAGTCTCTCTGGTTGGAGAGCAAAATGTATTGAACAAGATGAATATTCAAATAACAAAATTGCAGTTACCTCATAACCGTTGTAGTGGTGATGTATTTATATTTGTTGAAGGTGGTTTATTTGGTAGGGCTACATGAGCTCCGATATTTTAGGGACAGTTACGTGTCATGTGAACGTGTCCTTAAACGATCCCTGATTTGTAGGAAAGCAGTTATGGCAAGAATAGAAGCACGTGCGCCTGTAACCGTTAGGTCGACGCTTGCTTGGGCAGGTCGAGGTCGACACTTGGAGTTAGGTCGACCTGACTGGCGGGTAGAGCTGGATCGTACCCGAAATAGAGCTTGGGTCATGAAGTCGGACTTAGTTAGGTCGGGACCTGGTAGGTCGGACAATGAACTTAAGTCGACGTATCAATGAGATGGGCCTTGGGCCATGTGATCATTGGACCTAACCCACTGAGAATATAGTGGCCATAATTACATGAGGACTGAGCTTTACTTGCTTGGTTCAGCTCGATACATTTGACATGTTCAGTATGATTAGCAGCAATCTTATTATAAGCACGAATACAATGCTTACAATTATTTGCTTATAAAATTTAAATTAAAATTATTAATTAAATATTTATTCTGCAAATCAAGATATTAATTAAATGATTTAATCACAAGTCAATGAGTGCCAATTAAAATTATATAAGTACCATTTTGTAAACAATTTATTACTCTAGCCATTGCCTGAAAAACTGACACACATTCGATTGTTATCTGTCGAGACTCCAATGGGGAGTTGAATGAATAAATTCAACCATTGAATAATGTTAAAAATCATTGGAGATGGTAGTTGAAAAAAAAAATTGAGCCATCAATTAGATAAATTCAATCGGTTGAATAAAATTTTTGGACTGGATTTATTGTCACATGGCGCCTCTTGATTGGGCCGACGTGGCGCGTGAGGCTCACGGCCGGCAGGGGCGGGTCAAGCTGAAGGCTTCAGTTTTTTTTTTCCATCAACGCCACGTGTCCCTTTCTTATTGGTTGCTGTGATTTTTATTTTATCAACACACACCCGAATTTTCAAAGGCCATTATCTAAATGAAAAAAAAAAATTTACACCAAAATTCATAAAAAAAATTCTCTATAAATATAGTTTTATTTCATTTGATTTCGACACAACAAAAAAATCCCTCATTTTCCATATAAATTTTCTAATTATCCTTCATCAACCTAAAAAAAACCCATCTTTTTAGTGAAATGGATCACAATAACAACCATTTCAACACTCAAAATTCAAGTAATTTTCCTCTCAACTACAACAATTCTAATGTTGAAAATCAATCTTCCAACCAACCATCCCCTCAAAATATATGTCCCAATTTTTATCCATATTATGAGAGAGCTGGTCTCCTGTGAGAACAAGGGGATCCGTCTCATGCATGAGACGGGTCGATCCATGGGTGACAGCTCATGCCTTTTAAAACAGGTATTACGTTTAGAAAAAGTAATAGTTATCATCTCTTAATGTAATGACTGTATACATATAAAGTAACATTGTTAATAAGTAAACGTAATACCTGTTTTAAAAAAAACAAAAGCTCGTTTTTATCCATTTTTTCAAATGTAATACAAACTATATGTATTACATTTGAAATGTAATAACTTACTTTAGTTATAATAAGTATTACTTTTGCCAAACGAAGAAAACATAGGGAAAAACACTATTACTTTTCTGTATATATGTATTATTTTTACCCATTTTTTCAAATGTAATACAAACTATATGTATTATAATACAAACTATATGTATTACATTTGAAATGTAATAACTTATTTTAGTTATAATAAGTATTACTTTTGCCAAGCAAAGAAAACATAAGGAAAAATACTATTACTTTTCTGTATATATGTATTATTTTTACCCATTTTTTCAAATGTAATACAAACTATATGTATTAAATTTTAAATGTAATAACTTATTTTAGTTATAATAGTATTACTTTTGCCAAATGAAAAAAAACATAGGGAAAAACACTATTACTTTTCTGTATATATGTATTACTTTAATACATACAAACTATTACTTTATATGCATACAATCTTTACATTATGTTATAGTAACTATTACTTTTCACAAACCGAAAAAATATCATTTCTCTCTCGTCTCTCAAAGAATAACAAAGAAGCCTTTCTCCTTCCAAAATCCCTTTCTCTCCAAATTCACATCTTTCACAATTCTCTCAAATTAATCTAAATCACATCGAACATCAATTCACTCAAATTTGTATAAATGGATTCAGAGTATTGATATCAACGGCAAGGAGGTCAAAGCTCAGATTTGGGGTGGAATTGGGTGAAGGTTTGGCCGGAGAAGGGAGGATTGGTGTTGGTGAAGAAGGCCGCCAGCGAAGGTTAGGTTAGGGAGGAGATTGGCCGGAGAAGATGGATCTGAGGAGCGGGCTATGAAACTTTGCGTCTAGAGAGAGAAGGGACTGCGGCTAGAGAGAGAGAGAGAGGAGGGAGAATGTCTGTGAATTGAAGGGAAATTGGGATAGGTTTGGAGGTGAGGATCGGTAATGGAGGTTGAGGAATAGGATTGGTGAAGGTTGAGAGAGATTGGTTGAAGAAGAAGAAGACGACGCCGATAATGGGGGATTTGCGGATAGAGAGAGAGAGGAGAGACTGTTTACGTATTGAGAGAGAAAGAGAGAGCTGTGTGTTCAACGGGTTGAATCGTGTTCAACGGGTTGGGTCATGGGTCAAAAATGACCCGTCTCATCCATGAGACGGGTTATGGTGTTCTCATATAAGTTTTTGTCATTATGAGATGCCTTCAGTTCTCGTATTTATTTAATTGCAATTTAAAAAATTAATTAAGTGTGAAGTATTTTTTTAATTATAAATTATAATAATAATTATTATTTTATTAATCATAAAAATAAAGAATATAAAATAAACGATAATAATAATTATTATTTTATTAATCATAAAAATAAAATAAAGAATATAAAATCAAATAAAATAAAAGTAGGGAAGTAAAACAAAAATGGCGGGGTATATGATGATGAGTTGGAGGGGATTGATTTTTTTTTTAAACTAACCATTGTAGGGATTAAAATTGAATGGAGAGTTGAATGATTAGGTGAATGAGAGAGAAGCTGATGTGGAAGCAGTTAAATAATTTTGATAGTTAAAACCATTGGAGATGGTCTTAGTTAGCTAGGGATGGCAACGGGATGGATTAGGATTGGGTTTGCCTAAACCGAAACTGACATGCACATCAAAATTTCTAACCTGAATCCGCCCCGACCCAAGGCACCTCGAATTCTGATTTTTGTTACGTAAAATCTAGGGAGAAACGCGTTTCTCCATAAGTTATGGAGAAACGGGTTACGGGTATCCAGAACCTTTTGAAAGGATATCCAGAAACTTTTTGTATTGGCCATGACCTTGTCCCATGGTTACTTCTGGATATCAGTCTCAAAGGTTCTCGATATCCGTAACCCTTTGAAAGGATATCCGTAAGCTTATGAAAGTGATATCCGTGAAACCTTCAAAATGATATCCGTAAACTTTCAAAATGTTTCGATATTCATTTGATGATTTCGGATATACATTTGAAGGTTTCGGATATCCGTGAAAACCTTCAAAATGAATATCCGTAAACTTTCAAAATGTTTCGGATATTCATTTGATGGTTTCGGATATACATTTGAAGGTTTCTTCGGATATCCGTAAACCTTCAATAAGCAATTTCTGGTCTTGACCTTGGATTTGGCTTCAAATCTATTTTTTCTGGATATCCGCCCAAAGGCTTCTGGATATCCGTTCCAAAGCTTCTGGATATCCAGAACCCTTTGAGACTGATATCCAGAAATTTTCTTCTGGCTATCAAACGTATAGCTTCTGACTATTAAAAACGCGTTTCTCCATAGTTATGGAGAAACGCGTTTCTCAGCAGACCTACTCTTTTTGTTAACCCAACTAGTGTTCAAGACCAGTTTCATTTTTCTATAGAGTATGGTTCAAATATCAATCCAAATCTCACCTACTAACACAATTAAAGAAACCATGTTTCAAACTGAGTTCATATTGACAGTAGCAGTGTAGAACACATTACATTCAATTTTTTTATTTTTTTTAATGAATCCTAATTTGAAAGAATGCTAAATAAGAAGAGCATAAATTGACTGTACAATTACCTGTGAAAGAAAAGGAAATAAAGAAAGACTCCCACACTCCCTTGGAACCCAAAACAAGTGACCACACAACTGTCTAAATAACTCGACAGTAAAGATAACTCACACGAACATAATTAAATGCAGCGTAATAATAAAAACTTCATCAATAACTTCTTGTTGTAGACCTTTTATAAAACCATAACCTTGTTTGAGAACAAGTTGCAAAGTAAAAACTTACAATGAAAACAAAACAATCTTTCGAAAAGACTAAAGATGTTCTAACCTAAGAACAATAAAACATAAAAGCAATCTTGAAGTTATCAAGAATCTAAACTTCAAGAAACAAAGAAAAACAATAAAGGAATTCTCTATGCTCCGTTTCTCTCTCCGAAAATCAGTGTGAACAATAAGAGGGGGCGACCTCTTTATATAGGGAGAACAATCATTCTTCAACGAGAATTCATCCAATCTATTCCTTATCAAAAGGGATTCTTCTTTCCTTTTCAATTTAAGAGTGTTTGCCTTACTTGAGTACATACCTAAAAAATAGAAAACATATCTAAACACAAAAGTTAGCCGTTAGTTAAAATCTAATTCTATATTTACAATTATTTCCTAACCTAAGTATATAAGATATACAAACTAATTTATAAATCAGAATTACAAAGATTTAAAAAGATATAAGAGTATTTTCATACTCTTTCAATCTCCCTCTATATTTGTGGTTCTGATCAAAACCTGCAAAAGATTTGTTAAATCCAAAAACATAACTAACGATATATAACAACTTCAACTACAGAGATCGTGTTCAAAGTTATTACAACCCAAAAAAAAATATATAATGTTGTTTTTTTTTAAAAAAAATATCAGCATACATGTCTTCTCCTATCATTTCCTCATGCATTGCAGCAGCAACAACTTCAACATATTTTTCAATATCAAACACCAGATCCTTATCATCATTTTCAGATCCCCCTTGATTAGATCCCTCTGCACTTGTCATTTCTCCCCCTTTTTGAGAAGAACCATGAAGAACAACTTGAAAATCAGCAATGAACTTTTCTAGTCCATCAATTAAAATCTATCTTCCTTCAATTTCATCTTTGTGGAAGTTAACTTGTGCCTGGAAGATCGCGATCTGAGCTTGTATAGCACCTTTGTCTGGAGAGCAAGTTTCTGTGTGCAAAGTTGTGCTGACAGTTGTTTGAACAACTGGATGAACATGTAGTTGCAAAAAAATGGAGGGGATACAGACCCAACAATTTTAGCAATATCATCAAACTTGGAGCTATCATTCATGGTTTTGGGGATTTTAAACTGTTCAGAAATGATTGACAGTGATTCTCCAGAAATATCCTCAACCCCTTGGTACTTTAGCATCGCATAAATCAAACATGGGTGAGGATAGGCATAATTGGTGCTGGTTCTCTCAGCAAAACTAAGAATTGTCTCAAAAATTACATTCCCCATATTAAACTCGTTTTCACCTATCCTAAATAGGAGCAAAATTTGGTCTTTGGTGATTAAGGAGGAATTGGAGTTACGCAACCAGTTTGTCCTCAAAATATGATGAAGAAAGACAGACATTTTTGACAAAAGATTGGTTCTAAAGCCAGCAACCCATTTAGAAACTTTTCCCACTGTCACAGTTTTTACTGCCTCGTCATAATCACCGGATAACAAATCAAGAGTGGCATCAGGGGTGCCAAAAAAGTGGTTAATCCTTGATGGACTAAAATTCACCACCTGATCCCTTACAAAAACCTTCCCAAAATTGGGTGATCTATCAACTCCTATATCTCGACTGAGATTAGCAAAGAATTCAAGTACCAAAGACCTAGAGTAGGGGATGGGGAAATCTAAGGAATTGTCCATATTCTTATCAGAATTTTTTTTACCAACCCAAGTTTTTCAAACTCTCCCAAATTTCTTTTTTTCTACCACAAAAAACGATGAAAATTTGTAGAAAAATGAGTTTCAGCCTCAGGGGTGAAGAATAGAGAATTATGTTTAAGACTTAGATTGTATGGGGATGAGGGAACACGAACAAAAGACTTACCTGCCCGGGAAACAGATTTGGATGAACTACCACTTGTTTGAGCAGTTGTGTGGCCAGTTGTTTGAACAACTTTGTGAGCAGTTGGGATTTTGAGACGAACAGGAGTGGCCTGTCTGGGCTTTTTCTTTCTGTGAATCACAGTGTCGCTCAGAGTGTCTTCTGTGCCTAGGGAGGCTGTTTCATCACTTGAATCATCAACCTGCGAAGATGATCCTTCCTCAACAATCACCGGAGTAGCTTCCTTTCTTGTTGAGCTTCTAGTTCTTATTTTGTAGCTGATCTCCCCCTGAATTTATGCCGGAGTAGTTGCCTGAACCCTCGCCAGAGCTACCTTTTTCGCCGGAGATTTTGCCTTGATCAAGGTGACTATAGGTAGGTCATCCTCATTGAAGCCTATAGTCGGTGAGGGCTCTTGTGCTGGGGTTTCCTCTTCGTCCGAGGAGTCATTAAGGATGAGCTTCCGCCTTCCACCGGTGGGTTTCTTTGGAACAATGGCGGTTCTAGAGCCTCTGAAGATGATCAATTTACCAGAATTAATTAGGCGGTGGGACCTCGAGTCCCCGGCACCGGAGGTTGACGGGTAGCATGCACAACTTCTAGGACATTCGGATTGTCCACATCAATTGCCGCTTTTTGCTGACCAAGTGAGCTTACATCCATCGGAGGAACGTACTGGGGCTCATTTATCAAACCTGCTATGAGCATTGCAGTCGGAGGTCACCGGAGCTGTTGAGGATGACGGAGATGCCATGGATTTTAATATGCACAGGTTAGAGCAAGGACAAAGAAGACATAAATGGCAGAGAAGAGTAAAGAGAATTATGAGGTGAGTTGTGACAAGACTTGTTTGAGCAACTTATTGTAGGTGTTAGTGCCCTAGGCCTATAGAGATAGACTTATTTGTAATGTCATTATTCATTTATATAAGAGATTGTTTCTTTGATTATTACATATGTTTGCATGTTTATTGTAATAGTCGTGTCCCTAGTACTTATGAAGCACTAGTATGAAGTCTAATGGATAATCATGTGATGATTATATGCATGGAGATGCACATTAGATTCATGGGTACTTGTTAGAGAACAAGGTACTGGACTTGACCCATTATGAGATTTATGTCATGGTCAAATGTCATAATTAAATCTCATATAGTCATATCATTGATATCCTTTGACCTGAGATTATCATCGTCTTCCACTCAATGAATATTATGTTTGATATAGTTTAACGTTGTCTTTAACCGAATAACAATAAGGGCTATTATTGGCATGATAGAATTCTTGTTGGGAAGAATGATAAGTCAAGATGGAAATTTGTCCCTCGTAAAGAGAGATGTTTGCTTGGCCACTCGTAAGTAAGATTGATGATGTACATGGCCATGTCCGAATGAATTAATATGATTAATTACATTCGATTGATCAATTTACTTAGTAACAAGAAAGCATTGAACAATATGAGTTTACGTGGACCATGACTCATGTTCAATATAACATCGTGTGACAATGGGATTGTGATATATTCTATGTAGGAAAATCGAACTTGATATTATATTATTTGGGTAGGCATGATGGCTTGCTAGAGTCCGCTCATGTCTTATGAGGATCGATGTGATTGAACTCATTGCCAACATAATATAGTCCTATGGGGTCACACGCATCGAACGAATTGTCAAAAATGAAGAATATGGAAATTCTGTACTCAGGGGACGACTCGTCCCCAGGCCAGAACCAACTATTCCCCTTAAGGGGGACTCTTGTATCAGAAGCTTGGTGCAAGGGGACGACTCCAACCCTAGGCACTAATTTTAAATATTATATTATATGCTTTCAATATTTACGTTAGCTTTATGTGTTCAATCATGTCTTTAAATTCTTAAATTAAGATAAATTGGGTGAGTAGTAAGATTAGAATCTTTTGAGAATTTATTGGATATTTAATAAAGAAATTAGGGGAAATAATAAAAAAAATGGAAAAATGATAAATAGTACAAGAAGGTAAATGGGTAGGATGAATTATTTGAGTAAAGGTTAGTTTTAAATTTTAAAAGGAAAGCCTTAGTTTAATTGTTGTGGGAGGGGGGCCAAATTGTCCTACCTTCCTCCTAAAGCCCCAAGTGTCCCTCCCCCATACTCCCTCCTTGGCCGGCCCCCCCTCTCCATCATCCTCCTCTTACTCTCCTTCTCCCTCCTTCATTCAACATTCATTCTTCTCCTAGCAAGAAAGCTTTAGAATTCCATGGGAGCTCTCAAGCCCTCTTCTTGAAGTCAAGCCATTCTTCCATCATTTTCAAGTCCAAGGATATCATTGAAGTTGGATCATCTAGGAGAATCCATCTAGCTAGAAAGATCAACCTCCCATTACAAACCCTAAAGTGAGTTATTATGATTTCCTTTCTCCTAAAGTGTTCATAACTCTTGAATGTATTCTTGTTCTTATGAAGTTGTTTTATGCTTTGGAAAGCTTAATAGGAGTTGAATGAGTAGAAAATGAAATATGATGGATTTAATGTTCTTGGAAGATAACCTAGAGGATATGATTTGGGTGAAGTTAGATTAGGAGATCTTAATTTGAATTGATTTATGAAATGGGTGGGAATTAAGTGATAAATAATCTAAATCTATATGGTCTTGGATTTAGATGATTTAAGTTCAAGTATGTAAGGTTAAACAATCCTT
This sequence comes from Adenophora triphylla var. japonica, assembly GCA_022495995.1. Classification (NCBI taxonomy): domain Eukaryota; kingdom Viridiplantae; phylum Streptophyta; class Magnoliopsida; order Asterales; family Campanulaceae; genus Adenophora; species Adenophora triphylla. The sequence continues at coordinate 539,814 of JAFEMH010000919.1, forward strand.
TTAGTGTTCATGAGATTCAGGAAGATTAAAGAGGGATTTAACTATGTAAAAAAGGTTGGAAATTCGAAAATGCCGAAAAGGGCCATGGGCGGTCGCCCATGGGGCCGAGCGGCCGCCCAAGGCGGCGTAACCTTGGCTTCCTCGCATCTCCTTTGGGCGGTCTCCCAAGTGACATGGGCGGTCGCCCATGTCACTGTGCCTTTCCCCGTTTTCTCTTTGCTGAATTTTTACTAAATTCCTAGTGGAATGATCCTAACCAATATAATTTAACGTAATCTAATCCAACTCGGATATGAATTAATCCCTTTCAACCTAGATTAAAGTGGAGCCTTTGGGCCATTTAAGTAATGTGACTCCCACGTGACAAGGTTAGCTTGAATTTCTATAGAGACTTTGTAATATAGAATATTGTCCGAAATGATTATTAAGCTTGATTCGTAATTCACCAATGTGGTTCGAACTTGGGAAGTAGGTCTTGCACTTTCATTAAGATTATTCAAGGTGAAGTAATGACTTCGTAGGTTTGGTTTATGGTACTTGGTGACTTTACTTGTTCCCCTATCCTTGGTGATTAGTTAGAAATAGCGTAGAAACCATAAGTTTCACTATTTCGTTAATGGAAGATGAGCATGTATCGCCTTGTGGCATTATTATCCCAATTTGTGGAATTATTGAATTTGGTGTATACCTTAATATCCTAAGTATGGATTATTTGGCAAGTTGTTGTGTTGTATCCCGGTGTGGATTAATTGGTACATGATTGTATTGTATCCCGGTGTGGATTATGTGGTTATATTGTTACCTTAATTGAGTTCATATGCATTGATGATATTATGCATTGTGTATTACATGAATTGTTGCAATATGGTACTGTTTAGCATGAGTATACATTACAATGTTGTTATATTATTATCCCTTTTTGTGGATTACTTCAAGTGTCTATTATGTGCTTGAACGTGTGTACATTCAGGGGGTATAATGAAATTCAATCAATTATTGATTTGTTCTATAAGTGATTGAAGGTTCATTATACCTGTGACCTTACCCCTCTGTGGCCACAGAGTGGGCGTGCAAGCTTCTGTATTGACCCAAAAGGCTTTACATACTGCTGCGATTGGCGATTAGGGGGAATGCTTCTGTATTAAGCCTAAAGCTTTACAGTTAGCGATATTATTTTGGATACTCTATTATAGGTATCTTTTCTTATATGGATCTCTGGGGTATGAGTCCTATAAGAGGTGAATGTGCTGGAGGCAATTCACCAACGAGTGGAGTTTTACTCCCACGTTGTACGACTTATTGTTCAGACGGGAAAGGTAAAATGAGGTAACGTAATGTGTTTACCGTTTTCATAATGTGTTATGTGCTACCATGCTATGTGTTGCACTTTGTTTGGCATCTTGTTGCATTCATAATAGCTCATTGAGATTTATTCTCACCCCTCTCCCTTTACTGTTTTAGATTCCGAGACAGGTGACCCGAACCAGTGAGGTCGGGGATATCATTGTGGACTTTTACTTTTGGGGGCTTGTCAGGTTAAGTATAGGAGTTGGTTATTAGGAGTATTTATTTAGTATTCCTCTTTCACAAGTTGTATGGAAAACTCTTTGTTAAACAATGTTATTTAGGGTTTTTAATGTAATTGATCATATTACGATTTATTAAAGTTGTGGTTGTATTTCCTCTAAGTAGAGATATTACCAATTTATTTTCTTTGGAAGTTTGAAAAGTGGTTTTCTTTTAAAGGCAAATAAATGTTTTAAAAATATAAGATGGTTTTTCATAGATTGAGCCTCTCCAACTCGGGACACGCGTTAGGCTCCGGGTTGGGGTGCTCACAGTTGGTATCAGAGCTTAGTTTAGAGGTCAAGGGTAGATGTCTAAACTAAGGGGGAATGTGTGGAAATTGACGCCGAGTGTTTAATGCAGGAGTTCGTTCTAATGGCCTAAGCAAGGATGATCGGCGAAAGGTTCTAGAAATTGAAGAAGATATGAGTAGAGGTGGAATTCGTAATGAAGAGATGATGAAATTATTCAGGATGTTTGTACAGAATATGGAGACTAGAGGATCAGTTCCGAATCAACCCGAGGGATGTCAAAGTGATGGATGGGAAAGGTTTGTGAAGATGAATCCACCGAGTTTTAATGGATATCCGGATCCGTTAAAGGCAGAAAAATGGTTAGAGAAAATGAACAAAATCTTTGAGGTTATGGAGAGTCGCAACGAAGAGAAAGTTAGGTATGCCGTTTTCAAGCTCGAAGGTCCAGCTGATCAGTGGTGGCAGAAGCTGAAGGAAAGTTGGGATCGGGATCATACGCCCTGCATTTGGGATAATTTCACTCAGCAGTTCGAGGATTATTTCATTTTAATGGTTACAAGGGATAGGAAGGAGACTGAATTTTTAGGGCTAAAACAAGGGAACATGACGGTGAATCGCATTCATCCGATTTGAGGAATTAGCTAGGTGTTGCCCTCATTTGGTATCGCATGAAGTAAGAAGAGTTCTTAGGTTTGTAACAGGTTTGAGGATTGAGTTTAGGGGGAAATTAATGATTGATAGCTTCACCGATTATCAGACAGCCTTAGATAGAGCATATGAGATCGAGAATAGCATTGAGAAAAATGGTGGAAGATCGGAAGGTGGGATTAGAAATAAACCAAGGTATCTAGGACAAGGATCCAAAATCACTAGAGGACAACCAAGGACTTCAGCTTCAGGGAATAAGAGAGGGGAACTTGCGGTAGCTTCCTCGTCTAGGCCAATACCCAAACTATATGGGATGATATGTGAGTATTGCAAGAAGAAGGGTCATTCTGAAGACAAGTGTTGGAGTAAGCAAGGGAAATGCTTGAAGTGTGGAGAGATGGGGCATTTTAGGAGGAATTGCCCAAGGTTTCGACAGGAGCGAGCTTCAGCAAAGCGGCAAGGTGGACGACAAAGAGGTGGTACCAAAAGAGATAACGAAGGGGAACCGAAAGAGAGGGTCTGTGGTCGAGTGTGTGTTTTGGGTCCAGGAGAGATGGATTCCTCCGAGGTCACTAGAGGTAAATTTCCTGTCTCAGAAGTTAGGGGTCATATTTTATAAATCTTGTTTCATATTATTATGTGTGGCATAGCATGTTGTTTCTTTGTGGCATACATTTCTTGAGAAATCGTTTTATTGTTAGAGGATTCTGCTCTTATGAGAGAATACCTCGAATCTCCTTTGATGTACCACGATGTTGAAGTGGTTATGGCTGAGCATGTATTGCCAGTTGATTTGGTGTGATTATTAGTTATGATTTTGAGATATACTTGACCGGGAGGGTTAAGTAGTTGTTGTATATTGGTAGGCTATCATAATAAGTGAGTCTCCTTTTTCCATGCCTAAATTACTTATATTGGTATTTGATATAGGTAAACCTTAATGTGAAATTCTTGATTATATATGGGTATTTAAGGTGAAAATTTTGCATTAAGATGTGAAGGGTAATTAGTATATGTTAGACTTGCATAAGAAGTCTTTTCAAAAATTGTATGTGCTAATTGTGAGTAAATGGTAAATGTGCTCCCGTCGGTATATTTCATGTGTTGGTTCTGAGTATGATAAACAAAATTTTAAAACCTTATTTTGATGGCTTTAGGGTGATTCGAATTGATGATCTTGTTGTTAATTAAAGTTCCGGAAGGATCATTTGAGAGTCGGGTTAATGATTCCTTGTGAGGAATCCCTGTATGCAAAATTTGGTTAGTATGAGTTGGCTCGAGAGGATTGCAAATTTTGGGTTATATAGTCTTAAACTCGGATGTTACCAAGGATCTTGTGAGGATTGAGTCCGTGATCTTTGAGTTGGCAAGTGCTACCGAATAAAATTTAAGGAACTCTTAAGAATTGTAAAGTCGTTGCTTTGGTTGACTCTAAAGGACGTATAAATGGTGTAGGATGTAATAAGGATGAATCATATTGTTAGTAATGGAGAATAGGTTGGCGTCGGACCCGATCCTTACCTTACCTAGTGGATGTGAGGATCTTGTGGAATTTTAAGTGTGTATTAAAGGAAGATCAGGGTGTAGTGTTATAAAAAAAAAAAATGGAAAGTGGCAGCGTATGCCTTGAGGAATTCAACTTAGATAAGTGAGATTTTCTTATCCTCTACTCGGGAGTAGCTACACTTGTATTGCGTTATTTAAGTAGGAACCTTATTTTTATTTTTATTTTTGAAGCTTCCTTTGAGAGTTGTTACCAATCCTAAGAGTTGGAAGATTAAGTCAGTCGAAAGGAAGAGATTTGAAGACTACCCAAATTCTTGAGGAATAGATTATATTGTGTGACGGATTTCCTTTCAACTTGAGAAGTTTAATTAACCTTAGCGAGTTTGAGTATAATAGCAGTTATTATTCTAGCATTGAGATAAAACCGTATGAGGCGTGGTTCAGGAAGATATTTCGATCTCCAATTTGTTGGGGTGAAATTAGTGAAGCTAGGCCTAAGGTAATTTAGCGCCAAAGTTTGTTAATCCATTTGAAGTTTTAGAAAATGTTGGTGAGTTGACTTATAGGCCGACTTGGGGCAGCTTATAGAGCGTTGGAAGTTTTAAATGTAATATCGTAATGTATTGGGTAACATAAGTTGTAATACTTTTTATTTAAAAATACTTTCTTTGAGGTCGTGAAAACTCGAGTTAGTGATAATTATATGGTATTCTCGAAATATTAAGTTGTAATATCACATTATTAATGAAATTAGAATCTTGGAAAGAATCAAAGATTGATGAGACTAATTGGGAATTGAAGTCTTAGAGTAATTGAGTTGTGAAAATGTATAGTAGAATCATGCCATTGAGAAATCGAATTAAAAATATTAAGTTAGAATGTGTGAAAGGTAACCTTCACTCTTTGATCATTAGGGTAAGCGACGATGGAAATTCGGGACGAATTTTCTTTAAGGGAGTGAGTGTAACGACCCCAACCCTAGGCACTAATTTTAAATATTATATTATATGCTTTCAATATTTACGTTAGCTTTATGTGTTCAATCATGTCTTTAAATTCTTAAATTAAGATAAATTGGGTGAGTAGTAAGATTAGAATCTTTTGAGAATTTATTGGATATTTAATAAAGAAATTAGGGGAAATAATAAAAAAAATGGAAAAATGATAAATAGTACAAGAAGGTAAATGGGTAGGATGAATTATTTGAGTAAAGGTTATTTTAAATTTTAAAAGGAAAGCCTTAGTTTAATTGTTGTGGGAGGGGGGCCAAATTGTCCTACCTTCCTCCTAAAGCCCCAAGTGTCCCTCCCCATACTCCCTCCTTGGCCGGCCCCCTCTCCATCATCCTCCTCTTACTCTCCTTCTCCCTCCTTCATTCAACATTCATTCTTCTCCTAGCAAGAAAGCTTTAGAATTCCATGGGAGCTCTCAACCCTCTTCTTGAAGTCAAGCCATTCTTCCATCATTTTCAAGTCCAAGGATATCATTGAAGTTGGATCATCTAGGAGAATCCATCTAGCTAGAAAGATCAACCTCCCATTACAAACCCTAAAGTGAGTTATTATGATTTCCTTTCTCCTAAAGTGTTCATAACTCTTGAATGTATTCTTGTTCTTATGAAGTTGTTTTATGCTTTGGAAAGCTTAATAGGAGTTGAATGAGTAGAAAATGAAATATGATGGATTTAATGTTCTTGGAAGATAACCTAGAGGATATGATTTGGGTGAAGTTAGATTAGGAGATCTTAATTTGAATTGATTTATGAAATGGGTGGGAATTAAGTGATAAATAATCTAAATCTATATGGTCTTGGATTTAGATGATTTAAGTTGAAGTATGTAAGGTTAAACAATCCTTTTAGTGTTCATGAGATTAAGGAAGATTAAAGAGGGATTAAACTATGTAAAAAGGTTGGAAATTCGAAAATGCCGAAAAGGGCCATGGGCGGTCGCCCAGTGGGCCGAGCGGCCGCCTGGGCGCGCTTAACCTCGCTTCCCTGCATCTCCTTTGGGCGGTCTCTCAAGTGACATGGGCGGTCGCCCATGTCACCGAGCCTTTCCCCGTTTTCTCTCTTTGCTGAATTTTTACTAAATTCCTAGTGGAATGATCCTAACCAATATAATTTAACAGTAATCTAATCCAACTCGGATATGAATTAATCCCTTTCAACCTAGATTAAAGTGGAGCCTTTGGGCCATTTAAGTAATGTGACTCCCACGTGACAAGGTTAGCTTGAATTTCTATAGAGACTTTGTAATATAGAATATTGTCCGGAAATGATTATTAAGCTTGATTCGTAATTCACCAATGTGGTTCGAACTTGGGAAGTAGGTCTTGCACTTTCATTAAGATTATTCAAGGTGAAGTAATGACTTCGTAGGTTTGGTTTATGGTACTTGGTGACTTTACTTGTTCCCCTATCCTTGGTGATTAGTTAGAAATAGCGTAGAAACCATAAGTTTCACTATTTCGTTAATGGAAGATGAGCATGTATCGCCTTGTGGCATTATTATCCCAATTTGTGGAATTATTGAATTTGGTGTATACCTTAATATCCTAAGTATGGATTATTTGGAAAGTTGTCAGTGTTGTATCCCAAAGCGTGTGGATTAATTGGTACATGATTGTATTGTATCCCTGTGTGGATTATGTGGTTATATTGTTACCTTAATTGAGTTCATATGCATTGATGATATTATGCATTGTGTATTACATGAATTGTTGCAATATGGTACTGTTTAGCATGAGTATACATTACAATGTTGTTATATTATTATCCCTTTTGTGGATTACTTCAAGCTGTCTATTATGTGCTTGAACGTGTGTACATTCGGGGTATAATGAAATTCAATCAATTACTGATTTGTTCTATAAGTGATTGAAGGTTCATTATACTGTGACCTTACCCTCCGTGGCCACAGAGTGGGCGTGCAAGCTTCAGTATTGACCCAAAAGGCTTTACATACTCGCTGCGATTGGCGATTAGGGGGAATGCTTCGTATTAAGCCTAAAGCTTTACAAAGCTTAGCGATATTATTGTGGATACTCTATTATAGGTATCTTTTCTTATATGGATCTCTGGGGTATGAGTCCTATAAGAGGTGAATGTGCTGGAGGCAATTCACCAAAGAGTGGAGTTTTACTCCCACGTTGTACGACTTATTGTTCGCACGGGAAAGGTAAAATGAGGTAACGTGAATGTGTTTACCGTTTTCATAATGTGTTATGTGCTACCATGCTATGTGTTGCACTTTGTTTGGCATCTTGCCGCATTCATAATAGCTCATTGAGATTTATTCTCACCCCTCTCCCTTACTGTTTTAGATTCCGAGACAGGTGACCCGAACCAGTGAGGCCGGGGATATCATTGTGGACTTTTACTTTTGGGGGCTTGTCAGGTTAAGTATAGGAGTTGGTTATTAGGAGTATTTATTTAGTATTCCTCTTTCACAAGTTGTATGGAAAACTCTTTGTTAAACAATGTTATTTAGGGTTTTCAATGTAATTGATCATATTACGGTTTATTAAAGTTGTGGTTGTATTTCCTCTAAGTAGAGATATTACCAATTTATTTTCTTTGGAAGTTTGAAAAGTGGTTTTCTTTTAAAGGCAAATAAATGTTTTAAAAATATAAGATGGTTTTTCATAGATTGAGCCTCTCCAACTCGGGACACGCGTTAGGCTCCGGGTTGGGGTGCTCACAAGTCGTCCCGTCGGCGCTGGACTGACGCGAATTTGACTTAAAATTAGGGTTTTGCAAAGGGCTTTTATTTATAACGTATAAATACAAACCCTTAGTTGCCCTAGCAGTCATTCCATGGTTTTGGGTTTAGAGAAATACAAAAAAAAAAGAGATTTTCAATTGTGAATTGAGAAATCAAACCATTCAATTCCATATTTCTTCATCGATTGAAAGGAGTTTCAATCAAGGATCTAGCAATCCACCTAGAAGAGTTCTAGGGTTCGTTAATCGCGTGGATACACATAGAGGATCTTCGCTATTCAAGATCTTTCGTTCGTGATTCATTGGTCGTTCATCGAGGATTCACAAGATCAACAATCTGGAGTTGGATCACGTTTATCAACGACAAAAGCACACAAGGTTAGTAATTCTAAATCATCCTTCTTAATTAATCATCTAGAACGGATTCCAGGGCTCCGGGTTTTCGAGTTAATTTGCAATATTCCGCTGCGCATGGACCCTCGAAACCCAACACTTATAACACTGCATTGATGAAAGATAATCATGACTTTCCTTGGAACTCGGAATAGGAGAAGGATCCCTGTGATGGTGTATTGTTTACCTTTTGAAATTTCTTCATCATAACGGATTATGAATTGAGAATATGAATCCTTATCATATTTTGTGATAAGATTTGCTTTCCTTATTCGAAAAGAAGATTGTCCTTGATTGATCAACTTCCCACCGTAGCCTCCTTCGACTGCTAGAGTTCTTAAACACTTCATCATAAAGTTATCATTGAACACAGTAGAATCATTAAGCCAAAATCATTAGTAACAACAAAAATTTGATCATATTTTTACCAAGATTTTCGAATGACCTAATTTTTCACAACATGCCTATTATGAGAAACTATGCACACACAATGAAGATTTGATCTCAATAAATTGTAATATGGTATGACTAAATCACATATTGACATAACTTGACTTACAAGAAGTCAATGAGATAACCATCAATCATGTAGCCTCTAGAATGTCTCCATATTTGACATTGAATCAGTTACTGAGAAAGAGCTTTACACTCTCACACCATAGTGCTTGCCAAAAAAAATAATCCCAAGTGATGCAACAATAAGTTATTGGCATTGAGCACATGAGTGGAAGCTTCAAAACAAATGCAGGCAACTTGATTTTCTCAGTGATATTAGATTAGACACCCACTCCATGATAGATATCACAAAGAAGTTTAAACATGGGAATAGTATCACCAAGTTAGGAGGGATCTCACATTCAAGAGTCAAACATAGTGTTAATAATGAAAAATAGTCAAGTGGTTACAAGAGACAATCGTGCAATGCATGAATGCAAGGTACTACCCAATTTTTTTAGTGTTTTCTATAATATACAATAATACAGAGATGCAGATAGTTGTCTGTACAGTTGTGCAGTCATCTATGTTCACACAACCCGAAACTTTTCTTAAGGGAAGAAAATTTCTCAAAATCCAAAGTCTAGGTAATGACATCAGCAAGTTGATCTCTTATTCCTATATGTTCAAGGGTAATGATTCTTTGTTCAACAATATCTCTTATAAAGTGGTGCCTAATATCTATGTGCTTTGTACGGGTGTGTTGTACATGATTCTTGGCAATATCTTTGGCACTCATGTTATCACAAAATACGGTTAGGGTTTCACTTTTCAATAAATAATCTTTTATCATTTGGTTCATCCACAACAGTTGGTTACAACAACTACCTACTACCAAATATTCAGACTCAGCAGTAGATAAAGAAACACAGTTTTATTTCTTACTAAACCAAGACACTAGATTATTGCCTAAATAGAAACACCCTCCAGTGGTGCTCTCTCTGTCATCCGTATTCCCAGCCTAGTCAGAATCACTAAATCCCACCAAGTTTGAGTTGGTATCTCTAGTATAGCTTAACCCCAAGTGAGTGATACCCCCAACATATCTGATAATTCTTTTCACAGCTTTTAAGTGCGATACTTTGGGGTCAGCTTGATACCTAGCAAATAGGCACACACTGAACATTATATCAGGTCTGATAGTCGTAATGTACAGCAAGCTCCCTATCATACTCCTATAGAGGGTATGATCAATACTTTCACCTTCCTCATCTTTGCAAAGCTTTAGGGATGATCCCATAGGAGTTTTTAAGTGTGATGAATTATCAAGCCCAAATTTCTTTGCCAATTTTTTTGCATACTTGGATTGTGAAACTGACATTCCCTCTTTGGTTTGAACAATTTGTAGACCAAACAAGAATTTCAGTTCCCTAACCATACTCATTTTGAATGTGGATGTTATACTTTTAACAAATATTTCAAGTAAGTCATTAGAAGTAGAACAAAAAACTATGTCATCCACATAGATTTGAGCAACAAACAAGCCCTTTTTAAAAAAACAAACAAAGTCTTATCAACCTCTACTCTTTTAAATTCAAGTTGAATTAGGTGTTCTATCAGTCTTACATACCAAGCTCGTGGGGCTTTTTAAGACCATAGAGTGCCCTTTTCAACTTATATACATGATTTGGATTAAAGGGGTCCTCAAACCCTTTAGGTTGCTCAACAAAAGCTTTCTCATTTAAAACACCATTTGGGAACACACTCTTTACATCCATCTGATGTAGAGTGATTTTTAAGTAGCATACAATAGCTAACAACCATATGATTGACTCAATGCGGGCTACGGGGGCAAATGTTTCATCAATATCCACCTCTTACATCTGAGTGTAACCCTGAGCCACCAAACATGCTTTGTTCCTTGTTATATTGCCTTATTCATCAGATTTATTCTTAAAGATCAATTTGGTCCCAATCACATTGATGTGAGAAGGCCTAGAAACTAAGAAACATACGTCATTTTTATCAAACTGGATTAACTCATCTTGCATGGCATTAATCCAATTTTCATCTTTCAAGGCTTCCATGACATTTTTTGGCTCATAATTAACAACAAAACAACAATAGTTTACCAGATGGTACACAGATTGTATACATACCAAACCTGCGAGGTAACGGTAGTTTATCTTCTTTCCTCTTGTTTTCATGCCTTAATCCACTTCCCCTATGACATGGGATTTGGGATGATTTCCTTGTATTCTGGAAGGAATGTCCCTTTCTATACTTACTTCTCTTTCATCAGTTTCAGAATCTGAACCTTGATATTCAGTTGTTTGACCACTTGTGTTGTCAATTGTTTGAACAACTGGTTGCACAACTGTCTGCACAGATGGTTGTTTTGCAGATTCATTTTCCTTGTCTGGTTCAGATTCGTCATTAATTGGTTCTGTTTTCCAAGTGCAACTTGTAACATCATCCTCAACTATTTTGACATTAAGATCAGTAGCATCATCAAAAACAACATTTATGGATTCCATGACAGTTTTGGTTTTGAGATTATAAACTCTATAAGCCCTACTGTTAGTTGAGTAACCAATGAAAATGGATTTGTCATTTTTGGAATCAAATTTGGATAGATACTCTCGGTCATTCAAGATGTAGCATATACATAAAAAAACATGAAAGTATTTTACCGTGGGTTTCTTTCCAAGTAAGATTTCATAGGGAGTCATGGTACTTCCAATTTTTTGAAAGACACGATTCCCCACATGACATGTTGTGTTCACAGCTTCTGCCCAAAATTTTTTGGATAGATTTTTAGATCTTAACATTACTCTAGCCATCTCTTGTAATGTGCGATTTTTCCTTTCCGCTACCCCATTTTTTTGAGGGGTTTTGGAGGCTAAGAACTCATGAGTTATCCCATTTGAATCACAAAATGATGAAAAAGTGGCAATTTCAAACTCGCTACTATGGTCAGACCTGAATCTACCAGCTTTCAAGCCATATAAGTTTTTGACCTTTTTGTACCAAATTTTGAATTCATCAATGGTGTTAGACTTTTCTCTTAAAAAGATTACCCATGTATATCTAGAAAAGTCGTCTACACACATAAAATAGTATTTTTATCCGAGACATACTTTGCACTTCGATAGGACCCATTAGGTCAGTGTGGATCAATTCAAAACACCTTGAGGTTCCACAATTTTGAACCTTCTTATGACTCAATTTGGTTGTTTCCCTTTTTTGACAAAACCCACACAAACTTAATTTCTTCAAGTCCAGTTTGGGCAAATCCTTTGCTGCCCCAAATTTAATTAACTCACTGATTTTTCTCTCACTTGCATAACCAAGCTTTTAGTGCCAGATAGCAGTCTCATCCATTTTAGTGGAAATAAAGGACAACTTACTGCCAACCTTGTAGCAGTTATTAGAGGATCGAACACCAGTTAAAACACACGCATTGTCATTATCAAATACTTCACATCTGGACTTGTCGAATTTAAAAAGTAAGTCATCATCACACAGTTGACTTATACTTATCAAATTTGCCTTGAGTCCATCAACATGCAGGACATTATGTAACTTAGAGAAACCTGATAGATTCAACGTACCTTTGCCAATGATTTTACCTTGGGCTCCTCCACCAAAGTTGACTTTCCCACCTTTAAATGGTGCGTAGTTTCTCATTTACATGTTTTAATACCTTGAGTTGCTCCATGCGCTTGGCCCATTCACACAGAGTTCAATATAGGTACTGTGCAAGTGCTCATAGCTAGCACACTCTTCTTTTGCTGGATCATTGCTAGTTTTACCAGCAGTTGAAGAATTCAAGCAGGTATACACACAATTCTTAGTTGTGTAGTCAGTTGTCTGTTAAGTTGTGCGATCAGAGTATTGCACATCTTCCACATCTAAATCACTATCGGAGAATGTGAACTGAGATGGATGCCATATAGACACATTTGCAGTCTGCTCATCATCATCAGAATCACTCAAGGTCGCTGAGAAACTCATTCCTCACTTTTTAAGAGTGTTGGAACACTCATTTGCATAATGTCAATAACCTTTGCAAGCCCTGCATTGAATTGAATCAATGGACCTTTTTCCTTCAGATGCATGTTTCTTTGCAACATTTTCCTTCTTGTATGATTCGATCATGGAAGGATTTGAGGGTGCCGAATTAGGAAACTTTATCAAACGTTTCTATTTCAACATATTGTTGAATTTTTGGGTAATCAAGGCACACTCATCTTCTCACAGGTTTGACTCATCAATGTCTTTGGAAGTTGAACTAGATCCTGAGATACCTTGAGAGCACTTGCGAGAGTGATTGAATTAGCTTTGCTTGACTCTTGTACCCCAAGATTTAGTTCAAAGTTTGTTAAAATTCTCAAGACTTCATCAAGTCTAACAGTCTGGACATCTTGGGTTTCCTCAATAACAGAAATCTTAATATTAAATTTTTCAGGGAGCGTTCTCAGTACTTTACTCACAAGTCTTGCATTGGATATAAATTCATCCAAGGCAAATGACTCATTTAAGATGTCCAAAATTTTGACCGAGCACTCTTTTATAATTTCATTTTCTCCCATCCTTAAAGTTTCAAACTTAGTCATTAATGTCCTTAGCTTAGTTTGTTTTACACTAGCCAGTCCTTCACAATGAAGTTGGAGAATGTCGCAAGCAAATTTGGCAACAATTTGATTAGAAAATAATCTAAACATATGAGGATTCACATGGTGAGAGATTGCTCCCATGACCTTGGGATTAAAGTTTGCTAAAGCAATTTCCTCACTATTCCAAGTTTCTATGGGCTTAGAACCATAAATTTTCTCCCTTTTGTTATCACCTCCAGAAGTAGATGGGGAAATTTCAATCATGGGAGGGGTATAGCCACAAATAAGACTAATCCAAGCACGATGATCAAGATAATTAATATGCATAATCATTTTAGCATTTCAAATGGTATAGTTTGAACCGTTTAGCGTAGTCGGTTTGTTATGGCTATGATGACAGTCCATAATGGCTAATTTCAAGGATCGATCTCATTTGAGTCGAGAGAATGCTCTGATACCAATTGTTGTAGCTAGGACTGTTCACACTTGTTTGATTAATTGTGCGTACAGTTGTTCACACAAGTGACCACACAACTGTCTAAACAACTCGACATTAAAGATAACTCACATGAACATAATTAAATGCAGCAGAATAATAAAAACTTCAGCAAAAACTTTTTGCTGGAAACCTTTTAATAAAACCACAACCTTGTTTGAAAACAAGTTGTAAAGTAAAAACTTATAATGAAAACAAAACAATCTTACGAAAAGACCAAAGATGTTCTAACCTAAGAACAATAAAACACAAAAGCAATCTTGAAGTTATCAAGGATCTGAACTTCAAGAAACAAAGAAAAAAACTCAAGGAATTCTCTATAATATGTTTCTCTCTCTGAAAATCAGTGTGAACAATGAGAGGGACGGCCTCTTTATATAGGGAGAGCAATCCTTATTCAATAAGGATTCGTACAATCTCTTGCTTATCAAAAGAGATTCTTCTTTATTTATCAATTCAATAGTCCTTGCATTAGTTTAGTACATACCTAAAATATATAAAATATATCTAAAATCAAAAGTTAGCCGGTAGTCAAAATCTAATTCTATATTTACAATTATTTTCTAATCTAATTATATAAGATATACAAACTAATTTATAAATTAGAATCAGAAAGATTTAAAAGTTATAAAATTATTTTAATACTCGTTCAAGCGCAATTAGGATTTTTTTTTAAACAGAGTAAATTATAATATAATGCCATTTTTTCTTTGTTAAAATTTAAAAGGGGGGAAAATCTAATTTTTATTAGTAAAAATTTGGTGAAATACAATATGTTTTTGGCAATAATATGTATTACTATATTCAAAATTAGGGTTACATATATTTACATATTGATGAAGTTAAAACCAAGATATTTTGAGAATTAATCTACTACAAATGGGTTGCATCAATCATTTATAACATTAGCATTAACTTTTTTTCACTTTGTCAAAATCATAGTATTATTAAGGTATACGTATATGGTGGCCTTTATTAGGACAAGTAGGGTCTCTTAAAGAAAAGCCCCTCTATCACGTGACTCCCCAAACCCCTAAAATATATATTTTATTTTATTTTTTTTGGGGGGAGGGGGGGGGGAGGCAAAAAAACCCTAAAATATTGAGCAACCCTCCATGATACTACTCCCTCACTCCGTCCCGTCCCGTCCCGTCCCGTCCCGTCCCGTCCTATCCTATCATGTCCCGTCCGTCCCAAATTTAACATTCTTACTTTTCTTTTCAATTTGTTTCAATTTAAAGTTTTTAATTGATTTATTATTTAAAATATACTCCCTCCATTCATTTACATGGTTCACACTTTTTATTTTGGGCGTTTATTTACATGGTTCACACTTTATTTCTTTCCTAAAATGGAAACTTTATATTATTAAAATATTAACTCTATCCCACTATAATTTACTATTCTCTCCACTCATTCTCTCTACTACATTATTTTAATACTCACAACACCATTATAATTTACTATTCCCTCCACTCATTCTCTCTCCTATTTTACTTTCACACTCACAACACTTTCAATATACTCCATCTGTCCCATAAGTCTTAAGAAAACTTTCTATTTTGGGCGTCCCATAACTCTTAAGAAATCCCAAAAAGGAAATCTTAAATCACTATTCTCTCCACTCATTCTCTCTCCTACATTATTTTAATACTCACAACACATTATAATTTACTATTCCCTCCACTCATTCTCTCTCCTATTTAATTTTTCACACTCACAACACTTCTTCCACTCATTCTCTCTCCTAATACTATAATAATATTCCTTAATTCCCGCGCAAAATGGAATCTTCTTAAGCTTAATGGGACGGAGGGAGTAATACTCTCTCCTTAATAAACGTGTAAACAGTAACCGTGAACCTACTAAATGGACGGAGGGAGTATAATGAAGCCCACGCGTTATAATTACAACAAAACTCCATATCCACTTTGTCTCTCATACTTTATTTTTTATACTTACAACATTTTCTTTTTTTTTTTAATTTTTGTGCTAAATTAAACTAAAAATATTAAATCTAGACGAAGGAGGGAGTTATAATTATTGTACTTTCCCTAACTTCCCACCTTACATTCCCTGCAATGCAATCCCAACTTCATCTGCTATCATAGTGGTCATCCACGCCTGGTCTATTCACGGGACACATCCCCTCATTTCCATTTTTCTCTGTTAAAAAAAAAAATTAAAAAAATAACCAATGCTAGGGTACGGTACACAATGCTAAAATAAATAAATTAATTGATAAATATTGATTTATGTTAAAATGATAGGATGTTGAGAGATATTTTTAAAAGAAATAAATTATTTGGTTATTGATGCTGACCAAATATAGAAATTGGGCTTAGCCCAAGTTTATTAACAAGAAAGCGGCAAAGTGGGCCCAAATTAGAGTGCGACCCAAGAAGAAGAAAAGGATATAGGCGGCCCAAGGAAGGAAGACGAGACAGGAGTATCCCGATAATATCATTCAGAAGGGGAGAAGACCAAGACGTCAAACAGCGACATATTATGAGGAGGGCAGGCGATAAAGAATAATGGCGAGACATGATGTTAAAGGCGATATAGTCGGATAAGGCGAGACATAATGATGAGGCGAGATAGGACAAGAAGTGACTCTATCCGGCGAGAGAAGGATTCTTGTTAATGTTGTTCATCAGAGGCGGCATATAAATATCTACCAAATGGGACCCATTAGACGGTTATGCATTGGGATTGGTGATCACGTGATTAGGGTTTACTTTATGAAAGGACCAATGATATGGCGACACGTGGCAGTAGGCATGAAACGTGAGGATGTCATGTGCAAGGCACGAGGATGAAGGATATAAATAAGATATGCAGGCTTCATTGTCAAGGTACGTTGATTCATACACACACAACCACAAACACTCTCAAATTTTGTTGATTTTCCCCTTTCACAAGCCAATTCTTATCCTCACGCCGGAGGGGCTTTCGCCGGAGCCGCCCGCTAGTTGGACGCTTGATTATGTGCGAACCGGCCGAAGAAGAAGGAGCCGGAGATATCGAAGTCGGACTACAACGGTGAAGTTGCTGCTGAGGAAGGTCCTAGGCAACATCAAACCGGTTCCGTCGTCTGGACTGTTTTCTCTTCAAGGATTGAGGTGTTATCGGCGGTGGCTCGAGATTGGGGAAGCTCTGTTCTGAGATCGTGAAGGTGGGTTGTGGATGATTCAAGGGGTGTGGAGTTTATTGGTTGAGTTGGCGTTATTGGCAATTTGTAAGCTGAAGTTTGTTGTTCTTGTTATTGTTGGAGTCGATTAATGTTTTGTAAATTTGTGGGTTGGAATAGTTGAATATTGTGATATTGTTAATTGGGTTGGAGTAGATTCCTGTTTTCTCAAGTATTTGTGTGAGTTGTGATTCAAAGTTGTTCGTTAAGAATTGTTCTAATCTGGGTTTGGCTGTAGAGTTTTGAAGTCGGATTTTGTGGGTTTGTTTTGTTTCGAATAGTTGTGATTTGGGTGTTTTTGGTGGTGAGGTGTAATTGAAATCCTGTTTGAAGATTTTGGGAGAGTTTTGGTGTTGAAGAAGGGTTGTTATTGCTGGGTTTTTTATTGATTGTTTCTGGGTTTTTGAGCCAGATCTTCAAATCTTCATAAGATTTACAGATTTTCGTGGGTGAAGTTCATAAGTTTGATTGCGTAAGAGGAAAGAATGTCAACACCAGAGAAGAATATGGTAGTGGGCCAAAAGACTGTAGTGGGAAGGAACATTGTCACTCCAATTTCGGGGTTTGGGAATATCGGTATGGGTGGAGCGAGAGATACTTCTTCCTCGCAGCAAGTAATCCCGGAGGAGGCGGAGCGAGATACTGGCGAAGAGAGAGAGAGGAATGTGATGCCGCCACCACCAGAGGAGGAAATAGAGAATGAGGAAGAAAGTTTGAGGATTCATAACGCTCCGATCATGCAATTGATTGAGAACAACAAGCGACTGAGGGCGATGAAGAAGAAACCTACTCCAATCCCGCAGGGATTTTTAACGGCGACAATAGAGGGAGACAAGGGAGCAAATAAGGAGGTAATTGTAATAAATGAGGAGCGAGAAAAGGAAGTAGAGCCTGAGAAGCAAAAAGAAGTAGAAGCGAGAGTAGAGGGGTCGCAAAAGCGAATTGAAGGAACACAAAAAAGAAAAGCGGGAGAGTACATGGAAAATGGAAGAAAGATCAAAGTTTATCATTGGCCACACACTTCCCAAGTGTCATCCCTCTATTGTGAAGAAGAAGAAGGCGATACTGCTTCGAATGAGGCGGAGGACGGCGAGAAAGAGCTGAGAAGTTTCAATGATATGGAGAAGCCCAAGGTGATAGAAAAGGGGAAGGGTATTGGAGTTAGTCGTTTTGGTGAAGAGGACGTTTTCAAGAAGCAGATGGCCGAGATGGCAAGGAGGTTAGCGGAATTGGAAAAGGGTGGTGCAGTTGATAATGAAAAGGACTCTTTTGTAGCCCCTTTTGCTAGATATATTCAAGAGGCCGAGACACCTCCGCATTTTCGCTTGCCTCGCTCTATCTAAATATGCGGGAGTAACCACCGCCAGACTCACATAGCGGGATTTGAGGTGACAATGGCGATTCGACCAAGGATGATGCGTTGTTATGCAAGACTTTTGCTAGTACCTTGGAGCTTCGTGCCTTGGATTGGCTTTGTACAAAGAAATTTCGCTAACTCTATATTGGGGTACCAAGACTTTAAGAGGAAATTTTTGGCGAGATTTGGATCAATGGGAGCTCAACCAAGAAGTAGTCTTTGCGGGAGTTGATTGGCATTAAGCAAAAGACGGGAGAAGGTCTTGTTACTTATACCAATAGATTTCTGTTAATTGCCAATCAAATTGCTGAGATTGATCCCAAGTACGTCATCATGATGTATATGTCGGGTCTGTTATCCGAATCATTCAGGAGGGAGTTAAGAATGAGATTACCTGCAACTTTGAGTGAGTTGCATGAGAGGGTCAAAACGTATTGTGGTGGCGAGGATGTTGATGAAGGAGCCTCAAACAATGGAAAGAAAAGTGTTAAGGATCGGATTGAGTATGTGAAGGAAGGGAATGCCGCTCAGCAAGGAGGTCGAGGGAATCCCGCTGGCGGCAGAGGTGGAGGTCGCAATGGAGGTCGCAATGGAGGCCCAAATGGAGGCCGTGGAGTTAGAAGAATGATAAGGTTTACAAGGCTGATACTACACCAAGTGAAATTTCGCGGCCGTTGATTTGCCAAAGACCTTTTGAAATGAATGATCTGGGGAGAGTTAACATGAATCAATTCTGTAATTATCATCGGGAGCGGGGTCATGAGACTGACAATTGTTATAATTTGAAAAGAGTAATTCAAAACCAAATTGAAAGGGGTGCGTTGCAAGAGTATGTATGGCGGGAGCCAAATGGGGCGGATCAAGGAGGAAATGGAAATAGAAATGAAATTTTGGTGATTCACGAGCCTACAAGCATTACTTGCCTAAATAATCAGATTATGTCGCTATCCCACACTTGTCACATTCCCGCCTATCCGCCCAGAAGAAAGGATGATTAGTTTTTCAAGACGAGAGTTGGCTTTAACGCCAAGCCATGGATGCCAACCAATTGTAATCACGATCGCCCCAGAAACAGATTTTGCATCGGGTTTTAGTAGATTCGGAGCAAGCCGAAACATTCTCTATTATGATGCTTTTAAAAGATGCGATATACAGAGGCCAATTTGGTGCCGTATAAAGGATTCTTGGAAGTGGTTTACTAACCACACTTCGCAGGGTTAAAGGAACGATTTCGTTGGCGGTAGAGATAGGAGAGGATGAGAAGGTGAGAACTCGTCGTTGAGTTTATGGTTATTGATTTGGTGTCGCCTTATAATGCTATTGTGGGCATTCCCTTTATGCAAAGCTTTGAAATGGTGGTATCTATCCCGCATCAGCGAGTCAAGTTTCCTACGGCAAGGGGATAGCGTGTTTGAAAAGTGAGGTGAAGGAAGTTATTCAAAAGAAGATTGAAATGCAAACAATGCCGTGAGCAAGCACAAGTTCACTTTCTACCGCTTTGACTGTAAGGGATGCGAGAATAAACATGATTACCGACTTAGGGGGATGTGAGAGTTGGGAGGAGACAGAAAAGTATGAAGAATAAGCTCGGCAATCATAATTATTGAGGAAAGGGCTGAGGATGAAGTTATGAAGGAAAGAAGTGAGGAGCGAGATGTGGAGATAGAAATGATGCAGAAAAGTCGAAAAGAATTTGATGGCCTTGATGGTGATGCAAGCGGAGATGGCTTCCGGGTCTAGATCCACCGAATTTGTCAAGATGAAAGAGCCCTACATTGAAGAGATAGTGGATTCGGAGAGTGAGGAATGCGATGAAGAAATCGTGATGGACACCCGGGAGTATGTCGCGGAACGAGAGAGAAAAGGGAGAGTAGCGGTATTGGGATGAAGAGAAATGTCGATCGGAAAAGGCGGCTAAATTGAAGTAGACACACCGCAAATGCGGGATGAGCCCGATATTCAGCGGCGTAAGAATTGGAAGAAGTGATTGTGAATGATGGATATCCCGAACGTAAAATCAAGATTGGGCAACATTTGAAGAAGGAAGAGCGGGATATGCTAATTAATTTTTTGCGAGATAACATTGATGTATTTGCCCGGAGACCGCAGGATATGTGCGGAGTTGATGAAAATGTCGCCTTACACCGTCTAAATGCCGATCCAAATGTAGAGCCTTTTAAGCGTAAGGTGAGATACTTATCTCGCGGAAAAGGAGAAAGCGGTGATCGGGGAAGTAGAGAAGTTGTTAAAGGCGGGAATCATTGAAGAGATCACTTACCGGTCACTGGCTAGCTTGCCCAAAGGATGGTGTCAAGGCGAACAAGAAGTGGAGAATGTGCATAGATTTTACAGATTTGAATATGGCATGTCCCAAGGATTGTTATCCTTTGCCAAAGATTGATAGACCGGTGGATTCTATCGGGACACAAGGTGTTTAGCTTTATTGATGCTTACTCGTGGTATCACCAGATCAAGATGCTTGAGGAGGATAAAGCCAAAACGGCTTTCAGACTCCCTTGGAAATTTTTGCTATAAAATGATGCCTTTTGGTTTGAAGAACGCTGGGGCGACATACCAAAGGATGGTTAACAAGATATTTAAATCGCAGATTGGGAGGAATGTTGAAGCTTATATTGATGATATGGTGATCAAGACCAAGGGGGAGGATCATTTGGCGGATCTGGCTGAAACTTTTGAGAACTTGAGAAAGAATTCCATGAAGCTTAATCCAAGTAAGTGCACCTTTAGATATGGCAGGGAAAGTTTTGGGATTTCTTGTAAATCGCCGCGGGATAGAGGCAAACTCCTGAGAAGATCCAGGCGTTAATTGATATGAAGTCGCCCGAAGACCATTCAAGAGATTCAAAGGTTAAATGGTAGGAGTGATAGCTTTGGGACGATTTGTGTCGCGGTCACCGAGAAATGTTTGCCGTTCTTCAAAATGCGAAAGGAGATCAGAAGTTTGCTTGGGATGACAAGTGTGAAGAAGCTTTTCGAAGATAAAGGAGTATTTGGGAAAGCCGCCCATCTTATGTAGCCCAGAGGAAGGAGACCATTTATATGTCTACTTAGCGGCATCGAGATTTGGCGTGGAAAAAGCGTATTAATAAAGGAGGATGGTGGCATGCAAAAACCAGTGTATTATGTTTCAAAGGCATTGAGTGAGGTAGAAGCGAGATATTTTAATGCAGAAAAATTGGCTTATGCTTTGGTAATAGCGACAAGGAAGTTGAGGGCCTATTTCCTATCTCACCCTGTTACTGTGTTGACCAATGCACCCTTAAGAAAGATTTTACAACGGCTGATTCAGCTGGAAGGCTTCTTAAATGGTCGATTGAATTAACAGAATTTGATATTCAATATGAGGCGAGAAAGGCGATTAAGGCTCAGGCTTTGGCGGACTTTATTCTCGAAACTTCATTCACATATGAAAGAGAGGAGATTGAGACTCAAGAGGCAAGGAAGAGGAAGGCCAAGTCGCAAGACCCTGAAGCGGAAGAAGAGAAAGAAAGACCTGCGGGATGTTGGGAATTGTTTGTTGATGGGTCCTCAGCCAAGGACAAAGGCGGAGCCGGGATTTCATTAAGCTCGCCAGGAAAAGATTGCACATATGAGAAGGCCTTGAGGTTTAAGTTTAACATGACAAACAACCAGGCAGAATACGAGGCGTTGGTAGCGGGTTTGGAGTTATGCCGAGATATCGGAGTAAAGCAGATAGTCGCCCACTCTGACTCTCAGTTAATTGTTAATCAAGTGAAAGGAAGATATGGAGTAGTGAGTGCAATTTTGACAAAGTATTGTGAAATGGTGAGGCAGATTTTGCAAAGCTTTGATTATTGGGAGCTGGTGCAGATTGATAGAGAGAAAAATGAGCGAGCCGACATGTTGAGCAAAGCCGCTTGCGATAAAATAGAGGAGTTGCCTAAGAAAGTGGTAGTTGAATTTGTGGAAGAGCCGGCTTTTGACAGGCCCCTGATAATGGAAATTGAAGTTGGTGAAAAAGATTGGGTAAATGAAATGAAAGACTATTTGGAGAAAGAAGAGCTGCCCCAAGACGAAGATAAGGCGAAGATTGTTAGGAAGATGTCACCAAGGTTTGCTTGTACGGGATGGGATCTTATACCGGAAGTCTTTCTCGCGGCCTTTGATGAGATGCGTGGAACCGCGGAAGGTTGATAACGTTTTGTTTGAGGTGCATGAGGGCGTTTTGTGGAGGTCATCCCGGGAGCAAGAACGTTGGCTAATAAAATCATGTTTCATGGGTATTATTGGCCGTCATTGAAGAAAGGATGCGGAGGAGTATGTAAGACGATGTGATCGGTGCCCGGCGACATGCTAACATTCCTAGGCGGCCGGCGGCAGGCGGACCCCGATTGTAGCGGCTTGGCCTTTTGATATGTGGGAATAGACCTTATAGGACCTTTCCCCAAGGCGGAGGAGGAGCGCGAGATGGTGAGTGGTAGGCTGTTGATTATTTTACCAAGTGGGTGAGGCAAGAGCTTTAACTTCTACTGCGAAGACCGAGATCATCGGGTTTGTAACGGAGGAAATCCTATGTCGCCATGGAATGCCGCGGGCAATCATCTACGATCATGGGCCGCAGTTTAGAAAAGAAGTTTCACGGATTTTGCGAGAATTTGAGCATCAAACATTGGCGATCTGCGGTGTATAGGCCGCAATGCAACGGACAAGTAGAGGCCGCTAACAAGCAAGTTCTCGAGATTTTGTGTAAAAACTTAGAGAAGAGAGGCGGGGCTTGGTTGGAGGAGTCATCCCACTGGCTTTATGGTATGTTAGAACGACTGAGTAAAGGGGTCAAGCGGCGAGACAGCCTTCGCATTAACTTACGGCTCGAAGCTGTGGCTCCTGGCTGAGATGGGTTTGCCTACCCATGAGTAACTTATTATGACGAGATAATGAATAGCGACGAGAAGGTGCCTTGAGCTAGATGCGAGTGATGAAAAGAGGCTTAGAGCGAGAATGAGGATGATTAATTACAAGCAGCGGATGAAGGCACAACACGATAAGCGAGTAAAGAAGAGGTCATTTAATGTTGGCGATTGGGTGTTGAGGAGCCGTGAAGTTAAAGGCGCAACCGCGGGATTTGCCAAGCTAGATCCGAAATGGGAAGGTCCCTTCCAAATTGCTAGAATTGTGCGAGAGGGGACTTATCACTTGAAAGAAGAAGACGGCAAAGAGGTCCCGAATGCATGGAGTGTTGATCACTTAAAGAAATACTACCATTGAAGTGATAAGGGTAATTTGCCTATCTTGTTCCTATTAAAAGTCTTTTTAATAATCATTTTTATGAATTTATGAACTTTTCAATGATGAATGAAAGTCATATGCTTCATGATTTTAATAGAAAATATGTACATGGAACTTATGTTGAATATGTTTATGATACAATGAAAATATGAAATTTTATTCCTCATATGTGCTTTGCATGGAATGAATTTTATAGTTATGTATGATCAGTAGCCAATGACACGGTAAATAAATTGCTCAAGAGTAAAGTTGTCTAAAGACAACTTCACTTTTTCGATGGGAGTATATGTGTATGGTGATATCCCGCTAAAGGTAAGAAGGTTAAGAGTTTTTTGATGAATTATCAAAACAATTTTTGATGAATTATTGAAAGGAATGAATAAATGTTGAAAGTCGTCGGACTATAAAACGATGCGAGTCAATGAAAGTCGTCGGACTATAAAACGATGCGAGTCAAAGAAAGTCGTCGGACTATAAAACGATGCGAGTCAAAGTAAGTCGTCGGACTATAAAACGATGCGAGTCAAAGAAAGTCGTCGGACTATAAAACGATGCGAAGTCAATGAAAGTCGTGGGACTTATAAAACGATGCGAGTCAAAGAAAGTCGTCGGACTATAAAACGATGCGAGTCAAAGAAAGTCGTCGGACTATAAAACGATGCGAGTCAATGAAAGTCGTCGGACTATAAAACGATGCGAGTCAAAGAAAGTCGTCGGACTATAAAACGATGCGAGTCAAAGTAAGTCGTCGGACTATAAAACGATGCGAGTCAAAGAAAGTCGTCGGACTATAAAACGATGCGAGTCAAAGAAAGTCGTCGGACTATAAAACGATGCGAGTCAAAGTAAGTCGTCGGACTATAAATCGATGTGAGTCAATGTAAGTTGTAAACTATGATATAAGTCAAGCTATGGATGGTGAAAGATGTAAAAGTCTATGGACTATAAAATGAAAGTTTCGGACCTATGAATGAAGAAAAAATTTATCTCGCAGTAAGGGCAAGAGCATAAGTCGCTATGAAAGATATCACTTTCTCGCTGAAAGAAAAAAGGAAAGATGAGGCAGAAAGAAGGAAATTATTCTAAGTATAAAGCAAAAGAAGATCAAGAAAAGATTAGAGTTAGCGACAATACGAGTCGCAAAATATGTTATGAGTAAAGTCGCCTAAAGACGACTTCACTTTTTCGATGGGAGTATATGTGTATGATACCTGTCATGCAAAAGAGATTTTGATGAACTATCAAAACAATGAATGAAGAAATAAGTAAAGCAAAAAGTAAAGGGGCAAGCACAAAGGCCGCAAATGTACAATGTTAAAAGGCACGCGAGCCCCAAAAGAAAAGAGAGTAAATTGTTTAGCCATCAAGGCAAGTTACAAAACTGTTCAAAATAAAAGTGAAGAAGGAGATAGATCGGACATCGGGTTCGATGGCGGGATGACTTGGCTGGAGCTTGAAGCCGCTAAAGCGAGAGCTTTGGCATCATCCAGCTGCTTATGCTTGTGCTCAAGAAGAGTATCCCACAAAGCTATAGCATTTGGAACTTGAACAGGAGGAGCTCTCCATGGCGATTTTCCCAGCAAAGCATCTTCATCAGCAAGATCTTTGAGTTCTTGAGTATAAGGAACTACGGAATGACCGCGGCGACAAACCTCGCTAAAAATTGGCTCGAGAACCCCGATGGGCGAGTTTTTCAAGCGTGATAAGCGGGAATGTCGTTGATTTCAGCCTCGGCTGCGGCTCGCATAACTTGAAGGGAAGTTTGGTTCCCAATGTCGGTGATGTCGTCGATTAATTGAGCCACATCGGCATTCAGAGCAGCAACTTCTGCGGTTTTCTCAGCTAGTTCCTCTTTAAGTCCTAGCAATCTCGTCTTGAAAAGTTTGAGTTTTCGGCATGAGTTTCCTTTAAAGCTTCATTCTCACTCCTCAGTTTAGCGACATTTTCTTTGGCAGAATCAAGTTCAGTATTGGCGGTGGCGAGATTAGAATTGGCGGCATTGAGATCAGTCGGTGCAGTCAAGTTGATTGTGAGAAGTGGTTAGGTCGGTCTTCAATTTGTCCCGCTCCTTTTCCAAGATTTTTGATGGAAGAATCCCGTCTCGTAAGTCTACCCTTAAGGGTATCTTTGTCGCGTCTCAATCTAGCGAGATTCATTTTCCGGTCAGTGTTTGCCTCGCTGCCGGTGATAGAGGATCCAAGCTGGAAAGATAACAATTATAAGTTAAGAAAAGGTTGAGAATAAGATTAAGGTAAAGTAAAATAAGGAAGGAAAGAAGAACTAACCAATGAAAAATAATAACCCGCCCGGCATGCGGCATGAGCGAGAATCCACTGAGACATTGTGAACTTGTACTTGATCACTAGCTCTGATTAAGGCCGAGCTGCCCAATAGATATTCTTCCGCGCTTTTAGTTTCCTCAATCAACCCCTTTATCCAGGGACTCGGCAATTTCCTTGCTAAGCTCATAAAGCCCAACAAAATCAAGGGGCTTGGAAAAGTTTTCTGTAGCCAACCGGGAGTAGGAAGAGCGGAAGAAGTGCTAGGGCCGGGGAGGAGTTGAAGGGGAGCTGGAGATGAGTGTTAAGTCGCGAGACCTCCGTCTCGCGGAGAGGAAGATTTTCGGTTTGTTGGGGCTCGAAATATTAACTTCTAAAGAAGAAGTATTTGGTGGAACAAAATCGGAGGTAAGGGTTTCAATATTTTTCAGTCCTTGAGTGCGACATCAATTGGCGGGATAACAGCTTGTGAAATGGTGGTCTCAATATTTGGCGAAAGAGAAGTGGGCGGAAGATTAGTTTCAGTAGAAGGAGGAGTGGAATCAGTAACAGGATTTGGCGGGATATTTACCTGAGACGCGGGAGTGACACTGGTTGTTACAGAGGCGACTCTTTTCAGTCGTTTGCTTTCGCGGCTTTGGTTTGGTCGGCGCGGCTCTTTTTCTAGTCATGTAGTCCGAGTTTTCTCCAGAGCAATCTCCTCAGCATCTTTACCATCGCGAGAAATTGGCAAAGCAAGATTTCCAGGGAGGGAAGCAAGAGCAAGGCCGCGTGCATTGGCCAATTGTTTCCTTCTCTTGTCAGTTTCTGAGTTGGCAGCTTGACGACTTTCCATGGATTTGGCCCGGTGATGCGAAATAAAATAGAAGGAAGTTAAGGGTTATGGTATTCCAAGTTATAATTGAAGGAAAGAAAAGATAAGATTAAAGGGAGACATACAAAGAGCGGTATTCATGGCGATACGGTGGCGAGAACCTTTGCAAAGACCGACATTCATGAGCATATTTGTTGTCGGAATGTCGCTCCCATCCGTCGAAATAAACGTGGCTTATGGGAACTCGGGGTGGACTCGGGGTAAGTTGTCGGCCAAACCGACTTGATCTAGCAATTCCACTATTCCGCGAATACCTCTCCAAGAAATGAGAGGTGGGGAGCGTCAGGAGCGAGTGAATTTTCGGTAAGGCGATCAAGGAGCGAATGTCGTCAACAAAGGGCAGTGTCGCCAATGGAAGAAGCATCTTTGGATTCAATTTGAGTATTAATAGGATGAAGGTCGGCGGGGATGAGACCATCCAGCGAGAAACAACGAAGAGAGGGTCATCCATCCAATCGTGAATTTTGGTGGGCAGTGGAGTAAGGACTTCGGGACCCCTATGGTATTGGAGAGAAAGGCGAGTTTCCAATATGTCGTCGGCAAGTTGGTTGGTTTGTTTGTACCCGGTGAACAAGGAAAGCATAGCGGTAATGGTGGGTTCCTTTCGCGAGAGAGCGACAAATGGCGATGAAGGTAGTTATTATGCTAATAGCATTTGGGTGAATTTCGGTGATCATGGCTTGGGCTTTATACAAGAATTCGCAAAGGAAAGGATCAAAGGGGATCCTAAGGCCGGCCTTGAGTTGAGAAGGGAAAATGACAATGCCATCCGCATCTCTCGCAAGTGGGCAAGGGAAAGGTCTCCTTGATATTCGTAAATGCAATAGATGGAGCTATCTATGTGATACTCCCTATGCCAATCGGTTATAGGGTTGGGAATTAGGGAGGCTTTATCGTTGCATGGGAAGATCCCGCCTCGGCATGCGCGGGATTGGTAAAAAGTGTACCTTCTTGAAGGGCGATATTTTGAACCCAGTAGGAGGGGGATTGTTGGTAGCGACGGCGAAGATGTTGCTTGACCGGCCATGTCGCAGAATCACCGGAAGAAGAAGAAGAAAGGATTGATTTATAATGTGTTCTACGTTTGGAAAAGGGATCGGCGACACATTGGGATTCGGAGGAGTCGCTTAAAGACGAGTTTATACTTATCTTTGATAAATCGAACTAATTGATTACTAGAAGGGAAAATGTGCGACATAGGGGCTGAAAGTGGAAGGAAAAAATGGCCTTGGATTTCAAAGGGAGTCAATCAGAGAAGGATCCACCCAGTGTTCAACTAAAACCTAATTAGGTCGGCCTTGGGCAATCTCGCCCAAGTAGTTCGCAGGCGTCTATAAAAGCCGCACGAAACTTGACGGCCCAGTATCTAACTACCTTGGCACAATATTTAGATCTCGCCATGAAGGGCAGTTTGGGAAAAATTATTTTTATGGAATGAAAGGAAATGCAACTTTAAACAATCGTTCAAAAGGGGGAGACCAAAATGTAAAGGGTAAAGAATGCGAAGGGTTTAAGGAAAAGTTACCTGAGGAAAAGGATGATCTTGGTCGGAAAAGATGAAGGGTCACCGGGAAAGATGAACAGGCAGAGACGATGATCAGATTCTGGGAATTGAGGAATATTACACCAAATTACTTTGAAAAGGGGTAAATAAGAATGGAATCAAGGTCAAGAAGCAAATGTGGGCAAGAAATCAGGGATTTAGGCAGTGAAAATGAGGAAGAATGGTCGGAATTAGTGTTGATGTTCGCCGGAAAAGGAAAGGGCTCAAGCAAGGTTTAAGTGTTGTGAAAAGAGGAATGGGGGTTATGGTTTAGTATTTATATGAGAGAGGGGCTAAGGAAATGATGGATGTGACGTTTGGGGAAGGTTTTTGAATTTTCCCTCTGGCAAGACACGATTCCCAAATGACGGCTCATTAAAATATTAAGGGTTATCAAGAGAAGGACACGTGTATGGACAGGGATCTCCAGTGGTAGCTTCATGAAGAAGATGGCTTATGTCGCTAATTGAATAATCTGTGAACATAAAGTTTTTGGCGAGACCATAAATGAATCTCGCCATAAACTTAGGGGCTTCTGATGCTGACCAAATATAGAAATTGGGCTTAGCCCAAGTTTATTAACAAGAAAGCGGCAAAGTGGGCCCAAATTAGAGTGCGACCCAAGAAGAAGAAAAGGATATAGGCGGCCCAAGGAAGGAAGACGAGACAGGAGTATCCCGATAATATCATTCAGAAGGGGAGAAGACCAAGACGTCAAACAGCGACATATTATGAGGAGGGCAGGCGATAAAGAATAATGGCGAGACATGATGTTAAAGGCGATATAGTCGGATAAGGCGAGACATAATGATGAGGCGAGATAGGACAAGAAGTGACTCTATCCGGCGAGAGAAGGATTCTTGTTAATGTTGTTCATCAGAGGCGGCATATAAATATCTACCAAATGGGACCCATTAGACGGTTATGCATTGGGATTGGTGATCACGTGATTAGGGTTTACTTTATGAAAGGACCAATGATATGGCGACACGTGGCAGTAGGCATGAAACGTGAGGATGTCATGTGCAAGGCACGAGGATGAAGGATATAAATAAGATATGCAGGCTTCATTGTCAAGGTACGTTGATTCATACACACACAACCACAAACACTCTCAAATTTTGTTGATTTTCCCCTTTCACAAGCCAATTCTTATCCTCACGCCGGAGGGGCTTTCGCCGGAGCCGCCCCCGGCTTAGTTGACGTTTGATTATGTGCAGACCAGTCGAAGAAGAAGGAGCCGGAGATATCGAAGTCGGACTACAACGGTGAAGTTGCTGTTGAGGAAGGTCCTAGCAACATCAGTTATCTAAATTGATATTGAGCCAATTTAGATAGATACCTTAATTAATTAGGAGTATTTTCAATTATAATTATATTTAGAGTGAGTCTGGGGAGAAACGCGTTTCTCCGTCGCGTATGGAGAAACGGGGCTTATTATGTCGCGCGACGTAAGTAGCAGTTGCAGATATCCTACAGCTTGGATATCCGAAGCTTTGAAATGGATATCCGAAACCAAGTATTTTTACGGATATCCTTTTAAAACTTCTGGATATCCAGAACATTGAATATGGATATCCAGAAGCTTTGTAAAGGATATCCAGAAAAAATATTTGGTTTCTGGATATCCTTTTCAAAGCTTCTGGCTATCCTTTTCAAAGCTTCTGGATATCCTTTCCAAAGCTTCTGGATATCTAGAAGCTGATGAAGTGATATCCAGTTTTTGTGGCTAGGTATGTCGCGCGACATAACAAGCCCCGTTTCTCCATAAGCGATGGAGAAACGCGTTTCTCCCCAGATTTTGTGTTATATTTACTATTATAATTAGGAAATTTATTATAATCCTAATAAAATTAGGATTCACATGGTTTATATATAAATATGAGTCATCTAGATTATATAAACTTCGAGAAAAAAATAAATAATATATATTGGCTCTCCATTTTTTATTATGGTATATGAGCATGATTTTGAACTTGAAATCATCTATCTATACTTTTAATATAATTGTAATCTCAATTTTATGAAACTTTAATTATCCACATACAGTTATAAACTTGAAATTAATACATCATTAAAATAATATAAATTATATGATCCGTTGAGCTTAAATATTTTGATTGGATATGTTGATAAATAATGTTGGTACGCAGCCACAATTAATGTCCACTTATATATGATCTCAATTAAACTCATTATTTTTTTCTGTGTGGATGGGGAGCGTTACATGTTAATTGGACCACAAAATTTGGGGAGAAACGCGTTTCTCCGTCGCTTCTGGAGAAACGGGGCTTGTTTTGTCGCGCGACATACTTGGCCACCACAACTGGATATCCTTTTCAAAGCTTCTGGATATCCAGAAGCTAGCTTCTGGATATTCAGAAGTTTTGAAAGATATTCAGTAGTTTTGAAAGGATATCCGAAACCAAATATTTTTCTCGCTATCCTTTCCAAAGCTTCGATATCCATATTCAATGTTCCTGATATCCGAAGTTTTGGAAAGGATATCCGTAAAAATATTTGGTTTCCTGATATCCTTTCCAAAGCTTCTGGATATCCTTTCCAAAGCTTCTGGATATCCAGAAGCTGATGAAAGTATATCCAGAAACTGGCTTATTATGTCGCGCGACAAAACAAGCCCCGTTTCTCCAAAAACACGGAAAAACGCGTTTCTCCCCGGACCGACTCTAATTGGACAGGGAGAAGAATCAATTTAAACACTAATGTTACAAAAATGTCTCCAAATTCCATATCATTAGTGCACAGGAGCATCAATGTGGGTGCAAGTACGCCTGCCAATGTAATAAACAAAATTTTACCAAACACTATATTAATAAAAGTACACCTAGCCTCACTTTGTTTCTTCCGCTATAACGATTTTTGAAAAATAATTTATCGTAAAATATTTTTCAAAAAATGAAAATATATTTTCAAAAAATGACATATTGGAATTACAAAAAAGTTAGAAAAAAAGCTCTTATCATTTTTTTCTTTCTTGCTTTCATTTTCTCCTTCATTACTACTATGTTCATCAGCTTGCATCTCACGGTTCTCGCTTTGATCCTCAATATCAATATCAATAAGTTCCATCTACAAAAATATAATCATATTTTAACATATGGAGTAGAACACGTTGCTCCGTTTGAAGACTTATGCTGAGAATCTGACATAATTTATCAAACGACAGCATTATATATGAAGTAGATGAACGCAATAATCGTACTTTTAAAAAGATGATGAATGCAATGTTGATAAGCTCTGACTTACCCGATAACTTGTGAGGGGAAGACATACTCTCTTCCAACTACATTCTTAATAAGATAACTAAGAAAGAAATTGATAAAACTTATTATGAATTATGACATAATCGTAAGCCTTCTTATAAATACCTCAAAGTGTGGGGGTGTTTGGCTAATGTTGAAGTACCTAAGCCTAAGCAAGTTAAGATCGGACCTAAGACGATTGACTACATTTTCATAGGATATGCAAATAATAGTAGTGCATATCGATTTATAGTGCACAAGTCAAAAATTCCTGTTATGAATGAAGGAATGACGATAGAATTAAGGAATGCTATATTATTTGAAAATATCTTTCCTTCTAAGGAACGGAAAGAAATAAGTTCTAATAGGAGAACTTATGAAACTGCGAATTGTTCTTCACAAGATAAAGAAGTAGTAGAAGAAGAAGGATCCAGGCGCAGTAAGAGGTCAAGAGTTGAAAAATATTTTGTTCCTGATTTTCTTTCTTTTCATGTTAGAAAACGAAACTTCAATTGTTAAAAAAGATTTATACAGTCTGAATGCTCCGTTCTGGAAAGAAGCTATTAACAGTGAGATAGAGTCCATTATGAATAATCATACATGGGAGCTAGTTGATCTTCCTCGAGGATGTAAACCATTGGGCTGCAAATGGATCCTTAAAAGGAAGTAAAAGACTGATGGATCTATCGATAAGTTTAAAGCCTAATTGATAGCTAAAGGGTTTAAACGAAAGGAAGGATATGATTTCTTTGATACACATTCTCCTGTTACAAGGATCACGTCCATTCGTGTTCTCATTGCTATTGCTGCATTGCATAACCTTGAGATATATCAAATAGTTGTAAAGACAGCTTTCTTAAATGGAGAGTTGGAATAAGAGATATACATGGAACAACCCGAAGGGTTCGTAGCTCCTAGAAAAGATCAAAAGGTGTGTAAGCTTATAAAGTCATTGTACGGACTAAAACAAGCACCTAAACAATTGCATAAAAAGTTTGACCGAACAATGTTGTCAAATGGATTAAAGATAAATAAATGTGACAAGTGTGTCTACATTAAAGGAACATCTAAATCATTCATAATTGTTTGTCTTTATGTATTGATCATGAATACTAAAGTCATGCTAAAGAAACATTTTGACATGAAAGATATGGGATTAGCTGATGTTATATTAGGAATAAAAATTTCTAGAACATCAGAAGGGATAATCCTATCACAGTCTCATTACCTTGAAAATGTTATTCGAAAATTCAATGCCATAGATAGTCCTCCGGCTAATAATCCAGTAGACTTGAATCTACAATTAGTCAAAAATATAGGTGAACCAGTTTCTCAACTGGAATATGCTAGGATAATTGGAAGTCTAATGTACTTAACAAATTGTACACGTCCAGACATCGCTGTAAGTGCTCCAATTTGAGCTTGTTAGAATTTTCGTTAGAAAATTAACGAAAGTTATAACATTTCTAACAATTCCTAACTATCCTAACATTTCTAACAAAGTGAGGGTAAAATGGGCATTGTTATTTAAGGTTAAACCTTAAAAAGAATCTCAAAAAGCAAAACAAAAGAAGAAAACCAAAAATGGCAATGGCTGGAAACACAAAAGCTATTTGTTAATTTGAATTTTGAAAAGAAATATTCTTCTTGTCCAAAGTGAAGCCGCATTTAATGAACGAGTGCACGCCGCTGGATCCATCCGCGCGGATACCTTTGCATTTTCAGGAGGGCTATAAATTGAGCCCTCCGAGTCACAAAAATAAGGAGGAAGAACACATTTTTGCACCGAACCTGCGGCGAAATATAGAGAGAAAACAGTGAGAATTCTTCAAGAATTGTCACCTTTTTCTCTCCAATCTTTCCCAACTCATACTCATCCACTCACTCTCATATTAAAGCCCTAAACACTCATACATTCAAGCCAAACACTCAAGAACACAAGGAAGATTGGTAAACCCTCCTCTTCCTAACCCTAAATCTCATCCATGCATGCATCTTCAAACTACAAAATGTAGTTCTTTCATCTTCTTGCTCTAGATCTAAGAAGA
The DNA here is from genome assembly GCA_022495995.1 of Adenophora triphylla var. japonica. Taxonomy (NCBI): domain Eukaryota; kingdom Viridiplantae; phylum Streptophyta; class Magnoliopsida; order Asterales; family Campanulaceae; genus Adenophora; species Adenophora triphylla. The sequence continues at coordinate 573,277 of JAFEMH010000919.1, forward strand.
TCACCATGGAAGACCATCTCCATGGATGATCTTCTACAAAGATAAACATTATTTTTAAGCTTTCTTACTTTCTTGCAAAGAAAACTCATTTTCAAAACCCTAAAAACCATTTTCAAGCATAAAATCTTGATTTCAAAGGATAAAATTTCCCTTCCCAAGCAAATGAAATGCTTAGTCCTAATGTACCCCAAGGATGGTTTGGTATAGTTGATTCACCACTAAAATGTCTAGTGATCACTAACCAAAACCTAGGGAAATGGGGACAAGCATGGATGCAAAACCCCCCTTAAAATCATATTTTCTTTCTTGAGAAGTTGCTGTCCAGTAGCAATTTTCTCAGACCTCAGTCCATGGTCTTAATTTTTGGACACAGATGAACTTGGAATTTGGTGTTGACTACAAAATACTTTTTGTAGCCAACATCCAGATCTTTCCAGAAATATTTTTACTTTATTTTTTGGGTGAGTAAAACTCCTCTTTTCAAATTTTCTTTCAGAGGCTAGTTCATCAGCTTCTGGGAATCCAGATCTCATATCTGAGGTTTCCAGAAGGTTTTGACCCCTCAAATCTTCTCCAAAATGGAAAATTCCTTCGTACAAACTTTATTTAAGGTGTCTAGAACAACTTTCATTCTCTAAGTTTATCCAGATTATGAAGTTTTAAGACCCTTGAATCCCTTTCAAAATCAAAGGTCCACTGCCTTTTTCATTCTGGCAGAAATGGCTCTCAACTTCAAAAGGTCTTTTGAGTACCAAATCTCAACCCAAAAATCTTCCAAAAAATCATGGGATCAGTTTAAAGTCTTAAAAAGATATCCCAATTTTTACTTTTCTGAGTTTCAACTTATTTTGGCCAAAACACACACACACACACACAAATGATTTTCAGCTTGGAAGACTCGTTTTACGAGGCGCGTCGGGTGCACACTAACGTCCTTCCCGACGCGTAACATGACCTCCGAACCTAAATCTCTGATCTCGGGCTTTTTTCAAAGTTTTGGCCCTCAAAATTAAAATGGCGTGGCGACTCCGTTTTCGTTGATTTTTTCAAAAACCAAAAAAATGGGAAAATTTTCGAATGGCACATATCATCACAGTGGCGACTCCGCTGGGGACTAAGCTTTTTTTTTTTAAAAAAATGATATTTGGTATATTGGTGGAAACCACTAAATTTCCCGTTATCGCCTCCTAACACGAGTCGGGGATAAATTGTGGTCTAACAATCCCACGTACCGGTATCACCGTTTTCAAAAAAAAAAGCTTTTGAGGGTCAAGCTTCCGTCCCGGCTTTGAAAATCATTTTTGCGTGTGTGTTGATTTTTTGCACAGTTTTCATGTTGTTTTGGCCGCCTCGGAGAAAGTCAAAATTTTGACTGTCGGAATAATGTCCCTAACTGTCGGAATTTTCGTGCTTACGTGCTTATGTGCTCATAAAAAAAATCAAAAAAAAAAAAGGATTTTCAAAAAGAAAAAGAAAATTTCCAAAAAAAATCATGCATCATATTTTTAAGACACATAAAAAAAAATCTCTATTTTACTCAGAAAAAGAATATAGACTGCTTGCACACTACGCGCACGTGACCGTACACTGCACACTACGTCCTTAATCCGGGGAAATCCTTGTCGCGGTCCGTTTGGTCTTATTACGCCTCTCGGATGAGCACAGGACTACCCAAACATCCCATGGAGCCTCGTGTCGACCATGCACTTGTCCGTGACACACTTTGTCCGAGACCCGGTTGGTTTTTAGTCATTACGTGTCATGCCCTGTCCGTGTATAGACCTTTCCTTTCAAGCCTTTGTCGGCATACCGACTCAATATCTTTCGGGTCCCTAATCGGTCGAAGTTACGCCGGTTTTCCGCCGCGGACTTTGACCAAGATATTGACCGGCGCCTTGACTTCGGTTCGACTCACCGGGCACAAATTATACACTGACTCCCAAAGATTGACACCGAGTCATCAAGGATTAACGGTTATTCCATGCCTAATTACGGCTTAAGCGACGACAAGTCAAGATCAATAGCGGACATTTATCGGTCAAATCATGCCGACTTTTCGTCGAGCCCTCGGACACGATCTTGACTTTAACGTCAGCTTTGTCCGTAATTTACATCGAATGCTCGTTAAGACTCGATTACCCGCCAGACTTTTAGGATCGTTTTTCTTTCGGTCGGTGGGACCCGCTTGCCCTATAGGACCCTCGCCGGGGCTGTCCCCCGGGAGGTCGAAATACAGGTGGAATACGAGGGCTTATAGACGTAGTGACGGGGCCCACCGATCCGAGAATCGAGTAGTTTGCGAAAAAGAAGAGCAATCTTTTCCAACCAATTAGGTTAATAAAACATGTTTTAAGTAAACGTGAACAAATAAGCGCATGTTGCATGAGCCTAAAGCCCAAACACCTACCCTCCTTCCATTCCCAGACATCGAACCTTCATGTCCTTTCCCGCAGCCTCCGCACAAAGCTTGGTTTAGGGCACGGGTCACCGTTTGATCGGTTGGGAAGAGTCAAGCGCATCGTCGGCTTCACCGTTTGCTCCGACTCCGGGTTTGAATGTCCGCATCAGCCGGTAATCATGGGGATAACGTTGCTCCGTCCTCCAAAATCCCTCAGACAGGACCCAGTATTGGATCCAGAGTTGGTAGAACAGATGAGACTTCGACATGAGGCTCAAATTGATGACCTACTAGGGGTAGTCGCAAGCCATGGTTTGACTATCGAGTCTCAATTCCGATGGCACTTTTACCGCAAAGAAGAGGGTTCTCCTCCTCTTCTTAATAGTCCCGGATACATCAAGATGATACCCCAAGATTCCTATGTTTCCACCGCCGGGACTCCTGCCCGCCGACTTACGGGGCAAGCGGCCCCCAACAACAGGCGGGGACGAAAGAGTTCGATATCTTGTCGGTTGTCCCCTCTCAAAGTGATGATCCCGCAAATATCGGCTGAGTGATGAAAATCGGGGAACCGTTGAAGAAATATGGTCAGCCATCAAAGCCCTGGAAGAACGCCGAACGGACAGCGGGCTGGATTGAAGAGGCCACACGCCACTTCGGGACCTTAACAATATCCCAGCGGCGGGGCTACCTCAAGGACAAACATATGCCTGTTCCCCGGGACCTCAATATCTCTCATTATCCGGCGGAGTCCAATCACTTGCTACTGTACGAGCTAAAGAGCAGATCCCCCGACTCAGCCCACTCAAAGTCATTCCGGCATCGCTCAACCCGAGGTCCCAAATCCGCCACCACCGTAGAACACATTTGGTGGGATATTTGTGGCTGTCCCGATTGCCTTGAAAGGGACTATCAGACCTGGATACACGAGGATCGTCCTCCTAAGAAAAAGAAAATTTCCTCCCGGCCAAAAATTGAAGGAGAGATTCGAGGCCGGTGATAACGGTGTGGGAACGCTCGGGGAGCCATGCAGGGATTTGATTATTATGTACTCTACTCCGGTCGGTCTTCCCCAAAGCAAAAAGGGGTAAAAGAGCGAGAAAAGCCTTGCCAACGACAGAGTTGAGACTTTCGGATACCGCAATACCTGCAGTAACAGAAGTCCAACCCCCTGGTCGCCCAAGGTTCGGTTGTCCAGCCTCCCGAGTATACATCGATGAAGAAAACCGACGCCCGATCTGGCGTTCCCACTCAATCAACATGTTGGCCTGGAGATGGCAACCGCCACAAAAGGCATCGGTATAACCAGGGGCTTCGGCAAAGTCTCTACCTCGCAAGAAAAAGGCACGAAGTGACTGGCTTGATGACTCTCCATCCCGAGACAAGGACCAAATCTATGATCCTCACCTATATGGGAGTATGATCACCTTCTGCGATGAAGATTTGCCAAGAGATGTCTCCCAACACAATGAAGCTTTGTACATCACTATTCGGCTCAACACCATGTCACTCCTGGGGTATTAGTGGACAATGGATCATCGGTAAACGTCCTTCCCCTCAGCATGATGAGGGCCCTCCGCATAAATGAAAGGCGCGTGATCCCATCTACCCTGGTTGTCAGAGGCCTACGACGGTTCGTCTCGTCCCATTCAGGGGACAGGTGACTCGGAACTGCAGTACGAAACCCAAATGGTGCCCGCAAAGTTCCATGTAATGGATATCCCCTCCGAGTTCACAGCCCTACTAGGGCGCCCTTGGTTGCATCACATGAAATCCATAGCCTCCACTCTCCACCAATGTCGTCAAATTCATCAACCGGCGAGGAGACCTTGAAGTCATAAGGGGTGACAGTTTCCTCATAGGGAACGAAGTGAAACAATAGCCAAGAACACCCACAGTCAAACACCGGGGCTACATCCTTCAAGAGGCAAGTCTCGCCAAAGCATCCTTTGGAATCCGGGCCGATGCCAACTATGTCGACACACTCAAGCGAGCGGACTCAGAAGAAGTTCGATTCATCAAATTTAATTGCTATTTCCAACACTTGGAGGCGTCTTGGAAGGAAACGCTGAACACCGCCATGATACGAGCACACAAGTCCCCGGTCCTCAATCACGCATTTGTCGGCATTCTGCAAACCCATTCTTTGGCCTCGCCAGCGAGGAGATTTTCATGATAAAAGTCGGCAAACACCGACGGACTCGGCTCGAATCTATGAACGTCGTGTGGGACGTCCTCCTTCTTGAACTACTGCCAAGCCCTTCCGCTCGAGTATGGGACATGAGATTTTTCTAGCGGCACACCGAGACGCACATACGTCCTTACATCTGGATTGAGCGGTCGGATTGTGACGAAACAAATCCCTGAGATTGAGGAAGATCCCTACATCCACATGCTCGGCTTTCGGACGCCAAACACAATTGATTCTGGTTCAAACAAAGAGATGATAGCAGCGACTGAGGAGGGAGCACAGAGACCATGCCTTTCCCGGGTTGTGAAGCCACCGATAGTGATGCCGCTAAAGAATTGGGAAACTCTCTCAGGCCCGTCCGCGACGAAGAGGAAATGATCACCAAGCTTGGATTGGTTCCCCGTCCTTTCGTGTCAACCTTTGTAAAGTCCTCCGAGTCTCTCATTGTTGAGTTCGATTCTCTCGAGTCGTCCGATGGCCTCACGCCTGAAGACCACGAAATTGTAGCCAATCTTTGTATTCCCTCTTATTCTCAATGAAATGACGAACCTTTACGAGTATCCCTTAATTGCCACTTTAACTAATGATGAATTAACTAATAATCTAAAAACAGGTTAATAACGATTCACTAGATGAAGAGGCGGACACATTAAATGAACAATATATCAAAGAAATCTTTAAGCGAGGTTGTCAGGAAGAGGAAAATCGAGCCCAAGCCGCCGAAGAGATTTTGACAAGTGTGAATCTGGGAACTGCGGAAGAGCCTAAAGAGACGCAGATTGGTAGTTTCTTCGAAGGGGCCAGAAAGGGACGCCCTAATTGAGCTGCTAAAAGAATTCGTGGATGTGTTCGCATGGTCCTACAAAGATATGCCGGGCCTCGATCCTTCCATAGTTGAGCACCGAATACCGCTCGACCCGGAAGTCGAAGCCGGTAAAGCGAAGCTAAGAAGAATTAAGCCCGAATGGTCCTGCCAAGTGAAAGAGGAGATAGAAAAGATGCTCAAAAAGGGGCGGGGTTCATCGGGTCATTGAATACCCAACATGGCTGCCCAACATAGTGACGGTGACCGAGGCCAACGGAAAGATCCGATGCTTTGCGTAGACTTCGTGAGACTTGAACAAAGCCGGTCAAAAGACGATTTCCCCACACTTGAACATCGACATTTTGGTAGATTCCACGGCCAACCACGAAGTCAAATCCTTCGTCGACGGTTTTGCCGGCTATAACCAAATCAAAATGGCGAGAAGAAGATCAAGCCAAAACAGCCTTCACAACCCCCTTGGGGCACCATCGCTACCGGTCATGCCATTGCCATTCGGACTAAAGAATGCTGGGGCTACGTACCGGAAGGGCGGCTACGGCTCTGTTCCATGACATGATCCACAAAGAAATTGAGGTCTATGTGGACGACATGATAATACATTCCGGAGGATCGAGATGGCCAGCACTTTGTTGATTTGAGAAAATTCTTCGGCCGCCTCCGAGACCACGACATGAGACCGAATCCGGCCAAGTGCACTTTCGGTGTAAGACGAGGCAAGGTACTAGGATATATGGTGACGTAACGGGGAATCAGTAGATCCCCGTAAAATCAAGGCGATAGTTGAAATGAAGCCACCCGGACAACGACGAAGTGAAATCCTTCATGGAAAGATTGCAATACATAAGCCGCTTTGTAAATCGGTGACCTCGATCTGCGAGCCGATTTTCAAGTTGATGAAGAAAAATGCCTACAGAATGGACCCCAGGAATGTCGGCTTGCCTTTGAACAGATCAAGGCATACCTTGTGAATCCTCCGATTCTCTGCCCACCACATCGGCAAAACCCACTCTTGCTATATCTAAGCATCACGTATACGGCAATTGGGGCTATGCTAGCTCAAGAGAAGAAAGATTCCAAAGTCGAAAAATGCCATCTACTTCGTAGCGTAAAAGCTCCAAGGAAGCGAACTCAATTACTGCCTTTGCGAGAAGACTTGCGCGAGGTTTGGTGCAGGTAGTGGGAAAGTTGAAACACTACATGCGGTCTCACCCGATACATCTCGTTTCAAGGATAGACCCCATCAAATATCTCTGTTCGACAAGCCTTCCATCTCCATGAGATTGGCAAAATGGTCGTTCTTTTTTGGCCGAATATGACATCACGTATGTTTCAAGGAAATCCGTAAAAGGGCGCATAATGGCAGAACATCTGGCCGATTTCCCAAGTGATGAGCCTCGAGGACCTGAACCTCAATTTCCCGATGATGGAATCTTCGCCCTAGAAGGAGAAAATCACTGGCAACTCTTCTTCAACGGAGCGTCAAACAAAAGGGGAACGGGATAGGAATGCTTCTGTCGATCCCTGCGACGAACACACCCCCATAGCAGTAAATTTGAACTTGAAGTCACCAACAACGCCTGCGAATATGAAGCTTGCATAGCCGGGTTGGAAGCCGCCCTTGAAAGAAATATCAAGGAATTGGAGGTGTATGGTGACTCTGCCCTCATCATCAATCGTGTCTCTAACGAATGGAAGACCAGGTGGATCCGGGTTTGCGTAAGTATCATGCTTACATGGAAGAACTAGTGGCTCAATTTAAAGAAATCGGCTTTCATTACTCCAAGAGACCGAAACAGTTCGCGAGATGCTCAAGCTACACTAGCCTCTCTTGTCGAAATACACGAAGGAAAGTCTGTTAAACCATTCGTAGTCGGGAGAAGAGAAAACCCCGCCTATTGCTTCGAAATTGAAGCGGAAGCCAAGACCGATCAATGATCCACAGTACACTCAGTTACCGGTGCACGAAGGATGGCGAGGCCTCTTTCAAAAATGAAGATGGGAATATAAAGAAGGAATCAAAGCAAAAAGTCTCTCGGCCACAGGCGGCTCGCCTCCCATTATGTTCTTTTGGGAAATATGCTATACAAGAAGCGTTATCAAGGCCCCCTCCTGCGATGTATCGGCCAAACAAGAGGCTACCGAACTCATGAAAGAAATACATGAGTGGTACTGCGGCCCTCACATGAATGCTCGAGCTCGATGCAAATCATACCGAGAATGGGGTACTTTTGGATCTCCATGGAAACCGGCTGCATCCGATTCGTCAAAGAGCTGCGACAAATGTCAGCGATACTCAAATCTTTAATCACTTGCCTCCTCACGAGTTATCTTGCCCATGACAACCCCTTGGCCTTTCGTCACTTGGGAATTGATGTCATAGGCAAAATCACACCATCGGGCAATCTGACCACGAAGTTCGTCCCGTAGCCGTGGATTATTTCACCAAGTGGGTTGAAGCAAAGTCCTACAAAATCCTCAATTCAAAGAAAGTTGCCCTCTTCATCAAAGAAAACATCATGTGCGGATACGGGTTGCCGGCGAAATCATCTCGAGATAATGGATCCCACTTCGAAGGGAATGTGAAAAAGCTTGGCGGAATTCCGAATAACCCGTCACAAGTCATCTCCCCTACGGGCCCCAAACCAACGGAGCCGTCGAAGCGGCAAACAAGACTCGAAAATATCATCCGGAAAATGGCTGTCCCAAGGCGAGATTGGCCCGAGAAGTTACACTTGGCACTCTGGGGCTACGAGAACATCGGTCGAACGGCAACCTGGGAAACACCTTTTGCCCTCACATACGGAATGGAAGCCGTACTCCCAATCGAGGCAGGAAATCCTCGCTCCGTATCTTCTTGGAAAGCCAGATCAACGAGATTGAATGGCTCCGAGTCGCCATGATGAATTGGCCCTACTAGATGAACGCCGGTGAAGGCCATGGAACACATCCGAGCCTACCAAGGAAGAATGGCTAGAGCCTTCGACAAGAAAGTAAAAGCACCGGGAAATCCGAGAAGGTGATCTCGTTTCTAAAAGAAAAGCCCCGATCCGTATCAACCCCTCGGCAAATGGGAGCCTGTATGGGTCGGGCCATATGTCGTCCGTAAGATCTTCTCCTGAGGAGCCATGCAACTTGCGAGACCTCGACGGGAATCCCTTTCAGTACACCCGAGTGAATGGTGACAAGCCGCGCAGATACTACGCGTAAAAAAAAAAAAAAAAAAAAGAGTGCTAAAAGAGTAATACCCAACTAGGTTAGGAAACCCGAGAAGGGCGGCCTAGGTAAAAAACAGGGTTGCACCAAAAGAAAAGAAAACAAACAAAAAACAAAAAAAAAAGAGTGCTAAAGT